>OX451738.1:473173250-473585750 GCA_948472305.1 Vicia faba
CGTTGTTGTCGTCGTTGTTATTTATTTGACGTTGTTGTTGTTGTTGTTTATTTGACGTTGTTGTTGTCGTTGTTTATTTGACGTTGTTGTTGTTGTTTATTTGACGTTGTTGTTGTTGTTGTTTTGTTGTTTATTTGACGTTGTTGTTGTTGTTGACGTTGTTGTTATTGTTTATTTGACGTTGTTGTTGTTGTTTATTTGACGTTGTTGTTGTTGTTGTTTATTTGACGTTGTTGCTGTTGTTGTTTATTTGACGTTGTTGTTGTTGTTGTTGTTTATTTGACGTTGTTGTTGTTGTTGACGTTGTTGTTGTTGTTGTTTATTTGACGTTGTTGTTATTGACATAGTTGTTGTTTATTTGACGTTGTTGTTGTTGTTTATTTGACATTTTTTTTGTTGTTGTTTATTTGACGTTGTTGTTGTTGTTGTTTATTTGACGTTGTTGTTGTTGACATTGTTGTTGTTGTTTATTTTACGTTGTTGTTGTTGACGTTGTTGTTGTTGTTTATTTGACGTTGTTGTTGTTGTTGACATAGTTGTTGTTTATTTGACGTTGTTGTTGTTGACGTTGTTGTTGTTTATTTGACGTTGTTGTTGTTGTTGTTCTTGTTGTTGTTTATTTGACATTGTTGTTGTTGTTTATTTGACGTTGTTGTTGTTGTTGACGTTGTTGTTGTTGTTGTTGTTTATTTGACGTAGTTGTTGACGTTGTTGTTGTTATTGTTTATTTGACTTTGTTGTTGTTGTTGACGTTGTTGTTGTTGTTGACGTTGTTGTGATTGACGGTGTTGTTGTTGTTGTTGACGGTGTTGTTGTTGTTGTTGATGTTGTTGTTGTTATTTATTTGACGTTGTTGTTGTTGTTGTTTATTTGATGTTGTTGTTGTTGTTGTTTATTTGACGTTTTTTGTTGTTGTTTATTTGACGTTGTTGTTGTTGTTGTTTTTGTTGTTTATTTGACGTTGTTGCTGTTGTTGATCTTGTTGTTGTTGTTGTTGTTTATTTGACGTTGTTGTTGTTGTTGTTTATTTGATGTTGTTGTTGTTGTTTATTTTACGTTGTTGTTGTTGTTGTTGTTTATTTGATGTCGTTGGTGTTGACCTTGTTGTTGTTGTTGTTTATTTGACTTTGTTGTTGTTGTTGACATAGTTGTTGTTTATTTGACGTTGTTGTTGTTGTTTATTTGACGTTGTTGTTGTTGTTGACGTTGTTGTTGTTGTTTATTTGACATTGTTGTTGTTGTTGACGGTGTTGTTGTTGTTGTTGATGTTGTTGTTATTATTAATTTAACGTTGTTGTTGTTGTTGTTTATTTGACGTTGTTGTTGTTGTTTATTTGACGTTGTTGTTGTTGTTGTTTATTTGACGTTGATGTTGTTGACGTTGTTGTTGTTGTTGTTTATTTGACGTTGTTGTTGTTTATTTGACGTAGTTGTTGTTGTTGACGTTGTTGTTGTTGTTGTTGTTTATTTGATGTTGTTGTTGTTGTTGTTTATTTGACGTTATTGTTGTTGTTTATTTTACGTTGTTGTTGTTGTTGTTTATTTGATGTTGTTGTTGTTGACGTTGTTGTTGTTGTTGTTTATTTGACGTTGTTGTTGTTGTTGACATCGTTGTTGTTTATTTGACGTTGTTGTTGTTGTTGTTTATTTGACGTTGTTGTTGTTGTTGACGTTGTTGACGTTTATTTGACATTGTTGTTGTTGTTGACGGTGTTGTTGTTGTTGATGTTGTTGTTGTTATTTATTTAATGTTGTTGTTGTTGTTGTTTATTTGACGTTGTTGTTTTTGTTTATTTGACGTTGTTGTTGATGTTTATTTGACGTTGTTGTTGTTGACGTTGTTGTTGTTGTTGTTTATTTAACGTTGTTGTTGTTTATTTGAGGTAGTTGTTGTTGTTGACGTTGTTGTTGTTGTTGTTGTTTATTTGACGTTGTTGTTGTTGTTGTTTTTTTGACATTGTTGTTGTTGTTGACGTTGTTGTTGTTGTTGTTTATTTGACATTGTTGTTGTTGTTGTTGACGTTGTTGTTGTTGTTGTTGTTGTTTATTTGACGTTGTTGTTGTTGTTGTTGACGTTGTTGTTGTTGTTGTTGTTGTTTATTTGACATCATTGTTGTTGTTGTTTTGTTGTTTATTTGACGTTGTTGTTGTTGTTGACGTTGTTGTTGTTGTTTATTTGACGTTGTTGTTGTTGTTGTTGTTGTTTATTTGGCGTTGTTTTTGTTGTTGTTTATTTGATGTTGTTGTTGTTTATTTGACGTTGTTGTTGTTTTTGACGTTGTTGTTGTTGTTGTTGTTTATTTGACGTTGTTGTTGTTGTTGACATAGTTGTTGTTTATTTGACGTTGTTGTTGTTGTTGTTGTTTATTTGACATTGTTTTTGTTGTTGTTTATTTGACGTTGTTGTTGTTGTTTATTTGACGTTGTTCTTGTTGACGTTGTTGTTGTTGTTTATTTGCCGTTGTTGTTGTTGACGTTGTTGTTGTTGTTTATTTGACGTTTTTGTTGTTGTTGACATAGTTTTTGTTTATTAGACGTTGTTGTTGTTGACGTTGTTGTTGTTTATTTGACGTTGTTGTTGTTGTTCTTGTTGTTGTTTATTTGACATTGTTGTTGTTGTTTATTTGACGTTGTTGTTGTTGTTCTTGTTGTTGTTGTTGTTGTTGTTTATTTGACGTTGTTGTTGACGTTGTTGTTGTTATTGTTTATTTGACTTTGTTGTTGTTGTTGACGTTGTTGTTGTTGTTGACGTTGTTGTTGTTGTTGACGTTGTTGTTGTTGTTTATTTGACGTTGTTGTTGTTGACGTTGTTGTTGTTGTTTATTTGACATTGTTGTTGTTGTTGGTGACGGTGTTGTTGTTGTTGTTAACGGTGTTGTTGTTGTTGTTGATGTTGTTGTTGTTATTTATTTGACGTTGTTGTTGTTGTTTATTTGACGTTGTTGTTGTTGTTGTTTATTTGACGTTTTTTGTTGTTGTTTATTTGACGTTGTTGTTGTTGTTGTTTTTGTTGTTTATTTGACGTTGTTGCTGTTGTTGATGTTGTTGTTGTTGTTGTTGTTTATTTGACGTTGTTGTTGTTGTTGTTTATTTGAGGTTGTTGTTGTTGTTTATTTTACGTTGTTGTTGTTGTTGTTTATTTGATGTTGTTGGTGTTGACGTTGTTGTTGTTGTTGTTGTTTATTTGACTTTGTTGTTGTTGTTGACATAGTTGTTGTTTATTTGACGTTGTTGTTGTTGTTTATTTGACATTGTTGTTGTTGTTGACGTTGTTGTTGTTGTTGTTGTTGTTTATTTGACGTTGTTGTTGTTGTTGACGTTGTTGTCGTTGTTGTTATTTATTTGACGTTGTTGTTGTTGTTGTTCTTTATTTGACGTTGTTGTTGTCGTTGTTTATTTGACGTTGTTGTGGTTGTTGTTTATTTGACGTTGTTGTTGTTGTTGTTGTTTTGTTGTTTATTTGACGTTGTTGTTGTTGACGTTGTTGTTGTTTATTTGACGTTGTTGTTGTTGTTGTATTTTATTTGACGTTGATTTTGTTGTTGTTTATTTGACGTTGTTGTTGTTGTTGTTTATTTGACGTTGTTGTTGTTGTTTATTTGACGTTGTTTTTGTTGTTGTTTATTTGACGTTGTTGTTGTTGTTGTTGTTGTTTATTTGACGTTGTTGTTGTTGACGTTGTTGTTGTTGTTGTTTATTTGACGTTTTTGTTGTTGTTGTTGTTGTTGACGTTATTGTTGTTGTTTATTTGACGTTGTTGTTGTTGACGTTGTTGTTGTTGTTTATTTTACGTTGTTGTTGTTGTTGACATAGTTGTTGTTTATTTGACGTTGTTGTTGTTGTTGACGTTGTTGTTGTTGTTGACGTTGTTGTTGTTGTTGACGGTGTTGTTGTTGTTGTTGACGGTGTTGTTGTTGTTGTTGATGTTGTTGTTGTTATTTATTTGACGTTGTTGTTGTTGTTTATTTGACGTTGTTGTTGTTGTTTATTTGACGTTTTTTGTTGTTGTTTATTTGACGTTGTTGTTGTTGTTGTTTTTGTTGTTTTTGTTGTTTATTTTACGTTGTTGTTGTTGTTGTTTATTTGATGTTGTTGGTGTTGACGTTGTTGTTGTTGTTGTTTATTTGACTTTGTTGTTGTTGTTGACATAGTTGTTGTTTATTTGACGTTGTTGTTGTTGTTTATTTGACGTAGTTGTTGTTGTTGACGTTGTTGTTGTTGTTGTTGTTTATTTGACGTTGTTGTTGTTGTTGTTGTTTATTTGACGTTGTTGTTGTTGTTTATTTTACGTTGTTGTTGTTGTTTATTTGATGTTGTTGTTGTTGACGTTGTTGTTATTGTTGTTTATTTGACGTTGTTGTTGTTGTTGACATAGTTGATGTTTATTTGACATTGTTGTTGTTGTTTATTTGACGTTGTTGTTGTTGTTGACGTTGTTGATGTTTATTTGACATTGTTGTTGTTGTTGACGGTGTTGTTGTTGTTGATGTTGTTGTTGTTATTTATTTAATGTTGTAGTTGTTGTTGTTGTTTATTTGACGTTGTTGTTGTTGTTTATTTGACGTTGTTGTTGTTGACGTTGTTGTTGTTGTTGTTGTTGTTTATTTAACGTTGTTGTTGTTTATTTGAGGTAGTTGTTGTTGTTGACGTTGTTGTTGTTGTTGTTTATTTGACGTTGTTGTTGTTGTTGTTGTTTTTTTGACATTGTAGTTGTTGTTGACGTTGTTGTTGTTGTTGTTTATTTGACATTGTTGTTGTTGTTGTTGACGTTGTTGTTGTTGTTGTTGTTGTTTATTTGACGTTGTTGTTGTTGTTGTTGACGTTGTTGTTGTTGTTGTTTATTTGACGTTGTTGTTGTTTATTTGAAATTGTTGTTGTTGTTGACGTTGTTGTAGTTGTTTATTTGACGTTGTTGTTGTTGTTTATTTGACATTGTTGTTGACGTTGTTGTTGTTGTTGTTGTTGTTGTTTATTTGACGTTGTTGATGTTGTTGTTGTTGACATTGTTGTTGTTGTTGTTATTTATTTGACGTTGTTGTTGTTGTTGTTGTTGTTTATTTGACGTTGTTGTTGTTGTTGTTTATTTGACGTTGTTGTTGTTGTTGTTTATTTGATGTTGTTGTTGTTGTTGTTTTGTTGTTTATTTGACGTTGTTGTTGTTGTTGACGTTGTTGTTGTTGTTTATTTGACGTTGTTGTTGTTGTTGTTTATTTGACGTTGTTTTTGTTGTTGTTTATTTGACGTTGTTGTTGTTGTTGTTGTTGTTTATTTGACGTTGTTGTTGTTTTTGACGTTGTTGTTATTGTTGTTTATTTGACGTTGTTGTTGTTGTTGACATAGTTGTTGTTTATTTGACGTTGTTGTGGTTGTTGTTGTTTATTTGACATTGTTTTTGTTGTTGTTTATTTGACGTTGTTGTTGTTGTTTATTTGACGTTGTTGTTGTTGACGTTGTTGTTGTTGTTTATTTGCTGTTGTTGTTGACGTTGTTGTTGTTGTTTATTTGACGTTGTTGTTGTTGTTGACATAGTTGTTGTTTATTTGATGTTGTTGTTGTTGACGTTGTTGTTGTTTATTTGACGTTGTTGTTGTTGTTCTTGTTGTTGTTTATTTGACATTGTTGTTGTTGTTTATTTGACGTTGTTGTTGTTATTGTTTATTTGACTTTGTTGTTGTTGTTGACGTTGTTGTTGTTATTGACGTTGTTGTTGTTGTTGTTGTTGTTGTTTATTTGATGTTGTTGTTGTTGTTTATTTGACGTTGTTGTTGTTGACGTTGTTGTTGTTGTTTATTTGACACTGTTGTTGTTGTTGTTGACGGTGTTGTTGTTATTGTTGTTGACTGTGTTGTTGTTGTTGATGTTGTTGTTGTTATTTATTTGACGTTGTTGTTGTTGTTGTTTATTTGACGTTGTTGTAGTTGTTGTTTATTTGACGTTTTTTGTTGTTGTTTATTTGACGTTGTTGTTGTTGTTTTTGTTGTTTATTTGACGTTGTTGCTGTTGTTGATGTTGTTGTTGTTGTTGTTTATTTGACGTTGTTGTTGTTGTTGTTTATTTGACGTTGTTGTTGTTGTTTATTTTACGTTGTTGTTGTTGTTGTTTATTTGATGTTGTTGGTGTTGACGTTGTTGTTGTTGTTGTTGTTTATTTGACTTTGTTGTTGTTGTTGACATAGTTGTTGTTTATTTGACGTTGTTGTTGTTGTTTATTTGACATTGTTGTTGTTGTTGACGTTGTTGTTTTTGTTGTTGTTGTTTATTTGACGTTGTTGTTGTTGTTGTTGACGTTGTTGTCGTTGTTGTTATTTATTTGACGTTGTTGTTGTTGTTGTTGTTTATTTGACGTTGTTGTTGTCGTTGTTTATTTGACGTTGTTGTTGTTGTTTATTTGACGTTGTTGTTGTTGTAGTTGTTGTTTTATTGTTTATTTGACGTTGTTGTTGTTGACGTTGTTGTTGTTGTTTATTTGACGTTGTTGTTGTTGTTTATTTGACGTTGTTGTTGTTGTTGTATTTTATTTGACGTTGTTTTTGTTGTTGTTTATTTGACGTTGTTGTTGTTGTTGTTGTTGTTGTTTATTTGACGTTGTTGTTGTTGACGTTGTTGTTGTTGTTGTTGTTTATTTGACGTTGTTGTTGTTGTTGACGTTGTTGTTGTTGTTGTTGTTGTTGACATAGTTGTTGTTGTTGTTGACATAGTTGTTGTTTATTTGACGTTGTTGTTGTTGTTGTTGTTTATTTGACATTGTTTTTGTTGATGTTTATTTGACGTTGTTGTTGTTGTTGTTGTTGTTTATTTGACGTTGTTGTTGTTGTTGACGTTGTTGTTGTTGTTTATTTGACGTTGTTGTTGACGTTGTTGTTGTTGTTGTTTATTTGACGTTGTTGTTGTTGTTGACATGGTTGTTGTTTATTTGACGTTGTTGTTGTTGACGTTGTTGTTGTTTATTTGACGTTGTTGTTGTTGTTCTTGTTGTTGTTTATTTGACATTGTTGTTGTTGTTTATTTGACGTTGTTGTTGTTGTTGACGTTGTTGTTGTTGTTGTTGTTGTTGTTGTTGTCTATTTGACGTTGTTGTTGACGTTGTTGTTGTTATTGTTTATTTGACTTTGTTGTTGTTGTTGACGTTGTTGTTGTTGTTGACGTTGTTGTTGTTGTTTATTTGACGTTGTTGTTGTTGACATAGTTGTTGTTTATTTGACGTTGTTGTTGTTGTTTATTTGACATTGTTTTTGTTGTTGTTTATTTGACGTTGTTGTTGTTGTTTATTTGACGTTGTTGTTGTTGACGTTGTTGTTGTTGTTTATTTGCTGTTGTTGTTGACGTTGTTGTTGTTGTTTATTTGACGTTGTTGTTGTTGTTGACATAGTTGTTGTTTATTTGATGTTGTTGTTGTTGACGTTGTTGTTGTTTATTTGACGTTGTTGTTGTTGTTCTTGTTGTTGTTTATTTGACATTGTTGTTGTTGTTTATTTGACGTTGTTGTTGTTGTTGACGTTGTTGTTGTTGTTGTTGTTGTTGTTGTTGTTTATTTGACGTTGTTGTTGACGTTGTTGTTGTTATTGTTTATTTGACTTTGTTGTTGTTGTTGACGTTGTTGTTGTTATTGACGTTGTTGTTGTTGTTGACGTTGTTGTTGTTGTTTATTTGACGTTGTTGTTGTTGACGTTGTTGTTGTTGTTTATTTGACATTGTTGTTGTTGTTGTTGACGGTGTTGTTGTTATTGTTGTTGACTGTGTTGTTGTTGTTGATGTTGTTGTTGTTATTTATTTGACGTTATTGTTGTTGTTGTTTATTTGACGTTGTTGTAGTTGTTGTTTATTTGACGTTTTTTGTTGTTGTTTATTTGATGTTGTTGTTGTTGTTTTTGTTGTTTATTTGACGTTGTTGCTGTTGTTGATGTTGTTGTTGTTGTTGTTTATTTGACGTTGTTGTTGTTGTTGTTTATTTGACGTTGTTGTTGTTGTTTATTTTACGTTGTTGTTGTTGTTGTTTATTTGATGTTGTTGGTGTTGACGTTGTTGTTGTTGTTGTTTATTTGACTTTGTTGTTGTTGTTGACATAGTTGTTGTTTATTTGACGTTGTTGTTGTTGTTTATTTGACATTGTTGTTGTTGTTGACGTTGTTGTTTTTGTTGTTGTTGTTTATTCGACGTTGTTGTTGTTGTTGTTGACGTTGTTGTCGTTGTTGTTATTTATTTGACATTGTTGTTGTTGTTGTTTATTTGACGTTGTTGTTGTCGTTGTTTATTTGACGTTGTTGTTGTTGTTTATTTGACGTTGTTGTTGTTGTAGTTGTTGTTTTCTTGTTTATTTGACGTTGTTGTTGTTGACGTTGTTGTTGTTGTTTATTTGACGTTGTTGTTGTTGTTTATTTGACGTTGTTGTTGTTGTTTATTTGACGTTGTTGTTGTTGTTGTATTTTATTTGACGTTGTTTTTGTTGTTGTTTATTTGACGTTGTTGTTGTTGTTGTTGTTGTTTATTTGACGTTGTTGTTGTTGACGTTGTTGTTGTTGTTGTTTATTTGACGTTGTTGTTGTTGTTGACGTTGTTGTTGTTGTTGTTTATTTGACGTTGTTGTTGTTGTTGACATAGTTGTTGTTTATTTGACGTTGTTGTTGTTGTTGTTTATTTGACATTGTTTTTGTTGTTGTTTATTTGACGTTGTTGTTGTTGTTGTTGTTTATTTGACGTTGTTGTTGTTGACGTTGTTGTTGTTGTTTATTTGACGTTGTTGTTGACGTTGTTGTTGTTGTTTATTTGACGTTGTTGTTGTTGTTGACATGGTTGTTGTTTATTTGACGTTGTTGTTGTTGACGTTGTTGTTGTTTATTTGACGTTGTTGTTGTTGTTCTTGTTGTTGTTTATTTGACATTGTTGTTGTTGTTTATTTGACGTTGTTGTTGTTGTTGACGTTGTTGTTGTTGTTGTTGTTGTTGTTGTCTATTTGACGTTGTTGTTGACGTTGTTGTTGTTATTGTTTATTTGACTTTGTTGTTGTTGTTGACGTTGTTGTTGTTGTTGACGTTGTTGTTGTTGTTTATTTGACGTTGTTGTTGTTGACATAGTTGTTGTTTATTTGACGTTGTTGTTGTTGTTTATTTGACGTAGTTGTTGTTGTTGACGTTGTTGTTGTTGTTGTTTATTTGACGTTGTTGTTGTTGTTGTTTATTTGACGTTGTTGTTGTTGTTGTTTATTTTACGTTGTTGTTGTTTATTTGATGTTGTTGTTGTTGACGTTGTTGTTATTGTTGTTTATTTGACGTTGTTGTTGTTGTTGTTTATTTGACGTTGTTGTTGTTGTTTATTTTACGTTGTTGTTGTTGTTGTTGTTTATTTGATGTTGTTGGTGTTGACGTTGTTGTTGTTGTTGTTGTTTATTTGACTTTGTTGTTGTTGTTGACATAGTTGTTGTTTATTTGACGTTGTTGTTGTTGTTTATTTGACATTGTTGTTGTTGTTGACGTTGTTGTTTTTGTTGTTGTTGTTTATTTGACGTTGTTGTTGTTGTTGTTGACGTTGTTGTCGTTGTTGTTATTTATTTGACGTTGTTGTTGTTGTTGTTGTTTATTTGACGTTGTTGTTGTCGTTGTTTATTTGACGTTGTTGTTGTTGTTTATTTGACGTTGTTGTTGTTGTAGTTGTTGTTTTATTATTTATTTGACGTTGTTGTTGTTGACGTTGTTGTTGTTGTTTATTTGACGTTGTTGTTGTTGTTTATTTGACGTTGTTGTTGTTTATTTGACGTTGTTGTTGTTGTTGTATTTTATTTGACGTTGTTTTTGTTGTTGTTTATTTGACGTTGTTGTTGTTGTTGTTGTTGTTTATTTGACGTTGTTGTTGTTGACGTTGTTGTTGTTGTTGTTTATTTGACGTTGTTGTTGTTGTTGACGTTGTTGTTGTTGTTGTTGTTGTTGACATAGTTGTTGTTGTTGTTGACATAGTTGTTGTTTATTTGACGTTGTTGTTGTTGTTGTTGTTTATTTGACATTGTTTTTGTTGTTGTTTATTTGACGTTGTTGTTGTTGTTGTTGTTGTTTATTTGACGTTGTTGTTGTTGTTGACGTTGTTGTTGTTGTTTATTTGACGTTGTTGTTGACGTTGTTGTTGTTGTTGTTTATTTGACGTTGTTGTTGTTGTTGACATGGTTGTTGTTTATTTGACGTTGTTGTTGTTGACGTTGTTGTTGTTTATTTGACGTTGTTGTTGTTGTTCTTGTTGTTGTTTATTTGACATTGTTGTTGTTGTTTATTTGACGTTGTTGTTGTTGTTGACGTTGTTGTTGTTGTTGTTGTTGTTGTTGTTGTCTATTTGACGTTGTTGTTGACGTTGTTGTTGTTATTGTTTATTTGACTTTGTTGTTGTTGTTGACGTTGTTGTTGTTGTTGACGTTGTTGTTGTTGTTTATTTGACGTTGTTGTTGTTGACATAGTTGTTGTTTATTTGACGTTGTTGTTGTTGTTTATTTGACATTGTTTTTGTTGTTGTTTATTTGACGTTGTTGTTGTTGTTTATTTGACGTTGTTGTTGTTGACGTTGTTGTTGTTGTTTATTTGCTGTTGTTGTTGACGTTGTTGTTGTTGTTTATTTGACGTTGTTGTTGTTGTTGACATAGTTGTTGTTTATTTGATGTTGTTGTTGTTGACGTTGTTGTTGTTTATTTGACGTTGTTGTTGTTGTTCTTGTTGTTGTTTATTTGACATTGTTGTTGTTGTTTATTTGACGTTGTTGTTGTTGTTGACGTTGTTGTTGTTGTTGTTGTTGTTGTTTATTTGACGTTGTTGTTGACGTTGTTGTTGTTATTGTTTATTTGACTTTGTTGTTGTTGTTGACGTTGTTGTTGTTATTGACGTTGTTGTTGTTGTTGACGTTGTTGTTGTTGTTTATTTGACGTTGTTGTTGTTGACGTTGTTGTTGTTGTTTATTTGACATTGTTGTTGTTGTTGTTGACGGTGTTGTTGTTATTGTTGTTGACTGTGTTGTTGTTGTTGATGTTGTTGTTGTTATTTATTTGACGTTATTGTTGTTGTTGTTTATTTGACGTTGTTGTAGTTGTTGTTTATTTGACGTTTTTTGTTGTTGTTTATTTGACGTTGTTGTTGTTGTTTTTGTTGTTTATTTGACGTTGTTGCTGTTGTTGATGTTGTTGTTGTTGTTGTTTATTTGACGTTGTTGTTGTTGTTGTTTATTTGACGTTGTTGTTGTTGTTTATTTTACGTTGTTGTTGTTGTTGTTTATTTGATGTTGTTGGTGTTGACGTTGTTGTTGTTGTTGTTGTTTATTTGACTTTGTTGTTGTTGTTGACATAGTTGTTGTTTATTTGACGTTGTTGTTGTTGTTTATTTGACATTGTTGTTGTTGTTGACGTTGTTGTTTTTGTTGTTGTTGTTTATTCGACGTTGTTGTTGTTGTTGTTGACGTTGTTGTCGTTGTTGTTATTTATTTGACGTTGTTGTTGTTGTTGTTGTTGTTGTTTATTTGACGTTGTTGTTGTCGTTGTTTATTTGACGTTGTTGTTGTTGTTTATTTGACGTTGTTGTTGTTGTAGTTGTTGTTTTCTTGTTTATTTGACGTTGTTGTTGTTGACGTTGTTGTTGTTGTTTATTTGACGTTGTTGTTGTTGTTTATTTGACGTTGTTGTTGTTGTTTATTTGACGTTGTTGTTGTTGTTGTATTTTATTTGACGTTGTTTTTGTTGTTGTTTATTTGACGTTGTTGTTGTTGTTGTTGTTGTTTATTTGACGTTGTTGTTGTTGACGTTGTTGTTGTTGTTGTTTATTTGACGTTGTTGTTGTTGTTGACGTTGTTGTTGTTGTTGTTTATTTGACGTTGTTGTTGTTGTTGACATAGTTGTTGTTTATTTGACGTTGTTGTTGTTGTTGTTTATTTGACATTGTTTTTGTTGTTGTTTATTTGACGTTGTTGTTGTTGTTGTTGTTGTTTATTTGACGTTGTTGTTGTTGACGTTGTTGTTGTTGTTTATTTGACGTTGTTGTTGACGTTGTTGTTGTTGTTTATTTGACGTTGTTGTTGTTGTTGACATGGTTGTTGTTTATTTGACGTTGTTGTTGTTGACGTTGTTGTTGTTTATTTGACGTTGTTGTTGTTGTTCTTGTTGTTGTTTATTTGACATTGTTGTTGTTGTTTATTTGACGTTGTTGTTGTTGTTGACGTTGTTGTTGTTGTTGTTGTTGTTGTCTATTTGACGTTGTTGTTGACGTTGTTGTTGTTATTGTTTATTTGACTTTGTTGTTGTTGTTGACGTTGTTGTTGTTGTTGACGTTGTTGTTGTTGTTTATTTGACGTTGTTGTTGTTGACATAGTTGTTGTTTATTTGACGTTGTTGTTGTTGTTTATTTGACGTAGTTGTTGTTGTTGACGTTGTTGTTGTTGTTGTTTATTTGACGTTGTTGTTGTTGTTGTTTATTTGACGTTGTTGTTGTTGTTGTTTATTTTACGTTGTTGTTGTTTATTTGATGTTGTTGTTGTTGACGTTGTTGTTATTGTTGTTTATTTGACGTTGTTGTTGTTGTTGACATAGTTGATGTTTATTTGACATTGTTGTTGTTGTTTATTTGACGTTGTTGTTGTTGTTGACGTTGTTGATGTTTATTTGACATTGTTGTTGTTGTTGACGGTGTTGTTGTTGTTGTTGATGTTGTTGTTGTTATTTATTTAATGTTGTTGTTGTTGTTGTTGTTTATTTGACGTTGTTGTTGTTGTTTATTTGACGTTGTTGTTGTTCTTTATTTGACGTTGTTGTTGTTGACGTTGTTGTTGTTGTTTTTGTTGTTGTTTATTTAACGTTGTTGTTGTTTATTTAAGGTAGTTGTTGTTGTTGACGTTGTTGTTGTTGTTGTTGTTGTTTATTTGACGTTGTTGTTGTTGTTGTTGTTGTTGTTTTTTTGACATTGTTGTTGTTGTTGACGTTGTTGTTGTTGTTGTTTATTTGACATTGTTGTTGTTGTTGTTGTTGACGTTGTTGTTGTTGTTGTTGTTTATTTGACGTTGTTGTTGTTGTTGTTGACGTTGTTGTTGTTGTTGTTTATTTGACGTTGTTGTTGTTTATTTGAAATTGTTGTTGTTGTTGACGTTGTTGTTGTTGTTTATTTGACGTTGTTGTTGTTGTTTATTTGACATTGTTGTTGACGTTGTTGTTGTTGTTTATTTGACGTTGTTGTTGTTGTTTATTTGACATTGTTGTTGACGTTGTTGTTGTTGTTGTTGTTTATTTGACGTTGTTGATGTTGTTGTTGTTGACATTGTTGTTGTTGTTGTTATTTATTTAATGTTGTTGTTGTTGTTGTTGTTTATTTGACGTTGTTGTTGTTGTTTATTTGACGTTGTTGTTGTTTATTTGACGTTGTTGTTGTTGACGTTGTTGTTGTTGTTATTTATTTAATGTTGTTGTTGTTTATTTGAGGTAGTTGTTGTTGTTGACGTTGTTGTTGTTGTTGTTGTTGTTTATTTGACGTTGTTGTTGTTGTTGTTTTTTTGACATTGTTGTTGTTGTTGACGTTGTTGTTGTTGTTGTTTATTTGACATTGTTGTTGTTGTTGACGTTGTTGTTGTTGTTGTTGTTGTTTATTTGACGTTGTTGTTGTTGTTGTTGACGTTGTTGTTGTTGTTGTTTATTTGACGTTGTTGTTGTTTATTTGAAATTGTTGTTGTTGTTGACGTTGTTGTTGTTGTTTATTTGACGTTGTTGTTGTTGTTTATTTGACATTGTTGTTGACGTTGTTGTTGTTGTTGTTGTTTATTTGACGTTGTTGTTGTTGTTGTTGACATTGTTGTTGTTGTTGTTATTTATTTGAGGTAGTTGTTGTTGTTGACATTGTTGTTGTTGTTGTTGTTGTTTATTTGACTTTGTTGTTGTTGTTGACGTTGTTGTTGTTGTTGACGTTGTTGTTGTTGTTTATTTGACGTTGTTGTTGTTGACATAGTTGTTGTTTATTTGACGTTGTTGTTGTTGTTTATTTGACGTAGTTGTTGTTGTTGACGTTGTTGTTGTTGTTGTTGTTGTTTATTTGACGTTGTTGTTGTTGTTGTTTATTTGACGTTGTTGTTGTTTATTTTACGTTGTTGTTGTTGTTTATTTGATGTTGTTGTTGTTGACGTTGTTGTTATTGTTGTTTATTTGACGTTGTTGTTGTTGTTGACATAGTTGATGTTTATTTGACATTGTTGTTGTTGTTTATTTGACGTTGTTGTTGTTGTTGACGTTGTTGATGTTTATTTGACATTGTTGTTGTTGTTGACGGTGTTGTTGTTGTTGATGTTGTTGTTGTTATTTATTTAATGTTGTTGTTGTTGTTGTTGTTTATTTGACGTTGTTGTTGTTGTTTATTTGACGTTGTTGTTGTTGTTGTTTATTTGACGTTGTTGTTGTTGACGTTGTTGTTGTTGTTGTTGTTTATTTAACGTTGTTGTTGTTTATTTGAGGTAGTTGTTGTTGTTGACGTTGTTGTTGTTGTTGTTGTTTATTTGACAATGTTGTTGTTGTTGTTGTTTTTTTGACATTGTTGTTGTTGTTGACCTTGTTGTTGTTGTTGTTTATTTGACATTGTTGTTGTTGTTGACGTTGTTGTTGTTGTTGTTGTTGTTTATTTGACGTTGTTGTTGCTGTTGTTGACGTTGTTGTTGTTGTTGTTTATTTGACGTTGTTGTTGTTTATTTGAAATTGTTGTTGTTGTTGACGTTGTTGTTGTTGTTTATTTGACGTTGTTGTTGTTGTTTATTTGACATTGTTGGTGACGTTGTTGTTGTTGTTGTTGTTGTTGTTTATTTGACATTGTTGATGTTGTTGTTGTTGACATTGTTGTTGTTGTTGTTATTTATTTGACGTTGTTGTTGTTGTTGTTGTTGTTTATTTGACGTTGTTGTTGTCGTTGTTTATTTGACGTTGTTGTTGTTGTTTATTTGATGTTGTTGTTGTTGTTTTGTTGTTTATTTGACGTTGTTGTTGTTGTTGACGTTGTTGTTGTTGTTTATTTGACGTTGTTGTTGTTGTTGTTTATTTGACGTTGTTTTTGTTGTTGTTTATTTGACGTTGTTGTTGTTGTTGTTGTTTATTTGACGTTGTTGTTGTTTTTGACGTTGTTGTTGTTGTTTATTTGACGTTGTTGTTGTTGTTGACATAGTTGTTGTTTATTTGACGTTGTTGTGGTTGTTGTTGTTTATTTGACATTGTTTTTGTTGTTGTTTATTTGACGTTGTTGTTGTTGTTTATTTGGCGTTGTTGTTGTTGACGTTGTTGTTGTTGTTTATTTGCAGTTGTTGTTGACGTTGTTGTTGTTGTTTATTTGACGTTGTTGTTGTTGTTGACATAGTTGTTGTTTATTTGATGTTGTTGTTGTTGACGTTGTTGTTGTTTATTTGACGTTGTTGTTGTTGTTCTTGTTTTTGTTTATTTGACATTGTTGTTGTTGTTTATTTGACGTTGTTGTTGTTGTTGACGTTGTTGTTGTTGTTTATTTGGCGTTGTTGTTGACGTTGTTGTTGTTATTGTTTATTTGACTTTGTTGTTGTTGTTGACGTTGTTGTTGTTATTGACGTTGTTGTTGTTGTTGACGTTGTTGTTGTTGTTTATTTGACGTTGTTGTTGTTGACGTTGTTGTTGTTGTTTATTTGACATTGTTGTTGTTGTTGTTGACGGTGTTGTTGTTATTGTTGTTGACTGTGTTGTTGTTGTTGATGTTGTTGTTGTTATTTATTTGACGTTGTTGTTGTTGTTGTTGTTTATTTGACGTTGTTGTAGTTGTTGTTTATTTGACGTTTTTTGTTGTTGTTTATTTGACGTTGTTATTGTTGTTTTTGCTGTTTATTTGACGTTGTTGCTGTTGTTGATGTTGTTGTTGTTGTTGTTTATTTAACGTTGTTGTTGTTGTTGTTTATTTGACGTTGTTGTTGTTGTTTATTTTACGTTGTTGTTGTTGTTGTTTATTTGATGTTGTTGGTGTTGACGTTGTTGTTGTTGTTGTTGTTGTTTATTTGACTTTGTTGTTGTTGTTGACATAGTTGTTGTTTATTTGACGTTGTTGTTGTTGTTTATTTGACGTTGTTGTTGTTGTTGACGTTGTTGTTTTTGTTGTTGTTGTTTATTTGACGTTGTTGTTGTTGTTGTTGACGTTGTTGTCGTTGTTGTTATTTATTTGACGTTGTTGTTGTTGTTGTTGTTTATTTGACGTTGTTGTTGTTGTTGTTTATTTGACGTTGTCGTTGTTGTTATTTATTTGACGTTGTTGTTGTTGTTGTTTTATTGTTTATTTGACGTTGTTGTTGTCGTTGTTTATTTGACGTTGTTGTTGTTGTTTATTTGACGTTGTTGTTGTTGTAGTTGTTGTTTTATTGTTTATTTGACGTTGTTGTTGTTGACGTTGTTGTTGTTGTTTATTTGACGTTGTTGTTGTTGTTTATTTGACGTTGTTGTTGTTGTTTATTTGACGTTGTTGTTGTTATATTTTATTTGACGTTGTTTTTGTTGTTGTTTATTTGACGTTGTTGTTGTTGTTTTTTATTTGACGTTGTTGTTGTTGACGTTGTTGTTGTTGTTGTTTATTTGACGTTGTTGTTGTTGTTGACGTTGTTGTTGTTGTTGTTGTTTATTTGACGTTGTTGTTGTTGTTGACATAGTTGTTGTTTATTTGACGTTGTTGTTGTTGTTGTTGTTGTTTATTTGACATTGTTTTTGTTGTTGTTTATTTGACGTTGTTGTTGTTGTTGTTGTTTATTTGACGTTGTTGTTGTTGACGTTGTTGTTGTTGTTGTTTATTTGACGTTGTTGTTGACGTTGTTGTTGTTGTTTATTTGACGTTGTTGTTGTTGTTGACATGGTTGTTGTTTATTTGACGTTGTTGTTGTTGACGTTGTTGTTGTTTATTTGACGTTGTTGTTGTTGTTCTTGTTGTTGTTTATTTGACATTGTTGTTGTTGTTTATTTGACGTTGTTGTTGTTGTTGACGTAGTTGTTGTTGTTGTTGTCTATTTGACGTTGTTGTTGACGTTGTTGTTGTTATTGTTTATTTGACTTTGTTGTTGTTGTTGACGT
The DNA here is from genome assembly GCA_948472305.1 of Vicia faba. Taxonomy (NCBI): domain Eukaryota; kingdom Viridiplantae; phylum Streptophyta; class Magnoliopsida; order Fabales; family Fabaceae; genus Vicia; species Vicia faba. The sequence goes on from OX451738.1 coordinate 473,190,300, forward strand.
TGTTGTTGTTGTTGACGTTGTTGTTGTTGTTTATTTGACGTTGTTGTTGTTGACGTTGTTGTTGTTGTTTATTTGACATTGTTGTTGTTGTTGTTGTTGACGGTGTTGTTGTTGTTGTTGACGGTGTTGTTGTTGTTGTTGTTGATGTTGTTGTTGTTATTTATTTGACGTTGTTGTTGTTGTTGTTTATTTGACGTTTTTTGTTGTTGTTTATTTGACGTTGTTGTTGTTGTTTTTGTTGTTTATTTGACGTTGTTGTTGTTGTTGTTTATTTTACGTTGTTGTTGTTGTTTATTTGATGTTGTTGGTGTTGACGTTGTTGTTGTTGTTTATTTGACTTTGTTGTTGTTGTTGACATAGTTGTTGTTTATTTGACGTTGTTGTTGTTGTTTATTTGACGTTGTTGTTGTTGTTGACGTTGTTGTTGTTGTTTATTTGACATTGTTGTTGTTGTTGATGGTGTTGTTGTTGTTGTTGATGTTGTTGTTGTTATTTATTTAACGTTGTTGTTGTTGTTGTTGTTTATTTGACGTTGTTGTTGTTGTTGTTTATTTGACGTTGTTGTTGTTGTTTATTTGATGTTGATGTTGTTGACGTTGTTGTTGTTGTTGTTTATTTGACGTTGTTGTTGTTTATTTGACGTAGTTGTTGTTGTTGACGTTGTTGTTGTTGTTGTTGTTTATTTGACGTTGTTGTTGTTGTTGTTGTTGATGTTGTGACGTTGTTGTTGTTGTTGTTGTTTATTTGACGTTGTAATTGTTGTTGACATAGTTGTTGTTTATTTGACGTTGTTGTTGTTGACGTTGTTGTTGTTTATTTGACGTTGTTGTTGTTGTTCTTGTTGTTGTTTATTTGACATTGTTGTTGTTGTTTATTTGACGTTGTTGTTGTTGTTGACGTTGTTGTTGTTGTTGTTGTCTATTTGACGTTGTTGTTGACGTTGTTGTTGTTATTGTTTATTTGACTTTGTTGTTGTTGTTGACGTTGTTGTTGTTGTTGACGTTGTTGTTGTTGTTGACGTTGTTGTTGTTGTTGTTTATTTGACGTTGTTGTTGTTGTTGTTTATTTGACATTGTTGTTGTTGTTGTTGACGGTGTTGTTGTTGTTGACGGTGTTGTTGTTGTTGTTGATGTTGTTATTGTTATTTATTTGACGTTGTTGTTGTTGTTGTTGTTTATTTGACGTTTTTTGTTGTTGTTTATTTGACGTTGTTGTTGTTGTTGTTTTTGTTGTTAATTTGACGTTGTTGTTGTTGTTGTTGTTTATTTTACGTTGTTGTTGTTGTTGTTTATTTGATGTTGTTGGTGTTGACGTTGTTGTTGTTGTTTATTTGACTTTGTTGTTGTTGTTGACATAGTTGTTGTTTATTTGACGTTGTTGTTGTTGTTTATTTGACGTTGTTGTTGTTGTTGACGTTGTTGTTGTTGTTTATTTGACATTGTTGTTGTTGTTGACGGTGTTGTTGTTGTTGTTGATGTTGTTGTTGTTATTTATTTAACGTTGTTGTTGTTGTTGTTGTTTATTTGACGTTGTTGTTGTTGTTTATTTGACGTTGTTGTTGTTGTTTATTTGACGTTGATGTTGTTGACGTTGTTGTTGTTGTTGTTTATTTGACGTTGTTGTTGTTTATTTGACGTAGTTGTTGTTGTTGACGTTGTTGTTGTTGTTGTTTATTTGACGTTGTTGTTGTTGTTGTTGATGTTGTGACGTTGTTGTTGTTGTTGTTGTTTATTTGACGTTGTTGTTGTTGTTTATTTGACGTTGTTGTTGTTTATTTAAAATTGTTGTTGTTGTTGACGTTGTTGTTGTTGTTTATTTGACGTTGTTGTTGTTGTTGTTGACATTGTTGTTGTTGTTGTTATTTATTTGACGTTGTTGTTGTTGTTGTTTATTTGACATTGTTGTTGTCGTTGTTGTTTATTTGACGTTGTTGTTGTTGTTGTTGTTTATTTGACGTTGTTGTTGTTGTTTATTTTACGTTATTGTTGTTGTTTATTTTGATGTTGTTGTTGTTGACGTTGTTGTTGTTGTTGTTTATTTGACGTTGTTGTTGTTGTTGTTGACATAGTTGTTGTTTATTTGACGTTGTTGTTGTTGTTTATTTGACGTTGTTGTTGTTGTTGACGTTGTTGATGTTTATTTGACATTGATGTTGTTATTGACGGTGTTGTTGTTGTTGATGTTGTTGTTGTTGTTATTTATTTAATGTTGTTGTTGTTGTTGTTGTTTATTTGACGTTGTTGTTGTTGTTTATTTGACGTTGTTGTTGTTGTTTATTTGACGTTGTTGTTGTTGTTATTTATTTAATGTTGTTGTTGTTTATTTGAGGTAGTTGTTGTTGTTGACGTTGTTGTTGTTGTTGTTGTTGTTGTTTATTTGACGTTGTTGTTGTTGTTGTTGTTTTTTTGACATTGTTGTTGTTGTTGACGTTGTTGTTGTTGTTTATTTGACATTGTTGTTGTTGTTGACGTTGTTGTTGTTGTTGTTGTTATTTATTTGACGGTGTTGTTGTTATTGTTGACGTTGTTGTTGTTGTTGTTTATTTGACGTTGTTGTTGTTTATTTGAAATTGTTGTTGTTGTTGACGTTGTTGTTGTTGTTTATTTGACGTTGTTGTTGTTGTTTATTTGACATTGTTGTTGACGTTGTTGTTGTTGTTGTTGTTTATTTGACGTTGTTGTTGTTGTTGTTGTTGACATTGTTGTTGTTGTTGTTGTTATTTATTTGAGGTAGTTGTTGTTGTTGACATTGTTGTTGTTGTTGTTGTTGTTTATTTGACGTTGTTGTTGTTGTTGTTTTTTTGACATTGTTGTTGTTGTTGACGTTGTTGTTGTTGTTTATTTGACATTGTTATTGTTGTTGTTGACGTTTATTTAACGTTGTTGAATTTTATTTGAGGTAGTTGTTGTTGTTGATGTTGTTGTTGTTATTGTTGTTGACGTTGTTGTTGTTTATTTGAAATTGTTGTTGTTGTTGACGTTGTTGTTGTTGTTTATTTGACGTTGTTGTTGTTGTTTATTTGACATTGTTGTTGACGTTGTTGTTGTTGACGTTGTTGTGGTTGTTGTTGTTGTTTATTTGACGTTGTTGTTGTTGTTGTTGACATTGTTGTTGTTGTTGTTATTTATTTGACGTTGTTGTTGTTGTTGTTGTTTATTTGACGTTGTTGTTGTTGTTGTTTATTTGACGTTCTTGTTGTTGTTGTTTATTTGACGTTGTTGTTGTTGTTGACGTTGTTGTTGTTGTTGTTTATTTGACGTTGTTGTTGTTTATTTGAAATTGTTGTTGTTGTTGACGTTGTTGTTGTTGTTTATTTGACGTTGTTGTTGTTGTTGTTTATTTGACGTTTTTTGTTGTTGTTTATTTGACGTTGTTGTTGTTGTTGTTGTTTTTGTTGTTTATTTGACGTTGTTGCTGTTGTTGATGTTGTTGTTGTTGTCGTTTATTTGACGTTGTTGTTGTTGTTGTTTATTTGACGTTGTTATTGTTGTTTATTTTACGTTGTTTTTGTTGTTGTTTATTTGATGTTGTTGGTGTTGACGTTGTTGTTGTTGTTGTTTATTTGACTTTGTTGTTGTTGTTGACATAGTTGTAGTTTATTTGACGTTGTTGTTGTTGTTTATTTGACGTTGTTGTTGTTGTTGACGTTGTTGTTGTTGTTTATTTGACATTGTTGTTGTTGTTGACGGTGTTGTTGTTGTTGTTGATGTTGTTGTTGTTATTTATTTAACGTTGTTGTTGTTGTTGTTTATTTGACGTTGTTGTTGTTGTTTATTTGACGTTGTTGTTGTTGTTTATTTGACGTTGATGTTGTTGACGTTGTTGTTGTTGTTATTTATTTGACGTTGTTGTTGTTTATTTGATGTAGTTGTTGTTGTTGACGTTGTTGTTGTTGTTGTTGTTGTTGTTTATTTGACGTTGTTGTTGTTGTTGTTTATTTGACGTTGTTGTTGTTGTTTATTTTACGTTGTTGTTGTTGTTGTTTATTTGATGTTGTTGTTGTTGACGTTGTTGTTGTTGTTTATTTGACGTTATTGTTGTTGTTGTTGACGGTGTTGTTATTGTTGATGTTGTTGTTGTTATTTATTTAACGTTGTTGTTGTTGTTGTTGTTGTTTATTTGACGTTGTTGTTGTTGTTTATTTGACGTTGTTGTTGTTGTTTATTTGACGTTGTTGTTGTTGACGTTGTTGTTGTTGTTGTTGTTTATTTAACGTTGTTGTTGTTTATTTGAGGTAGTTGTTGTTGTTGACGTTGTTGTTGTTGTTGTTGTTTATTTGACGTTGTTGTTGTTGTTGTTTTTTAGACATTGTTGTTGTTGTTGACGTTGTTGTTGTTGTTGTTTATTTGACATTGTTGTTGTTGTTGTTGACGTTGTTGTTGTTGTTGTTGTTTATTTGACGTTGTTGTTGTTGTTGTTGTTGTTGTTGACGTTGTTGTTGTTGTTGTTTATTTGACGTTGTTGTTGTTTATTTGAAATTGTTGTTGTTGTTGACGTTGTTGTTGTTGTTTATTTGACGTTGTTGTTGTTGTTGTTGACATTGTTGTTGTTGTTGTTATTTATTTGACGTTGTTGTTGTTGTTGTTGTTGTTTATTTGACGTTGTTGTTGTCGTTGTTGTTTATTTGACGTTGTTGTTGTTGTTGTTGTTTATTTGACGTTGTTGTTGTTGTTTATTTTACGTTATTGTTGTTGTTTATTTGATGTTGTTGTTGTTGACGTTGTTGTTGTTGTTGTTGTTTATTTGACGTTGTTGTTGTTGTTGACATAGTTGTTGTTTATTTGACGTTGTTGTTGTTGTTGACGTTGTTGATGTTTATTTGACATTGTTGTTGTTGTTTACGGTGTTATTGTTGTTGATGTTGTTGTTGTTATTTATTTAATGTTGTTGTTGTTGTTATTTATTTGACGTTGTTGTTGTTGTTTATTTGACGTTGTTGTTGTTGTTTATTTGACGTTGTTGTTGTTGACGTTGTTGTTGTTGTTGTTTATTTAATGTTGTTGTTGTTTATTTGAGGTAGTTGTTGTTGTTGACGTTGTTGTTGTTGTTGTTGTTGTTGTTGTTGTTTATTTGACGTTGTTGTTGTTGTTGTTGTTTTTTTGACATTGTTGTTGTTGTTGACGTTGTTGTTGTTGTTGTTGTTTATTTGACATTGTTGTTGTTGTTGTTGACGTTGTTGTTGTTGTTGTTGTTGTTTATTTGACGTTGTTGTTGTTGTTGTTGACGTTGTTGTTGTTTTTGTTTATTTGACGTTGTTGTTGTTTATTTGAAATTGTTGTTGTTGTTGACGTTGTTGTTGTTGTTTATTTGACGTTGTTGTTGTTGTTTATTTGACATTGTTGTTGACGTTGTTGTTGTTGTTGTTGTTTATTTGACGTTGTTGTTGTTGTTGTTGACATTGTTGTTGTTGTTATTTATTTGAGGTAGTTGTTGTTGTTGACATTGTTGTTGTTGTTGTTGTTGTTGTTGTTGTTGTTTATTTGACGTTGTTGTTGTTGTTGTTTTTTTGACATTGTTGTTGTTGTTGACGTTGTTGTTGTTGTTGTTTATTTGACATTATTGTTGTTGTTATTGACGTTTATTTAACGTTGTTGTTGTTTATTTGAGGTAGTTGTTGTTGTTGACGTTGTTGTTGTTGTTGTTGTTGTTGACGTTGTTGTTGTTTATTTGAAATTGTTGTTGTTGTTGACGTTGTTGTTGTTGTTTATTTGACGTTGTTGTTGTTGTTTATTTGACATTGTTGTTGACGTTGTTGTTGTTGTTGTTTATTTGACGTTGTTGTTGTTGTTGTTGTTGACATTGTTGTTGTTGTTGTTGTCATTTATTTGACGTTGTTGTTGTTGTTGTTGTTTATTTGGCGTTGTTGTTGTTGTTGTTGTTGTTTATTTGACGTTGTTGTTGTTGTTGTTTATTTGACGATGTTGTTGTTGTTTATTTTACGTTGTTGTTGTTGTTTATTTGATGTTGTTGTTGTTGACGTTGTTGTTGTTGTTGTTTATTTGACGTTGTTGTTGTTGTTGTTGACATAGTTGTTGTTTATTTGACGTTGTTGTTGTTGTTGTTGATGTTGTTGTTGTTTATTTGAAATTGTTGTTGTTGTTGACGTTGTTGTTGTTGTTTATTTGACGTTGTTGTTGTTGTTTATTTGACATTGTTGTTGACGTTGTTGTTGTTGACGTTGTTGTGGTTGTTGTTGTTGTTTATTTGACGTTGTTGTTGTTGTTGTTGACATTGTTGTTGTTGTTGTTATTTATTTGACGTTGTTGTTGTTGTTGTTGTTTATTTGACGTTGTTGTTGTTGTTGTTTATTTGACGTTCTTGTTGTTGTTGTTTATTTGACGTTGTTGTTGTTGTTGTTGACGTTGTTGTTGTTGTTGTTTATTTGACGTTGTTGTTGTTTATTTGAAATTGTTGTTGTTGTTGACGTTGTTGTTGTTGTTTATTTGACGTTGTTGTTGTTGTTGTTTATTTGACGTTTTTTGTTGTTGTTTATTTGACGTTGTTGTTGTTGTTGTTTTTGTTGTTTATTTGACGTTGTTGCTGTTGTTGATGTTGTTGTTGTTGTCGTTTATTTGACGTTGTTGTTGTTGTTGTTTATTTGACGTTGTTATTGTTGTTTATTTTACGTTGTTGTTGTTGTTGTTTATTTGATGTTGTTGGTGTTGACGTTGTTGTTGTTGTTGTTTATTTGACTTTGTTGTTGTTGTTGACATAGTTGTAGTTTATTTGACGTTGTTGTTGTTGTTTATTTGACGTTGTTGTTGTTGTTGACGTTGTTGTTGTTGTTTATTTGACATTGTTGTTGTTGTTGACGGTGTTGTTGTTGTTGTTGATGTTGTTGTTGTTATTTATTTAACGTTGTTGTTGTTGTTGTTTATTTGACGTTGTTGTTGTTGTTTATTTGACGTTGTTGTTGTTGTTTATTTGACGTTGATGTTGTTGACGTTGTTGTTGTTGTTATTTATTTGACGTTGTTATTGTTTATTTGATGTAGTTGTTGTTGTTGACGTTGTTGTTGTTGTTGTTGTTGTTGTTTATTTGACGTTGTTGTTGTTGTTGTTTATTTGACGTTGTTGTTGTTGTTTATTTTACGTTGTTGTTGTTGTTGTTTATTTGATGTTGTTGTTGTTGACGTTGTTGTTGTTGTTTATTTAACGTTATTGTTGTTGTTGTTGACGGTGTTGTTATTGTTGATGTTGTTGTTGTTATTTATTTAACGTTGTTGTTGTTGTTGTTTATTTGACGTTGTTGTTGTTGTTTATTTGACGTTGTTGTTGTTGTTTATTTGACGTTGTTGTTGTTGACGTTGTTGTTGTTGTTGTTGTTTATTTAACGTTGTTGTTGTTTATTTGAGGTAGTTGTTGTTGTTGACGTTGTTGTTGTTGTTGTTGTTTATTTGACGTTGTTGTTGTTGTTGTTTTTTAGACATTGTTGTTGTTGTTGACGTTGTTGTTGTTGTTGTTTATTTGACATTGTTGTTGTTGTTGTTGACGTTGTTGTTGTTGTTGTTGTTGTTGTTTATTTGACGTTGTTGTTGTTGTTGTTGTTGTTGACGTTGTTGTTGTTGTTGTTTATTTAACGTTGTTGTTGTTTATTTGAAATTGTTGTTGTTGTTGACGTTGTTGTTGTTGTTTATTTGACGTTGTTGTTGTTGTTGTTGACATTGTTGTTGTTGTTGTTATTTATTTGACGTTGTTGTTGTTGTTGTTGTTTATTTGACGTTGTTGTTGTCGTTGTTGTTTATTTGACGTTGTTGTTGTTGTTGTTTATTTGACGTTGTTGTTGTTGTTTATTTTACGTTATTGTTGTTGTTTATTTGATGTTGTTGTTGTTGACGTTGTTGTTGTTGTTGTTGTTTATTTGACGTTGTTGTTGTTGTTGACATAGTTGTTGTTTATTTGACGTTGTTGTTGTTGTTGACGTTGTTGATGTTTATTTGACATTGTTGTTGTTGTTTACGGTGTTGTTGTTGTTGATGTTGTTGTTGTTATTTATTTAATGTTGTTGTTGTTGTTATTTATTTGACGTTGTTGTTGTTGTTTATTTGACGTTGTTGTTGTTGTTTATTTGACGTTGTTGTTGTTGACGTTGTTGTTGTTGTTGTTTATTTAATGTTGTTGTTGTTTATTTGAGGTAGTTGTTGTTGTTGACGTTGTTGTTGTTGTTGTTGTTGTTGTTTATTTGACGTTGTTGTTGTTGTTGTTGTTTTTTTGACATTGTTGTTGTTGTTGACGTTGTTGTTGTTGTTGTTGTTTATTTGACATTGTTGTTGTTGTTGTTGACGTTGTTGTTGTTGTTGTTGTTGTTTATTTGACGTTGTTGTTGTTGTTGTTGACGTTGTTGTTGTTTTTGTTTATTTGACGTTGTTGTTGTTGTTGTTTTATTGTTTATTTGACGTTGTTGTTGTCGTTGTTTATTTGACGTTGTTGTTGTTGTTTATTTTACGTTGTTGTTGTTGTTTATTTGATGTTGTTGTTGTTGACGTTGTTGTTGTTGTTGTTTATTTGACGTTGTTGTTGTTGTTGTTGACATAGTTGTTGTTTATTTGACGTTGTTGTTGTTGTTGTTGATGTTGTTGTTGTTTATTTGAAATTGTTGTTGTTGTTGACGTTGTTGTTGTTGTTTATTTGACGTTGTTGTTGTTGTTTATTTGACATTGTTGTTGACGTTGTTGTTGTTGACGTTGTTGTGGTTGTTGTTGTTGTTTATTTGACGTTGTTGTTGTTGTTGTTGACATTGTTGTTGTTGTTGTTATTTATTTGACGTTGTTGTTGTTGTTGTTTATTTGACGTTGTTGTTGTTGTTGTTTATTTGACGTTCTTGTTGTTGTTGTTTATTTGACGTTGTTGTTGTTGTTGTTGACGTTGTTGTTGTTGTTGTTTATTTGACGTTGTTGTTGTTTATTTGAAATTGTTGTTGTTGTTGACGTTGTTGTTGTTGTTTATTTGACGTTGTTGTTGTTGTTGTTTATTTGACGTTTTTTGTTGTTGTTTATTTGACGTTGTTGTTGTTGTTGTTTTTGTTGTTTATTTGACGTTGTTGCTGTTGTTGATGTTGTTGTTGTTGTCGTTTATTTGACGTTGTTGTTGTTGTTGTTTATTTGACGTTGTTATTGTTGTTTATTTTACGTTGTTGTTGTTGTTGTTTATTTGATGTTGTTGGTGTTGACGTTGTTGTTGTTGTTGTTTATTTGACTTTGTTGTTGTTGTTGACATAGTTGTAGTTTATTTGACGTTGTTGTTGTTGTTTATTTGACGTTGTTGTTGTTGTTGACGTTGTTGTTGTTGTTTATTTGACATTGTTGTTGTTGTTGACGGTGTTGTTGTTGTTGTTGATGTTGTTGTTGTTATTTATTTAACGTTGTTGTTGTTGTTGTTTATTTGACGTTGTTGTTGTTGTTTATTTGACGTTGTTGTTGTTGTTTATTTGACGTTGATGTTGTTGACGTTGTTGTTGTTGTTATTTATTTGACGTTGTTATTGTTTATTTGATGTAGTTGTTGTTGTTGACGTTGTTGTTGTTGTTGTTGTTGTTTATTTGACGTTGTTGTTGTTGTTGTTTATTTGACGTTGTTGTTGTTGTTTATTTTACGTTGTTGTTGTTGTTGTTTATTTGATGTTGTTGTTGTTGACGTTGTTGTTGTTGTTTATTTGACGTTATTGTTGTTGTTGTTGACGGTGTTGTTATTGTTGATGTTGTTGTTGTTATTTATTTAACGTTGTTGTTGTTGTTGTTGTTTATTTGACGTTGTTGTTGTTGTTTATTTGACGTTGTTGTTGTTGTTTATTTGACGTTGTTGTTGTTGACGTTGTTGTTGTTGTTGTTGTTTATTTAACGTTGTTGTTGTTTATTTGAGGTAGTTGTTGTTGTTGACGTTGTTGTTGTTGTTGTTGTTTATTTGACGTTGTTGTTGTTGTTGTTTTTTAGACATTGTTGTTGTTGTTGACGTTGTTGTTGTTGTTGTTTATTTGACATTGTTGTTGTTGTTGTTGACGTTGTTGTTGTTGTTGTTGTTGTTGTTTATTTGACGTTGTTGTTGTTGTTGTTGTTGTTGACGTTGTTGTTGTTGTTGTTTATTTGACGTTGTTGTTGTTTATTTGAAATTGTTGTTGTTGTTGACGTTGTTGTTGTTTATTTGACGTTGTTGTTGTTGTTGTTGACATTGTTGTTGTTGTTGTTATTTATTTGACGTTGTTGTTGTTGTTGTTGTTGTTTATTTGACGTTGTTGTTGTCGTTGTTGTTTATTTGACGTTGTTGTTGTTGTTGTTTATTTGACGTTGTTGTTGTTGTTTATTTTACGTTATTGTTGTTGTTTATTTGATGTTGTTGTTGTTGACGTTGTTGTTGTTGTTGTTGTTTATTTGACGTTGTTGTTGTTGTTGACATAGTTGTTGTTTATTTGACGTTGTTGTTGTTGTTGACGTTGTTGATGTTTATTTGACATTGTTGTTGTTGTTTACGGTGTTGTTGTTGTTGATGTTGTTGTTGTTATTTATTTAATGTTGTTGTTGTTGTTATTTATTTGACGTTGTTGTTGTTGTTTATTTGACGTTGTTGTTGTTGTTTATTTGACGTTGTTGTTGTTGACGTTGTTGTTGTTGTTGTTTATTTAATGTTGTTGTTGTTTATTTGAGGTAGTTGTTGTTGTTGACGTTGTTGTTGTTGTTGTTGTTGTTGTTTATTTGACGTTGTTGTTGTTGTTGTTGTTTTTTTGACATTGTTGTTGTTGTTGACGTTGTTGTTGTTGTTGTTGTTTATTTGACATTATTGTTGTTGTTGTTGACGTTGTTGTTGTTGTTGTTGTTGTTTATTTGACGTTGTTGTTGTTGTTGTTGACGTTGTTGTTGTTTTTGTTTATTTGACGTTGTTGTTGTTTATTTGAAATTGTTGTTGTTGTTGACGTTGTTGTTGTTGTTTATTTGACGTTGTTGTTGTTGTTTATTTGACGTTGTTGTTGTTGTTTATTTGACATTGTTGTTGACGTTGTTGTTGTTGTTGTTGTTTATTTGACGTTGTTGTTGTTGTTGTTGACATTGTTGTTGTTGTTATTTATTTGAGGTAGTTGTTGTTGTTGACATTGTTGTTGTTGTTGTTGTTGTTGTTGTTGTTGTTTATTTGACGTTGTTGTTGTTGTTGTTGTTTTTTTGACATTGTTGTTGTTGTTGACGTTGTTGTTGTTGTTGTTTATTTGACATTATTGTTGTTGTTATTGACGTTTATTTAACGTTGTTGTTGTTTATTTGAGGTAGTTGTTGTTGTTGACGTTGTTGTTGTTGTTGTTGTTGTTGACGTTGTTGTTGTTTATTTGAAATTGTTGTTGTTGTTGACGTTGTTGTTGTTGTTTATTTGACGTTGTTGTTGTTGTTTATTTGACATTGTTGTTGACGTTGTTGTTGTTGTTGTTTATTTGACGTTGTTGTTGTTGTTGTTGTTGACATTGTTGTTGTTGTTGTTGTCATTTATTTGACGTTGTTGTTGTTGTTGTTGTTTATTTGGCGTTGTTGTTGTTGTTGTTGTTGTTGTTTATTTGACGTTGTTGTTGTTGTTGTTTATTTGACGATGTTGTTGTTGTTTATTTTACGTTGTTGTTGTTGTTTATTTGACATTGTTGTTGACGTTGTTGTTGTTGACGTTGTTGTGGTTGTTGTTGTTGTTTATTTGACGTTGTTGTTGTTGTTGTTGACATTGTTGTTGTTGTTGTTATTTATTTGACGTTGTTGTTGTTGTTGTTGTTTATTTGACGTTGTTGTTGTTGTTGTTTATTTGACGTTCTTGTTGTTGTTGTTTATTTGACGTTGTTGTTGTTGTTGTTGACGTTGTTGTTGTTGTTGTTTATTTGACGTTGTTGTTGTTTATTTGAAATTGTTGTTGTTGTTGACGTTGTTGTTGTTGTTTATTTGACGTTGTTGTTGTTGTTGTTTATTTGACGTTTTTTGTTGTTGTTTATTTGACGTTGTTGTTGTTGTTGTTTTTGTTGTTTATTTGACGTTGTTGCTGTTGTTGATGTTGTTGTTGTTGTCGTTTATTTGACGTTGTTGTTGTTGTTGTTTATTTTACGTTGTTGTTGTTGTTTATTTGACGATGTTGTTGTTGTTTATTTGATGTTGTTGGTGTTGACGTTGTTGTTGTTGTTGTTTATTTGACTTTGTTGTTGTTGTTGACATAGTTGTAGTTTATTTGACGTTGTTGTTGTTGTTTATTTGACGTTGTTGTTGTTGTTTATTTGACATTGTTGTTGTTGTTGACGGTGTTGTTGTTGTTGTTGATGTTGTTGTTGTTATTTATTTAACGTTGTTGTTGTTGTTGTTTATTTGACGTTGTTGTTGTTGTTTATTTGACGTTGTTGTTGTTGTTTATTTGACGTTGATGTTGTTGACGTTGTTGTTGTTGTTATTTATTTGACGTTGTTGTTGTTTATTTGATGTAGTTGTTGTTGTTGACGTTGTTGTTGTTGTTGTTGTTGTTGTTTATTTGACGTTGTTGTTGTTGTTGTTTATTTGACGTTGTTGTTGTTGTTTATTTTACGTTGTTGTTGTTGTTGTTTATTTGATGTTGTTGTTGTTGACGTTGTTGTTGTTGTTTATTTGACGTTATTGTTGTTGTTGTTGACGGTGTTGTTATTGTTGATGTTGTTGTTGTTATTTATTTAACGTTGTTGTTGTTGTTGTTGTTTATTTGACGTTGTTGTTGTTGTTTATTTGACGTTGTTGTTGTTGTTTATTTGACGTTGTTGTTGTTGACGTTGTTGTTGTTGTTGTTTATTTAACGTTGTTGTTGTTTATTTGAGGTAGTTGTTGTTGTTGACGTTGTTGTTGTTGTTGTTGTTTATTTGACGTTGTTGTTGTTGTTGTTTTTTAGACATTGTTGTTGTTGTTGACGTTGTTGTTGTTGTTGTTTATTTGACATTGTTGTTGTTGTTGTTGACGTTGTTGTTGTTGTTGTTGTTGTTGTTTATTTGACGTTGTTGTTGTTGTTGTTGTTGTTGTTGACGTTGTTGTTGTTGTTGTTTATTTGACGTTGTTGTTGTTTATTTGAAATTGTTGTTGTTGTTGACGTTGTTGTTGTTGTTTATTTGACGTTGTTGTTGTTGTTGTTGACATTGTTGTTGTTGTTGTTATTTATTTGACGTTGTTGTTGTTGTTGTTGTTGTTGTTTATTTGACGTTGTTGTTGTCGTTGTTGTTTATTTGACGTTGTTGTTGTTGTTGTTTATTTGACGTTGTTGTTGTTGTTGTTTATTTTACGTTATTGTTGTTGTTTATTTGATGTTGTTGTTGTTGACGTTGTTGTTGTTGTTGTTGTTTATTTGACGTTGTTGTTGTTGTTGACATAGTTGTTGTTTATTTGACGTTGTTGTTGTTGTTGACGTTGTTGATGTTTATTTGACATTGTTGTTGTTGTTTACGGTGTTGTTGTTGTTGATGTTGTTGTTGTTATTTATTTAATGTTGTTGTTGTTGTTATTTATTTGACGTTGTTGTTGTTGTTTATTTGACGTTGTTGTTGTTGTTTATTTGACGTTGTTGTTGTTGACGTTGTTGTTGTTGTTGTTTATTTAATGTTGTTGTTGTTTATTTGAGGTAGTTGTTGTTGTTGACGTTGTTGTTGTTGTTGTTGTTGTTGTTGTTGTTTATTTGACGTTGTTGTTGTTGTTGTTGTTGTTTTTTTGACATTGTTGTTGTTGTTGACGTTGTTGTTGTTGTTGTTGTTTATTTGACATTGTTGTTGTTGTTGTTGATGTTGTTGTTGTTGTTGTTGTTGTTTATTTGACGTTGTTGTTGTTGTTGTTGACGTTGTTGTTGTTTTTGTTTATTTGACGTTGTTGTTGTTTATTTGAAATTGTTGTTGTTGTTCACGTTGTTGTTGTTGTTTATTTGACGTTGTTGTTGTTGTTTATTTGACGTTGTTGTTGTTGTTTATTTGACATTGTTGTTGACGTTGTTGTTGTTGTTGTTGTTTATTTGACGTTGTTGTTGTTGTTGTTGACATTGTTGTTGTTGTTATTTATTTGAGGTAGTTGTTGTTGTTGACATTGTTGTTGTTGTTGTTGTTGTTGTTGTTGTTGTTTATTTGACGTTGTTGTTGTTGTTGTTGTTTTTTTGACATTGTTGTTGTTGTTGACGTTGTTGTTGTTGTTGTTTATTTGACATTATTGTTGTTGTTATTGACGTTTATTTAACGTTGTTGTTGTTTATTTGAGGTAGTTGTTGTTGTTGACGTTGTTGTTGTTGTTGTTGTTGTTGACGTTGTTGTTGTTTATTTGAAATTGTTGTTGTTGTTGACGTTGTTGTTGTTGTTGTTTATTTGACGTTGTTGTTGTTGTTTATTTGACATTGTTGTTGATGTTGTTGTTGTTGTTGTTTATTTGACGTTGTTGTTGTTGTTGTTGTTGACATTGTTGTTGTTGTTGATGTCATTTATTTGACGTTGTTGTTGTTGTTGTTGTTTATTTGGCGTTGTTGTTGTTGTTGTTGTTGTTGTTGTTTATTTGACGTTGTTGTTGTTGTTGTTTATTTGACGATGTTGTTGTTGTTTATTTTACGTTGTTGTTGTTGTTTATTTGATGTTGTTGTTGTTGACGTTGTTGTTGTTGTTGTTTATTTGACGTTGTTGTTGTTGTTGTTGACATAGTTGTTGTTTATTTGACGTTGTTGTTGTTGTTTATTTGACGTTGTTGTTGTTGTTGACGTTGTTGATGTTTATTTGACATTGTTGTTGTTGTTGACGGTGTTGTTGTTGTTGATGTTGTTGTTGTTATTTATTTAATGTTGTTGTTATTGTTGTTTATTTGACGTTGTTATTGTTGTTTATTTGACGTTGTTGTTGTTGTTTATTTGACGTTGTTGTTGTTGACGTTGTTGTTGTTGTTTTTTATTTAACGTTGTTGTTGTTTATTTGAGGTAGTTGTTATTGTTGACGTTGTTGTTGTTGTTGTTGTTGTTTATTTGACGTTGTTGTTGTTGTAGTTTTTTTGACATTGTTGTTGTTATTGACGTTGTTGTTGTTGTTGTTGTTTATTTGACATTGTTGTTGTTGTTGTTGACGTTGTTGTTGTTTATTTGACGTTGTTATTATTGTTGTTGACGTTGTTGTTGTTGTTGTTTATTTGACGTTGTTGTTGTTTATTTGAAATTGTTGTTGTTGTTGACGTTGTTGTTGTTGTTTATTTGACGTTGTTGTTGTTGTTTATTTGACATTGTTGTTGACGTTGATGTTGTTGTTGTTGTTGTTTGTTTAACGTTGTTGTTGTTGTTGTTGTTGACATTGTTGTTGTTGTTGTTATTTATTTGACGTTGTTGTTGTTGTTGTTGTTGTTGTTGTTTATTTGACGTTGTTGTTGTCGTTGTTTATTTGACGTTGTTGTTGTTGTTGTTTATTTGATGTTGTTGTTGTTGTTGTTGTTATGTTGTTGTTGACGTTGTTGTTGTTGTTGTTTATTTGACGTTGTTGTTGTTGTTGTTGTTTATTTGACGTTGTTCTTGTTGTTGTTTATTTGACGTTGTTGTTGTTGTTGTTGTTTATTTGACGTTGTTGTTGTTGTTTATTTGACGTTGTTGTTGTTGTTCACATAGTTGTTGTTTATTTGACGTTGTTGTTGTTGTTGTTGTTTATTTGACATTGTTTTTGTTGTTGATTATTTGACGTTGTTGTTGTTGTTTATTTGACGTTGTTGTTGTTGACGTTGTTGTTGTTGTTTATTTGCCGTTGTTGTTGTTGACGTTGTTGTTGTTGTTTATTTGACGTTGTTGTTGTTGTTGACATAATTTTTGTTTATTTGACGTTGTTGTTGTTGTTGACGTTGTTGTTGTTTATTAGACGTTGTTGTTGTTCTTGTTGTTGTTCTTGTTGTTATTTATTTGACATTGTTGTTGTTGTTTATTTGACGTTGTTGTTGTTGACGTTGTTGTTGTTGTTGTTGTTGTTGTTTATTTGACGTTGTTGTTGACGTTGTTGTTGTTATTGTTTATTTGACTTTGTTGTTGTTGTTGACGTTGTTGTTGTTGTTGACGTTGTTGTTGTTGTTTATTTGACGTTGTTGTTGTTGACGTTGTTGTTGTTGTTTATTTGACATTGTTGTTGTTGTTGTTGACGGTGTTGTTGTTGTTGACGGTGTTGTTGTTGTTGATGATGTTGTTGTTGTTATTTATTTGACGTTGTTGTTGTTGTTGTTTATTTGACGTTGTTGTAGTTGTTGTTTATTTGACGTTTTTTGTTGTTGTTTATTTGACGTTGTTGTTGTTGTTGTTGTTTTTGTTGTTTATTTGACGTTGTTGCTGTTGTTGATGTTGTTATTGTTGTTGTTTATTTGACGTTGTTGTTGTTGTTGTTTATTTGACGTTGTTGTTGTTGTTGTTTATTTTACGTTGTTGTTGTTGTTGTTGTTGTTTATTTGATGTTGTTGGTGTTGACGTTGTTGTTGTTGTTGTTGTTTATTTGACTTTGTTGTTGTTGTTGACATAGTTGTTGTTTATTTGACGTTGTTGTTGTTGTTTATTTGACGTTGATGTTTATGACGTTGTTGTTGTTGTTGTTTATTTGACGTTGTTGTTGTTGTTTATTTTACGTTATTGTTGTTGTTTATTTGATGTTGTTGTTGTTGACGTTGTTGTTGTTGTTGTTTATTTGACGTTGTTGTTGTTGTTGACATAGTTGTTGTTTATTTGACGTTGTTGTTGTTGTTTATTTGACGTTGTTGTTGTTGTTAACGTTGTTGATGTTTTTTTGACATTGTTGTTGTTGTTGACGGTGTTGTTGTTGTTGATGTTGTTGTTGTTATTTATTTAATGTTGTTGTTGTTGTTTATTTGACGTTGTTGTTGTTGTTTATTTGACGTTGTTGTTGTTGTTTATTTGACGTTGTTGTTGTTGACGTTGTTGTTGTTGACGTTGTTGTTGTTGTTGTTTATTTAATGTTGTTGTTGTTTATTTGAGGTAGTTGTTGTTGTTGACGTTGTTGATGTTTATTTGACGTTGTTGTTTTTGTTGTTTTTTTGACATTGTTGTTGTTGTTGACGTTGTTGTTGTTGTTGTTTATTTGACATTGTTGTTGTTGTTGACGTTGTTGTTGTTGTTTATTTGACGTTGTTGTTGTTGTTGTTGACGTTGTTGTTGTTGTTTATTTGACGTTGTTGTTGTTTATTTGAAATTGTTGTTGTTGTTGACGTTGTTGTTGTTGTTGTTTATTTGACGTTGTTGTTGTTGTTGTTTATTTGACATTGTTGTTGACATTGTTGTTGTTGTTGTTGTTGTTTATTTGACTTTGTTGTTGTTGTTGACATAGTTGTTGTTTATTTGACGTTGTTGTTGTTGTTTATTTGATGTTGTTGTTGTTGCTGACGTTGTTGTTGTTGTTTATTTGACATTGTTGTTGTTGTTGACGGTGTTGTTGTTATTGTTGATGTTGTTGTTGTTATTTATTTAACGTTGTTGTTGTTGTTGTTGTTGTTTATTTGACGTTGTTGTTGTTGTTTATTTGACGTTGATGTTTATGACGTTGTTGTTGTTGTTGTTGTTGTTTATTTGACGTTGTTGTTGTTGTTTATTTTACGTTATTGTTGTTGTTTATTTGATGTTGTTGTTGTTGACGTTGTTGTTGTTGTTGTTTATTTGACGTTGTTGTTGTTGTTGACATAGTTGTTGTTTATTTGACGTTGTTGTTGTTGTTTATTTGACGTTGTTGTTGTTGTTAACGTTGTTGATGTTTATTTGACATTGTTGTTGTTGTTGACGGTGTTGTTGTTGTTGATGTTGTTGTTGTTATTTATTTAATGTTGTTGTTGTTGTTGTTTATTTGACGTTGTTGTTGTTGTTTATTTGACGTTGTTGTTGTTGTTTATTTGACGTTGTTGTTGTTGACGTTGTTGTTGTTGTTGTTTATTTAATGTTGTTGTTGTTTATTTGACGTAGTTGTTGTTGTTGACGTTGTTGTTGTTTATTTGACGTTGTTGTTGTTGTTGTTTTTTTGACATTGTTGTTGTTGTTGACGTTGTTGTTGTTGTTGTTTATTTGACATTGTTGTTGTTGTTGTTGACGTTGTTGTTGTTGTTGTTGTTTATTTGACGTTGTTGTTGTTGTTGTTGTTGTTGTTTATTTGAAATTGTTGTTGTTGTTGACGTTGTTGTTGTTGTTTATTTGACGTTGTTGTTGTTGTTTATTTGACATTGTTGTTGACGTTGTTGTTGTTGTTGTTTATTTGACGTTGTTGTTGTTGTTGTTGACATTGTTGTTGTTGTTGTTATTTATTTGACGTTGTTGTTGTTGTTTATTTGACGTTGTTGTTGTCGTTGTTTATTTGACGTTGTTGTTGTTGTTGTTTATTTGATGTTGTTGTTGTTGTTGTTGTTGTTGTTTTGTTGTTTATTTGACGTTGTTGTTGTTGTTGACGTTGTTGTTGTTGTTGTTTATTTGACGTTGTTGTTGTTGTTGTTGTTGTTTATTTGACGTTGTTTTTGTTGTTGTTTATTTGACGTTGTTGTTGTTGTTGTTGTTTATTTGACGTTGTTGTTATTGTTTATTTGACGTTGTTGTTGTTGTTGACATAGTTGTTGTTTATTTGACGTTGTTGTTGTTGTTGTTTATTTGACATTGTTTTTGTTGTTGATTATTTGACGTTGTTGTTGTTGTTTATTTGCCATTGTTGTTGTTGACGTTGTTGTTGTTATTTATTTGCCGTTGTTGTTGTTGACGTTGTTGTTGTTGTTTATTTGACGTTGTTGTTGTTGTTGACATAATTGTTGTTTATTTGACGTTGTTGTTGTTGTTGACGTTGTTGTTGTTTATTTGACGTTGTTGTTGTTCTTGTTGTTGTTTATTTGACATTGTTGTTGTTGTTTATTTGATGTTGTTGTTGTTGACGTTGTTGTTGTTGTTGTTGTTGTTGTTTATTTGACGTTGTTGTTGACGTTGTTGTTGTTATTGTTTATTTGACTTTGTTGTTGTTGTTGACGTTATTGTTGTTGTTGACGTTGTTGTTGTTGTTGTTGTTGTTTATTTGACGTTGTTGTTGTTGACGTTGTTGTTGTTGTTTATTTGACATTGTTGTTGTTGTTGTTGACGGTGTTGTTGTTGTTGACGGTGTTGTTGTTGTTGATGATGTTGTTGTTGTTATTTATTTGACGTTGTTGTTGTTGTTGTTTATTTGACGTTGTTGTAGTTGTTGTTTATTTGACGTTTTTTGTTGTTGTTTATTTGACGTTGTTGTTGTTGTTTTTGTTGTTTATTTGACGTTGTTGCTGTTGTTGATGTTGTTATTGTTGTTGTTTATTTGACGTTGTTGTTGTTGTTGTTTATTTTACGTTGTTGTTGTTGTTGTTTATTTGATGTTGTTGGTGTTGACGTTGTTGTTGTTGTTGTTGTTTATTTGACTTTGTTGTTGTTGTTGACATAGTTGTTGTTTATTTGACGTTGTTGTTGTTGTTTATTTGATGTTGTTGTTGTTGCTGACGTTGTTGTTGTTGTTTATTTGACATTGTTGTTGTTGTTGACGGTGTTGTTGTTATTGTTGATGTTGTTGTTGTTATTTATTTAACGTTGTTGTTGTTGTTGTTGTTTATTTGACGTTGTTGTTGTTGTTTATTTGACGTTGATGTTTATGACGTTGTTGTTGTTGTTGTTGTTGTTTATTTGACGTTGTTGTTGTTGTTTATTTTACGTTATTGTTGTTGTTTATTTGATGTTGTTGTTGTTGACGTTGTTGTTGTTGTTGTTTATTTGACGTTGTTGTTGTTGTTGACATAGTTGTTGTTTATTTGACGTTGTTGTTGTTGTTTATTTGACGTTGTTGTTGTTGTTAACGTTGTTGATGTTTATTTGACATTGTTGTTGTTGTTGACGGTGTTGTTGTTGTTGATGTTGTTGTTGTTATTTATTTAATGTTGTTGTTGTTGTTGTTTATTTGACGTTGTTGTTGTTGTTTATTTGACGTTGTTGTTGTTGTTTATTTGACGTTGTTGTTGTTGTTTATTTGACGTTGTTGTTGTTGACGTTGTTGTTGTTGTTGTTTATTTAATGTTGTTGTTGTTTATTTGAGGTAGTTGTTATTGTTGACGTTGTTGATGTTTATTTGACGTTGTTGTTGTTGTTGTTTTTTTGACATTGTTGTTGTTGTTGACGTTGTTGTTGTTGTTGTTTATTTGACATTGTTGTTGTTGTTGACGTTGTTGTTGTTGTTGTTGTTTATTTGACGTTGTTGTTGTTGTTGTTGACGTTGTTGTTGTTGTTGTTATTTATTTGACGTTGTTGTTGTTTATTTGAAATTGTTGTTGTTTATTTGACGTTGTTGTTGTTGTTGTTTTTTTGACATTGTTGTTGACGTTGTTGTTGTTGTTTATTTGACGTTGTTGTTGTTGTTGACATTCTTGTTGTTGTTGTTATTTATTTGAGGTAGTTGTTGTTGTTGACATTGTTGTTGTTGTTGTTGTTGTTGTTTATTTGACGTTGTTGTTGTTGTTGTTGTTTTTTTGACATTGTTGTTGTTGTTGACGTTGTTGTTGTTGTTGTTGTTTATTTGACATTATTGTTGTTGTTGTTGACGTTTATTTAACGTTGTTGTTGTTTATTTGAGGTAGTTGTTGTTGTTGACGTTGTTGTTGTTGTTGTTGTTGTTGTTGACGTTGTTGTTGTTTATTTGAAATTGTTGTTGTTGTTGACTTTGTTGTTGTTGTTTATTTGACGTTGTTGTTGTTGTTTATTTGACATTGTTGTTAACGTTGTTGTTGTTGTTGTTGTTTATTTGACGTTGTTGTTGTTGTTGTTGACATTGTTGTTGTTGTTGTTATTTATTTGACGTTGTTGTTGTTGTTGTTGTTGTTTATTTGACGTTGTTGTTGTTGTTGTTTATTTGACGTTGTTGTTGTTGTTTATTTGACGTTGTTGTTGTTGTTTATTTGACGTTGTTGTTGTTGACGTTGTTGTTGTTGTTGTTGTTTATTTAACGTTGTTGTTGTTTATTTGAGGTAGTTGTTGTTGTTGACGTTGTTGTTGTTGTTGTTGTTGTTGTTTATTTGACGTTGTTGTTGTTGTTGTAGTTTTTTTGACATTGTTGTTGTTGTTGACGTTGTTGTTGTTGTTGTTTATTTGACATTGTTGTTGTTGTTGTTGACATTGTTGTTGTTGTTCTTTATTTGACGTTGTTGTTGTTGTTGTTGACGTTGTTGTTGTTGTTATTTATTTGACGTTGTTGTTGTTTATTTGAAATTGTTGTTGTTGTTGACGTTGTTGTTGTTGTTTATTTGACGTTGTTGTTGTTGTTTATTTGACATTGTTGTTGACGTTGTTGTTGTTGTTGTTGTTGTTGTTTATTTGACGTTGTTGTTGTTGTTGTTGACATTGTTGTTGTTGTTGTTATTTATTTGACGTTGTTGTTGTTGTTGTTTATTTGACGTTGTTGTTGTCATTGTTTATTTGACGTTGTTGTTGTTGTTCTTTATTTGATGTTGTTGTTGTTGTTGTTTTGTTGTTTATTTGACGTTGTTGTTGTTGTTGACGTTGTTGTTGTTATTGTTTATTTGACGTTGTTGTTGTTGTTGTTGTTGTTGTTTATTTGACGTTGTTTTTGTTGTTGTTTATTTGACGTTGTTGTTGTTGTTGTTTATTTGACGTTGTTGTTGTTGTTTATTTGACGTTGTTGTTGTTGTTGACATAGTTATTGTTTATTTGACGTTGTTGTTGTTGTTGTTGTTTATTTGACATTGTTTTTGTTGTTGATTATTTGACGTTGTTGTTGTTGTTTATTTGACGTTGTTGTTGTTGACGTTGTTGTTGTTGTTTATTTGCCGTTGTTGTTGTTGACGTTGTTGTTGTTGTTTATTTGACGTTGTTGTTGTTGTTGACATAATTGTTGTTTATTTGACGTTGTTGTTGTTGTTGACGTTGTTGTTGTTTATTTGACGTTGTTGTTGTTCTTGTTGTTGTTCTTGTTGTTGTTTATTTGACATTGTTGTTGTTGTTTATTTGACGTTGTTGTTGTTGACGTTGTTGTTGTTGTTGTTGTTGTTGTTGTTTATTTGACGTTTTTGTTGACGTTGTTGTTGTTATTGTTTATTTGACTTTGTTGTTGTTGTTGACGTTGTTGTTGTTGTTGACGTTGTTGTTGTTGTTGACGTTGTTGTTGTTGTTTATTTGACGTTGTTGTTGTTGACGTTGTTGTTGTTGTTTATTTGACATTGTTGTTGTTGTTGTTGACGGTGTTGTTGTTGTTGACGGTGTTGTTGTTGTTGATGATGTTGTTGTTGTTATTTATTTGACGTTGTTGTTGTTGTTTATTTGACGTTGTTGTAGTTGTTGTTTATTTGACGTTTTTTGTTGTTGTTTATTTGACGTTATTGTTGTTGTTTTTGTTGTTTATTTGACGTTGTTGCTGTTGTTGATGTTGTTATTGTTGTTGTTTATTTGACGTTGTTGTTGTTGTTGTTTATTTGACGTTGTTGTTGTTGTTGTTGTTTATTTTACGTTGTTGTTGTTGTTTATTTGATGTTGTTGGTGTTGACGTTGTTGTTTTTGTTGACGTTGTTGTTTTTGTTGTTGTTGTTTATTTGACGTTGTTGTTGTTGTTGTTGACGTTGTTGTTGTTGTTGTTGTTTATTTGACGTTGTTGTTGTTTATTTGACATTGTTGTTGTTGTTGTTGACGGTGTTGTTGTTGTTGACGGTGTTGTTGTTGTTGATGATGTTGTTGTTGTTATTTATTTGACGTTGTTGTTGTTGTTTATTTGACGTTGTTGTAGTTGTTGTTTATTTGACGTTTTTTGTTGTTGTTTATTTGACGTTGTTGTTGTTGTTTTTGTTGTTTATTTGACGTTGTTGCTGTTGTTGATGTTGTTATTGTTGTTGTTTATTTGACGTTGTTGTTGTTGTTGTTTATTTGACGTTGTTGTTGTTGTTTATTTTACGTTGTTGTTGTTGTTGTTGTTTATTTGATGTTGTTGGTGTTGACGTTGTTGTTGTTGTTGTTGTTGTTGTTTATTTGACTTTGTTGTTGTTGTTGACATAGTTGTTGTTTATTTGACGTTGTTGTTGTTGTTTATTTGATGTTGTTGTTGTTGCTGACGTTGTTGTTGTTGTTTATTTGACATTGTTGTTGTTGTTGACGGTGTTGTTGTTATTGTTGATGTTGTTATTGTTATTTATTTAACGTTGTTGTTGTTGTTGTTGTTTATTTGACGTTGTTGTTGTTGTTTATTTGACGTTGATGTTTATGACGTTGTTGTTGTTGTTGTTGTTTATTTGACGTTGTTGTTGTTGTTTATTTTACGTTATTGTTGTTGTTTATTTGATGTTGTTGTTGTTGACGTTGTTGTTGTTGTTGTTTATTTGACGTTGTTGTTGTTGTTGACATAGTTGTTGTTTATTTGACGTTGTTGTTGTTGTTTATTTGACGTTGTTGTTGTTGTTAACGTTGTTGATGTTTATTTGACATTGTTGTTGTTGTTGACGGTGTTGTTGTTGTTGATGTTGTTGTTGTTATTTATTTAATGTTGTTGTTGTTGTTGTTTTGTTGACGGTGTTGTTGTTGTTTATTTGACGTTGTTGTTGTTGTTTATTTGATGTTGTTGTTGTTGACGTTGTTGTTGTTGTTGTTTATTTAATGTTGTTGTTGTTTATTTGAGGTAGTTGTTGTTGTTGACGTTGTTGATGTTTATTTGACGTTGTTGTTGTTGTTGTTTTTTTGACATTGTTGTTGTTGTTGACGTTGTTGTTGTTTTTTTGACATTGTTGTTGTTGTTGACGTTGTTGTTGTTTATTTGACATTGTTGTTGTTGTTGACGTTGTTGTTGTTGTTGTTGTTTATTTGACGTTGTTGTTGTTGTTGTTGACGTTGTTGTTGTTGTTGTTTATTTGACGTTGTTGTTGTTGTTTATTTGACATTGTTGTTGACGTTGTTGTTGTTGTTGTTTATTTGACGTTGTTGTTGTTGTTGTTGACATTGTTGTTGTTGTTGTTATTTATTTGAGGTAGTTGTTGTTGTTGACATTGTTGTTGTTGTTGTTGTTGTTGTTTATTTGACGTTGTTGTTGTTGTTGTTGTTTTTTTGACATTGTTGTTGTTGTTGACGTTGTTGTTGTTGTTGTTTATTTGACATTATTGTTGTTGTTGTTGACGTTTATTTAACGTTGTTGTTGTTTATTTGAGGTAGTTGTTGTTGTTGACGTTGTTGTTGTTGTTGTTGTTGTTGTTGACGTTGTTGTTGTTTATTTGAAATTGTTGTTGTTGTTGACTTTGTTGTTGTTGTTTATTTGACGTTGTTGTTGTTGTTTATTTGACATTG
This sequence comes from Vicia faba, assembly GCA_948472305.1. Classification (NCBI taxonomy): domain Eukaryota; kingdom Viridiplantae; phylum Streptophyta; class Magnoliopsida; order Fabales; family Fabaceae; genus Vicia; species Vicia faba. Next base: position 473,214,562 of record OX451738.1, read on the forward strand.
TTGTTGACGTTGTTGTTGTTGTTGTTGTTTATTTGACGTTGTTGTTGTTGTTGTTGACATTGTTGTTGTTGTTGTTATTTATTTGACGTTGTTGTTGTTGTTGTTGTTTATTTGACGTTGTTGTTGTTGTTGTTTATTTGACGTTGTTGTTGTTGTTTATTTGACGTTGTTGTTGTTGTTTATTTGACGTTGTTGTTGTTGACGTTGTTGTTGTTGTTGTTGTTTATTTAACGTTGTTGTTGTTTATTTGAGGTAGTTGTTGTTGTTGACGTTGTTGTTGTTGTTGTTGTTGTTTATTTGACGTTGTTGTTGTTGTAGTTTTTTTGACATTGTTGTTGTTGTTGACGTTGTTGTTGTTGTTTGTTTATTTGACATTGTTGTTGTTGTTGTTGACGTTGTTGTTGTTGTTCTTTATTTGACGTTGTTGTTGTTGTTGTTGACGTTGTTGTTGTTGTTATTTATTTGACGTTGTTGTTGTTTATTTGAAATTGTTGTTGTTGTTGACGTTGTTGTTGTTGTTTATTTGACGTTGTTGTTGTTTATTTGACATTGTTGTTGACGTTGTTGTTGTTGTTGTTGTTTATTTGACGTTGTTGTTGTTGTTGTTGACATTGTTGTTGTTGTTGTTATTTATTTGACGTTGTTGTTGTTGTTGTTTATTTGACGTTGTTGTTGTCGTTGTTTATTTGACGTTGTTGTTGTTGTTTATTTGATGTTGTTGTTGTTGTTGTTGTTGTTTTGTTGTTTATTTGACGTTGTTGTTGTTGTTGACGTTGTTGTTGTTGTTGTTTATTTGACATTGTTGTTGTTGTTGTTGTTTATTTGACGTTGTTTTTGTTGTTGTTTATTTGACGTTGTTGTTGTTGTTGTTGTTTATTTGACGTTGTTGTTGTTGTTTATTTGACGTTGTTGTTGTTGTTGACATAATTATTGTTTATTTGACGTTGTTGTTGTTGTTGTTTATTTGACATTGTTTTTGTTGTTGATTATTTGACGTTGTTGTTGTTGTTTATTTGACGTTGTTGTTGTTGACGTTGTTGTTGTTGTTTATTTGCCGTTGTTGTTGTTGACGTTGTTGTTGTTGTTTATTTGACGTTGTTGTTGTTGTTGACATAATTGTTGTTTATTTGACGTTGTTGTTGTTGTTGACGTTGTTGTTGTTTATTTGACGTTCTTGTTGTTCTTGTTGTTGTTCTTGTTGTTGTTTATTTGACATTGTTGTTGTTGTTTATTTGACGTTGTTGTTGTTGACGTTGTTGTTGTTGTTGTTGTTGTTGTTGTTGTTTATTTGACGTTGTTGTTGACGTTGTTGTTGTTATTGTTTATTTGACTTTGTTGTTGTTGTTGACGTTGTTGTTGTTGTTGACGTTGTTGTTGTTGTTGACGTTGTTGTTGTTGTTTATTTGACGTTGTTGTTGTTGACGTTGTTGTTGTTGTTTATTTGACATTGTTGTTGTTGTTGTTGACGGTGTTGTTGTTGTTGACGGTGTTGTTGTTGTTGATGATGTTGTTGTTGTTATTTATTTGACGTTGTTGTTGTTGTTGTTGTTTATTTGACGTTGTTGTAGTTGTTGTTTATTTGACGTTTTTTGTTGTTGTTTATTTGACGTTATTGTTGTTGTTTTTGTTGTTTATTTGACGTTGTTGCTGTTGTTGATGTTGTTATTGTTGTTGTTTATTTGACGTTGTTGTTGTTGTTGTTTATTTGACGTTGTTGTTGTTGTTGTTTATTTTACGTTGTTGTTGTTGTTGTTGTTTATTTGATGTTGTTGGTGTTGACGTTGTTGTTGTTGTTGACGTTGTTGTTTTTGTTGTTGTTGTTTATTTGACGTTGTTGTTGTTGTTGTTGACGTTGTTGTTGTTGTTGTTTATTTGACGTTGTTGTTGTTGTATTTTATTTGACGTTGTTTTTGTTGTTGTTTATTTGACGTTGTTGTTGTTGTTGTTGTTGTTGTTTATTTGACGTTGTTGTTGTTGACGTTGTTGTTGTTGTTGTTTATTTGACGTTGTTGTTGTTGTTGACATAGTTGTTGTTTATTTGACGTTGTTGTTGTTGTTGTTGTTTATTTGAAATTGTTTTTATTGTTGTTTATTTGACGTTGTTGTTGTTGTTGTTGTTGTTGTTTATTTGGCGTTGTTGTTGTTGACGTTGTTGTTGTTGTTTATTTGACGTTGTTGTTGTTGACGTTGTTGTTGTTGTTTATTTGACGTTGTTGTTGTTGTTGTTGTTGACATAGTTGTTGTTTATTTGACGTTGTTGTTGTTGACGTTGTTGTTGTTTATTTGACGTTGTTGTTGTTGTTCTTGTTGTTGTTTATTTGACATTGTTGTTGTTGTTTATTTGACGTTGTTGTTGTTGTTGACGTTGTTGTTGTTGTTGTTTATTTGACGTTGTTGTTGACGTTGTTGTTGTTATTGTTTATTTGACTTTGTTGTTGTTGTTGACGTTGTTGTTGTTGTTGACGTTGTTGTTGTTGTTTATTTGACGTTGTTGTTGTTGACGTTGTTGTTGATTTTGTTGACGTTGTTGGTATTGTTGATGTTGTTGTTGTTATTTATTTGACGTTGTTGTTGTTGTTGTTGTTTATTTGACGTTGTTGTTGTTGTTGTTTATTTGACGTTTTTTGTTGTTGTTTATTTGACGTTGTTATTGTTGTTTTTGTTGTTTATTTGAAGTTGTTGTTGTTGTTGTTTATTTTACGTTGTTGTTGTTGTTGTTTATTTGATGTTGTTGGTGTTGACGTTGTTGTTGTTGTTGTTTATTTGACTTTGTTGTTGTTGACATAGTTGTTGTTTATTTGACGTTGTTGTTGTTGTTTATTTGACGTTGTTGTTGTTGTTGACGTTGTTGTTGTTGTTTATTTGACATTGTTGTTGTTGTTGTTGACGGTGTTGTTGTTGTTGTTGTTGATGTTGTTGTTGTTATTTATTTAACGTTGTTGTTGTTGTTGTTGTTTATTTGACGTTGTTGTTGTTGTTGTTTATTTGACGTTGTTGTTGTTGTTTATTTAACGTTGATGTTGTTGACGTTGTTGTTGTTGTTGTTTATTTGACGTTGTTGTTGTTTATTTGACGTAGTAGTTGTTGTTGTTGTTGTTGTTTATTTGACGTTGTTGTTGTTGTTGTTTATTTGACGTTGTTATTGTTGTTTATTTTACGTTGTTGTTGTTGTTGTTTATTTGATGTTGTTGTTGTTGACGTTGTTGTTGTTGTTGTTGTTGTTGTTGTTGTTTATTTGACGTTGTTGTTGTTGACATAGTTGTTGTTTATTTGACGTTGTTGTTGTTGTTGTTTATTTGACGTTGTTGTTGTTGTTGACGTTGTTGTTGTTTATTTGACATTGTTGTTGTTGTTGACGGTGTTGTTGTTATTGATGTTGTTGTTGTTATTTATTTAACGTTGTTGTTGTTGTTGTTGTTTATTTGACATTGTTGTTGTTGTTTATTTGACGTTGTTGTTGTTGTTTATTTGACGTTGTTGTTGTTGACGTTGTTGTTGTTGTTGTTGTTTATTTAATGTTGTTGTTGTTTATTTGAGGTAGTTGTTGTTGTTGACATTGTTGTTGTTGTTGTTGTTGTTGTTTATTTGACGTTGTTGTTGTTGTTGTTTTTTTGACATTGTTGTTGTTGTTGACGTTGTTGTTGTTGTTGTTTATTTGACATTGTTGTTGTTGTTGACGTTGTTGTTGTTGTTGTTGTTGTTTATTTGACGTTGTTGTTGTTGTTGTTGACGTTGTTGTTGTTGTTGTTTATTTGACGTTGTTGTTGTTTATTTGAAATTGTTGTTGTTGTTGACGTTGTTGTTGTTGTTTATTTGACGTTGTTGTTGTTGTTGTTTATTTGACGTTTTTTGTTGTTGTTTATTTGACGTTGTTGTTGTTGTTGTTTTTGTTGTTTATTTGACGTTGTTGCTGTTGTTGATGTTGTTGTTGTTGTCGTTTATTTGACGTTGTTGTTGTTGTTGTTGTTTATTTGACGTTGTTGTTGTTGTTTATTTTACGTTGTTGTTGTTGTTGTTTATTTGATGTTGTTGGTGTTGACGTTGTTGTTGTTGTTGTTGTTTATTTGACTTTGTTGTTGTTGTTGTTGACATAGTTGTAGTTTATTTGACGTTGTTGTTGTTTATTTGACGTTGTTGTTGTTGTTGACGTTGTTGTTGTTGTTTATTTGACATTGTTGTTGTTGTTGACGGTGTTGTTGTTGTTGTTGATGTTGTTGTTGTTATTTATTTAACGTTGTTGTTGTTGTTGTTGTTGTTTATTTGACGTTGTTGTTGTTGTTTATTTGACGTTGTTGTTGTTGTTTATTTGACGTTGATGTTGTTGACGTTGTTGTTGTTGTTGTTTATTTGACGTTGTTGTTGTGTATTTGACGTAGTTGTTGTTGTTGACGTTGTTGTTTTTGTTGTTGTTGTTGTTTATTTGACGTTGTTGTTGTTGTTGTTGTTTATTTGACGTTGTTGTTGTTGTTGTTGTTTATTTGACGTTGTTGTTGTTGTTTATTTTACGTTGTTGTTGTTGTTTATTTGATGTTGTTGTTGTTGACGTTGTTGTTGTTGTTGTTTATTTGACGTTGTTGTTGTTGTTGTTGACATAGTTGTTGTTTATTTGACGTTGTTGTTGTTGTTTATTTGACGTTGTTGTTGTTGTTGTTGACGTTGTTGTTGTTTATTTGACATTGTTGTTGTTGTTGACGGTGTTGTTGTTGTTGATGTTGTTGTTGTTATTTATTTAACGTTGTTGTTGTTGTTGTTGTTTATTTGACGTTGTTGTTGTTGTTTATTTGACGTTGTTGTTGTTGTTTATTTGACGTTGTTGTTGTTAACGTTGTTGTTGTTGTTGTTTATTTAACGTTGTTGTTGTTTATTTGAGGTAGTTGTTGTTGTTGTTGTTGTTGTTGTTGTTGTTTATTTGACGTTGTTATTGTTGTTGTTTTTTGACATTGTTTTTGTTGTTGACGTTGTTGTTGTTGTTGTTGTTTATTTGACATTGTTGTTGTTGTTGTTGACGTTGTTGTTGTTGTTGTTGTTGTTGTTGTTTATTTGACGTTGTTGTTGTTGTTGTTGTTGTTGTTGACGTTGTTGTTGTTGTTGTTAATTTGACGTTGTTGTTGTTTATTTGAAATTGTTGTTGTTGTTGACGTTGTTAGTGTTGTTTATTTGACGTTGTTGTTGTTTATTTGATGTTGTTGTTGTTGACGTTGTTGTTGTTGTTTATTTGACGTTGTTGTTGTTGACGTTGTTGTTGTTGTTTATTTGACATTGTTGTTGTTGTTGTTGATGTTGTTGTTGTTATTTATTTAACGTTGTTGTTGTTGTTGTTGTTGTTTATTTGACGTTGTTGTTGTTGTTGTTGACGTTGTTGTTGTTTTTGTTTATTTGACGTTGTTGTTGTTTATTTGAAATTGTTGTTGTTGTTGACGTTGTTGTTGTTGTTTATTTGACGTTGTTGTTGTTGTTTATTTGACATTGTTGTTGACGTTGTTGTTGTTGTTGTTGTTTATTTGACGTTGTTGTTGTTGTTGTTGACATTGTTGTTGTTGTTATTTATTTGAGGTAGTTGTTGTTGTTGACATTGTTGTTGTTGTTGTTGTTGTTGTTGTTGTATTTGTTTATTTGACGTTGTTGTTGTTGTTGTTTTTTTGACATTGTTGTTGTTGTTGACGTTGTTGTTGTTGTTGTTTATTTGACATTATTGTTGTTGTTATTGACGTTTATTTAACGTTGTTGTTGTTTATTTGAGGTAGTTGTTGTTGTTGACGTTGTTGTTGTTGTTGTTGTTGACGTTGTTGTTGTTTATTTGAAATTGTTGTTGTTGTTGACGTTGTTGTTGTTGTTGTTTATTTGACGTTGTTGTTGTTGTTTATTTGACATTGTTGTTGACGTTGTTGTTGTTGTTGTTTATTTGACGTTGTTGTTGTTGTTGTTGTTGACATTGTTGTTGTTGTTGTTGTCATTTATTTGACGTTGTTGTTGTTGTTGTTGTTTATTTGGCGTTGTTGTTGTTGTTGTTGTTGTTGTTTATTTGACGTTGTTGTTGTTGTTGTTTATTTGACGATGTTGTTGTTGTTTATTTTACGTTGTTGTTGTTGTTTATTTGATGTTGTTGTTGTTGACGTTGTTGTTGTTGTTGTTTATTTGACGTTGTTGTTGTTGTTGTTGTTGACATAGTTGTTGTTTATTTGACGTTGTTGTTGTTGTTTATTTGACGTTGTTGTTGTTGTTGACGTTGTTGATGTTTATTTGACATTGTTGTTGTTGTTGACGGTGTTGTTGTTGTTGATGTTGTTGTTGTTATTTATTTAATGTTGTTGTTATTGTTGTTTATTTGACGTTGTTATTGTTGTTTATTTGACGTTGTTGTTGTTGTTTATTTGACGTTGTTGTTGTTGACGTTGTTGTTGTTGTTTTTTATTTAACGTTGTTGTTGTTTATTTGAGGTAGTTGTTATTGTTGACGTTGTTGTTGTTGTTGTTGTTGTTTATTTGACGTTGTTGTTGTTGTAGTTTTTTTGACATTGTTGTTGTTATTGACGTTGTTGTTGTTGTTGTTGTTTATTTGACATTGTTGTTGTTGTTGTTGACGTTGTTGTTGTTTATTTGACGTTGTTATTATTGTTGTTGACGTTGTTGTTGTTGTTGTTTATTTGACGTTGTTGTTGTTTATTTGAAATTGTTGTTGTTGTTGACGTTGTTGTTGTTGTTTATTTGACGTTGTTGTTGTTGTTTATTTGACATTGTTGTTGACGTTGTTGTTGTTGTTGTTGTTTGTTTAACGTTGTTGTTGTTGTTGTTGTTGACATTGTTGTTGTTGTTGTTATTTATTTGACGTTGTTGTTGTTGTTGTTGTTGTTGTTTATTTGACGTTGTTGTTGTCGTTGTTTATTTGACGTTGTTGTTGTTGTTGTTTATTTGATGTTGTTGTTATTGTTGTTGTTATGTTGTTGTTGACGTTGTTGTTGTTGTTGTTTATTTGACGTTGTTGTTGTTGTTGTTGTTGTTTATTTGACGTTGTTCTTGTTGTTGTTTATTTGACGTTGTTGTTGTTGTTGTTGTTTATTTGACGTTGTTGTTGTTGTTTATTTGACGTTGTTGTTGTTGTTGACATAGTTGTTGTTTATTTGACGTTGTTGTTGTTGTTGTTGTTGTTTATTTGACATTGTTTTTGTTGTTGATTATTTGACGTTGTTGTTGTTGTTTATTTGACGTTGTTGTTGTTGACGTTGTTGTTGTTGTTTATTTGCCGTTGTTGTTGTTGACGTTGTTGTTGTTGTTTATTTGACGTTGTTGTTGTTGTTGACATAATTTTTGTTTATTTGACGTTGTTGTTGTTGTTGACGTTGTTGTTGTTTATTTGACGTTGTTGTTGTTCTTGTTGTTGTTCTTGTTGTTATTTATTTGACATTGTTGTTGTTGTTTATTTGACGTTGTTGTTGTTGACGTTGTTGTTGTTGTTGTTGTTGTTGTTTATTTGACGTTGTTGTTGACGTTGTTGTTGTTATTGTTTATTTGACTTTGTTGTTGTTGTTGACGTTGTTGTTGTTGTTGACGTTGTTGTTGTTGTTTATTTGACGTTGTTGTTGTTGACGTTGTTGTTGTTGTTTATTTGACATTGTTGTTGTTGTTGTTGACGGTGTTGTTGTTGTTGACGGTGTTGTTGTTGTTGATGATGTTGTTGTTGTTATTTATTTGACGTTGTTGTTGTTGTTGTTTATTTGACGTTGTTGTAGTTGTTGTTTATTTGACGTTTTTTGTTGTTGTTTATTTGACGTTGTTGTTGTTGTTGTTGTTTTTGTTGTTTATTTGACGTTGTTGCTGTTGTTGATGTTGTTATTGTTGTTGTTTATTTGACGTTGTTGTTGTTGTTGTTTATTTGACGTTGTTGTTGTTGTTTATTTTACGTTGTTGTTGTTGTTGTTGTTGTTTATTTGATGTTGTTGGTGTTGACGTTGTTGTTGTTGTTGTTTATTTGACTTTGTTGTTGTTGTTGACATAGTTGTTGTTTATTTGACGTTGTTGTTGTTGTTTATTTGACGTTGATGTTTATGACGTTGTTGTTGTTGTTGTTTATTTGACGTTGTTGTTGTTGTTTATTTTATGTTATTGTTGTTGTTTATTTGATGTTGTTGTTGTTGACGTTGTTGTTGTTGTTGTTTATTTGACGTTGTTGTTGTTGTTGACATAGTTGTTGTTTATTTGACGTTGTTGTTGTTGTTTATTTGACGTTGTTGTTGTTGTTAACGTTGTTGATGTTTTTTTGACATTGTTGTTGTTGTTGACGGTGTTGTTGTTGTTGATGTTGTTGTTGTTATTTATTTAATGTTGTTGTTGTTATTTATTTGACGTTGTTGTTGTTGTTTATTTGACGTTGTTGTTGTTGTTTATTTGACGTTGTTGTTGTTGACGTTGTTGTTGTTGTTGTTTATTTAATGTTGTTGTTGTTTATTTGAGGTAGTTGTTGTTGTTGACGTTGTTGATGTTTATTTGACGTTGTTGTTTTTGTTGTTTTTTTGACATTGTTGTTGTTGTTGACGTTGTTGTTGTTGTTGTTTATTTGACATTGTTGTTGTTGTTGACGTTGTTGTTGTTGTTTATTTGACGTTGTTGTTGTTGTTGTTGACGTTGTTGTTGTTGTTTATTTGACGTTGTTGTTGTTTATTTGAAATTGTTGTTGTTGTTGACGTTGTTGTTGTTGTTGTTTATTTGACGTTGTTGTTGTTGTTGTTTATTTGACATTGTTGTTGACATTGTTGTTGTTGTTGTTGTTGTTGTTTATTTGACTTTGTTGTTGTTGTTGACATAGTTGTTGTTTATTTGACGTTGTTGTTGTTGTTTATTTGATGTTGTTGTTGTTGCTGACGTTGTTGTTGTTGTTTATTTGACATTGTTGTTGTTGTTGACGGTGTTGTTGTTATTGTTGATGTTGTTGTTGTTATTTATTTAACGTTGTTGTTGTTGTTGTTGTTTATTTGACGTTGTTGTTGTTGTTTATTTGACGTTGATGTTTATGACGTTGTTGTTGTTGTTGTTGTTGTTTATTTGACGTTGTTGTTGTTGTTTATTTGACGTTGATGTTTATGACGTTGTTGTTGTTGTTGTTGTTGTTTATTTGACGTTGTTGTTGTTGTTTATTTTACGTTATTGTTGTTGTTTATTTGATGTTGTTGTTGTTGACGTTGTTGTTGTTGTTGTTTATTTGACGCTGTTGTTGTTGTTGACATAGTTGTTGTTTATTTGACGTTGTTGTTGTTGTTTATTTGACGTTGTTGTTGTTGTTAACGTTGTTGATGTTTATTTGACATTGTTGTTGTTGTTGACGGTGTTGTTGTTGTTGATGTTGTTGTTGTTATTTATTTAATGTTGTTGTTGTTGTTGTTTATTTGACGTTGTTGTTGTTGTTTATTTGACGTTGTTGTTGTTGTTTATTTGACGTTGTTGTTGTTGACGTTGTTGTTGTTGTTGTTTATTTAATGTTGTTGTTGTTTATTTGACGTAGTTGTTGTTGTTGACGTTGTTGTTGTTTATTTGACGTTGTTGTTGTTGTTGTTTTTTTGACATTGTTGTTGTTGTTGACGTTGTTGTTGTTGTTGTTTATTTGACATTGTTGTTGTTGTTGTTGACGTTGTTGTTGTTGTTGTTGTTTATTTGACGTTGTTGTTGTTGTTGTTGTTGTTGTTTATTTGAAATTGTTGTTGTTGTTGACGTTGTTGTTGTTGTTTATTTGACGTTGTTGTTGTTGTTTATTTGACATTGTTGTTGACGTTGTTGTTGTTGTTGTTTATTTGACGTTGTTGTTGTTGTTGTTGACATTGTTGTTGTTGTTGTTATTTATTTGACGTTGTTGTTGTTGTTTATTTGACGTTGTTGTTGTCGTTGTTTATTTGACGTTGTTGTTGTTGTTGTTTATTTGATGTTGTTGTTGTTGTTGTTGTTGTTTTGTTGTTTATTTGACGTTGTTGTTGTTGTTGACGTTGTTGTTGTTGTTGTTTATTTGACGTTGTTGTTGTTGTTGTTGTTTATTTGACGTTGTTTTTGTTGTTGTTTATTTGACGTTGTTGTTGTTGTTGTTGTTTATTTGACGTTGTTGTTATTGTTTATTTGACGTTGTTGTTGTTGTTGACATAGTTGTTGTTTATTTGACGTTGTTGTTGTTGTTGTTTATTTGACATTGTTTTTGTTGTTGATTATTTGACGTTGTTGTTGTTGTTTATTTGCCATTGTTGTTGTTGACGTTGTTGTTGTTATTTATTTGTCGTTGTTGTTGTTGACGTTGTTGTTGTTGTTTATTTGACGTTGTTGTTGTTGTTGACATAATTGTTGTTTATTTGACGTTGTTGTTGTTGTTGACGTTGTTGTTGTTTATTTGACGTTGTTGTTGTTCTTGTTGTTGTTCTTGTTGTTGTTTATTTGACATTGTTGTTGTTGTTTATTTGATGTTGTTGTTGTTGACGTTGTTGTTGTTGTTGTTGTTGTTGTTTATTTGACGTTGTTGTTGACGTTGTTGTTGTTATTGTTTATTTGACTTTGTTGTTGTTGTTGACGTTATTGTTGTTGTTGACGTTGTTGTTGTTGTTGACGTTGTTGTTGTTGTTTATTTGACGTTGTTGTTGTTGACGTTGTTGTTGTTGTTTATTTGACATTGTTGTTGTTGTTGTTGACGGTGTTGTTGTTGTTGACGGTGTTGTTGTTGTTGATGATGTTGTTGTTGTTATTTATTTGACGTTGTTGTTGTTGTTGTTTATTTGACGTTGTTGTAGTTGTTGTTTATTTGACGTTTTTTGTTGTTGTTTATTTGACGTTGTTGTTGTTGTTTTTGTTGTTTATTTGACGTTGTTGCTGTTGTTGATGTTGTTATTGTTGTTGTTTATTTGACGTTGTTGTTGTTGTTGTTTATTTTACGTTGTTGTTGTTGTTGTTTATTTGATGTTGTTGGTGTTGACGTTGTTGTTGTTGTTGTTGTTTATTTGACTTTGTTGTTGTTGTTGACATAGTTGTTGTTTATTTGACGTTGTTGTTGTTGTTTATTTGATGTTGTTGTTGTTGCTGACGTTGTTGTTGTTGTTTATTTGACATTGTTGTTGTTGTTGACGGTGTTGTTGTTATTGTTGATGTTGTTGTTGTTATTTATTTCACGTTGTTGTTGTTGTTGTTGTTTATTTGACGTTGTTGTTGTTGTTTATTTGACGTTGATGTTTATGACGTTGTTGTTGTTGTTGTTGTTGTTTATTTGACGTTGTTGTTGTTGTTTATTTTACGTTATTGTTGTTGTTTATTTGATGTTGTTGTTGTTGACGTTGTTGTTGTTGTTGTTTATTTGACGTTGTTGTTGTTGTTGACATAGTTGTTGTTTATTTGACGTTGTTGTTGTTGTTTATTTGACGTTGTTGTTGTTGTTAACGTTGTTGATGTTTATTTGACATTGTTGTTGTTGTTGACGGTGTTGTTGTTGTTGATGTTGTTGTTGTTATTTATTTAATGTTGTTGTTGTTGTTGTTTATTTGACGTTGTTGTTGTTGTTTATTTGACGTTGTTGTTGTTGTTTATTTGACGTTGTTGTTGTTGTTTATTTGACGTTGTTGTTGTTGACGTTGTTGTTGTTGTTGTTTATTTAATGTTGTTGTTGTTTATTTGAGGTAGTTGTTATTGTTGACGTTGTTGATGTTTATTTGACGTTGTTGTTGTTGTTGTTTTTTTGACATTGTTGTTGTTGTTGACGTTGTTGTTGTTGTTGTTTATTTGACATTGTTGTTGTTGTTGACGTTGTTGTTGTTGTTGTTGTTTATTTGACGTTGTTGTTGTTGTTGTTGACGTTGTTGTTGTTGTTGTTTATTTGACGTTGTTGTTGTTTATTTGAAATTGTTGTTGTTTATTTGACGTTGTTGTTGTTGTTGTTTTTTTGACATTGTTGTTGACGTTGTTGTTGTTGTTTATTTGACGTTGTTGTTGTTGTTGACATTCTTGTTGTTGTTGTTATTTATTTGAGGTAGTTGTTGTTGTTGACATTGTTGTTGTTGTTGTTGTTGTTGTTTATTTGACGTTGTTGTTGTTGTTGTTGTTTTTTTGACATTGTTGTTGTTGTTGACGTTGTTGTTGTTGTTGTTGTTTATTTGACATTATTGTTGTTGTTGTTGACGTTTATTTAACGTTGTTGTTGTTTATTTGAGGTAGTTGTTGTTGTTGACGTTGTTGTTGTTGTTGTTGTTGTTGTTGTTGACGTTGTTGTTGTTTATTTGAAATTGTTGTTGTTGTTGACTTTGTTGTTGTTGTTTATTTGACGTTGTTGTTGTTGTTTATTTGACATTGTTGTTGACGTTGTTGTTGTTGTTGTTGTTTATTTGACGTTGTTGTTGTTGTTGTTGACATTGTTGTTGTTGTTGTTATTTATTTGACGTTGTTGTTGTTGTTGTTGTTGTTTATTTGACGTTGTTGTTGTTGTTGTTTATTTGACGTTGTTGTTGTTGTTTATTTGACGTTGTTGTTGTTGTTTATTTGACGTTGTTGTTGTTGACGTTGTTGTTGTTGTTGTTGTTTATTTAACGTTGTTGTTGTTTATTTGAGGTAGTTGTTGTTGTTGACGTTGTTGTTGTTGTTGTTGTTGTTGTTGTTTATTTGACGTTGTTGTTGTTGTTGTAGTTTTTTTGACATTGTTGTTGTTGTTGACGTTGTTGTTGTTGTTGTTTATTTGACATTGTTGTTGTTGTTGTTGACGTTGTTGTTGTTGTTCTTTATTTGACGTTGTTGTTGTTGTTGTTGACGTTGTTGTTGTTGTTATTTATTTGACGTTGTTGTTGTTTATTTGAAATTGTTGTTGTTGTTGACGTTGTTGTTGTTGTTTATTTGACGTTGTTGTTGTTGTTTATTTGACATTGTTGTTGACGTTGTTGTTGTTGTTGTTGTTGTTGTTTATTTGACGTTGTTGTTGTTGTTGTTGACATTGTTGTTGTTGTTGTTATTTATTTGACGTTGTTGTTGTTGTTGTTTATTTGACGTTGTTGTTGTCATTGTTTATTTGACGTTGTTGTTGTTGTTCTTTAATTGATGTTGTTGTTGTTGTTGTTTTGTTGTTTATTTGACGTTGTTGTTGTTGTTGACGTTGTTGTTGTTATTGTTTATTTGACGTTGTTGTTGTTGTTGTTGTTGTTTATTTGACGTTGTTTTTGTTGTTGTTTATTTGACGTTGTTGTTGTTGTTGTTTATTTGACGTTGTTGTTGTTGTTTATTTGACGTTGTTGTTGTTGTTGACATAGTTATTGTTTATTTGACGTTGTTGTTGTTGTTGTTGTTTATTTGACATTGTTTTTGTTGTTGATTATTTGACGTTGTTGTTGTTGTTTATTTGACGTTGTTGTTGTTGACGTTGTTGTTGTTGTTTATTTGCCGTTGTTGTTGTTGACGTTGTTGTTGTTGTTTATTTGACGTTGTTGTTGTTGTTGACATAATTGTTGTTTATTTGACGTTGTTGTTGTTGTTGACGTTGTTGTTGTTTATTTGACGTTGTTGTTGTTCTTGTTGTTGTTCTTGTTGTTGTTTATTTGACATTGTTGTTGTTGTTTATTTGACGTTGTTGTTGTTGACGTTGTTGTTGTTGTTGTTGTTGTTTATTTGACGTAGTTGTTGACGTTGTTGTTGTTATTGTTTATTTGACTTTGTTGTTGTTGTTGACGTTGTTGTTGTTGTTGACGTTGTTGTTGTTGTTGACGTTGTTGTTGTTGTTTATTTGACGTTGTTGTTGTTGACGTTGTTGTTGTTGTTTATTTGACATTGTTGTTGTTGTTGTTGACGGTGTTGTTGTTGTTGACGGTGTTGTTGTTGTTGATGATGTTGTTGTTGTTATTTATTTGACGTTGTTGTTGTTGTTGTTTATTTGACGTTGTTGTAGTTGTTGTTTATTTGACGTTTTTTGTTGTTGTTTATTTGACGTTATTGTTGTTGTTTTTGTTGTTTATTTGACGTTGTTGCTGTTGTTGATGTTGTTATTGTTGTTGTTTATTTGACGTTGTTGTTGTTGTTGTTTATTTGACGTTGTTGTTGTTGTTGTTTATTTTACGTTGTTGTTGTTGTTGTTTATTTGATGTTGTTGGTGTTGACGTTGTTGTTGTTGTTGACGTTGTTGTTTTTGTTGTTGTTGTTTATTTGACGTTGTTGTTGTTGTTGTTGACGTTGTTGTTGTTGTTGTTGTTTATTTGACGTTTTTGTTGTTTATTTGACATTGTTGTTGTTGTTGTTGACGGTGTTGTTGTTGTTGACGGTGTTGTTGTTGTTGATGATGTTGTTGTTGTTATTTATTTGACGTTGTTGTTGTTGTTTATTTGACGTTGTTGTAGTTGTTGTTTATTTGACGTTTTTTGTTGTTGTTTATTTGACGTTGTTGTTGTTGTTTTTGTTGTTTATTTGACGTTGTTGCTGTTGTTGATGTTGTTATTGTTGTTGTTTATTTGACGTTGTTGTTGTTGTTGTTTATTTGACGTTGTTGTTGTTGTTTATTTTACGTTGTTGTTGTTGTTGTTGTTTATTTGATGTTGTTGGTGTTGACGTTGTTGTTGTTGTTGTTGTTGTTTATTTGACTTTGTTGTTGTTGTTGACATAGTTGTTGTTTATTTGACGTTGTTGTTGTTTTTTATTTGATGTTGTTGTTGTTGCTGACGTTGTTGTTGTTGTTTATTTGACATTGTTGTTGTTGTTGACGGTGTTGTTGTTATTGTTGATGTTGTTATTGTTATTTATTTAACGTTGTTGTTGTTGTTGTTGTTTATTTGACGTTGTTGTTGTTGTTTATTTGACGTTGATGTTTATGACGTTGTTGTTGTTGTTGTTGTTTATTTGACGTTGTTGTTGTTGTTTATTTTACGTTATTGTTGTTGTTTATTTGATGTTGTTGTTGTTGACGTTGTTGTTGTTGTTGTTTATTTGACGTTGTTGTTGTTGTTAACGTTGTTGATGTTTATTTGACATTGTTGTTGTTGTTGACGGTGTTGTTGTTGTTGATGTTGTTGTTGTTATTTATTTAATGTTGTTGTTGTTGTTGTTTTGTTGACGGTGTTGTTGTTGTTTATTTGACGTTGTTGTTGTTGTTTATTTGATGTTGTTGTTGTTGACGTTGTTGTTGTTGTTGTTTATTTAATGTTGTTGTTGTTTATTTGAGGTAGTTGTTGTTGTTGACGTTGTTGATGTTTATTTGACGTTGTTGTTGTTGTTGTTTTTTTGACATTGTTGTTGTTGTTGACGTTGTTGTTGTTTTTTTGACATTGTTGTTGTTGTTGACGTTGTTGTTGTTTATTTGACATTGTTGTTGTTGTTGACGTTGTTGTTGTTGTTGTTGTTTATTTGACGTTGTTGTTGTTGTTGTTGACGTTGTTGTTGTTGTTGTTTATTTGACGTTGTTGTTGTTGTTTATTTGACATTGTTGTTGACGTTGTTGTTGTTGTTGTTTATTTGACGTTGTTGTTGTTGTTGTTGACATTGTTGTTGTTGTTGTTATTTATTTGAGGTAGTTGTTGTTGTTGACATTGTTGTTGTTGTTGTTGTTGTTGTTTATTTGACGTTGTTGTTGTTGTTGTTGTTTTTTTGACATTGTTGTTGTTGTTGACGTTGTTGTTGTTGTTGTTTATTTGACATTATTGTTGTTGTTGTTGACGTTTATTTAACGTTGTTGTTGTTTATTTGAGGTAGTTGTTGTTGTTGACGTTGTTGT
This sequence comes from Vicia faba, assembly GCA_948472305.1. Classification (NCBI taxonomy): domain Eukaryota; kingdom Viridiplantae; phylum Streptophyta; class Magnoliopsida; order Fabales; family Fabaceae; genus Vicia; species Vicia faba. The sequence goes on from OX451738.1 coordinate 473,230,249, forward strand.
TGTTGTTGTTGTTGTTGACGTTGTTGTTGTTTATTTGAAATTGTTGTTGTTGTTGACTTTGTTGTTGTTGTTTATTTGACGTTGTTGTTGTTGTTTATTTGACATTGTTGTTGACGTTGTTGTTGTTGTTGTTGTTTATTTGACGTTGTTGTTGTTGTTGTTGACATTGTTGTTGTTGTTGTTATTTATTTGACGTTGTTGTTGTTGTTGTTGTTTATTTGACGTTGTTGTTGTTGTTGTTTATTTGACGTTGTTGTTGTTGTTTATTTGACGTTGTTGTTGTTGTTTATTTGACGTTGTTGTTGTTGACGTTGTTGTTGTTGTTGTTGTTTATTTAACGTTGTTGTTGTTTATTTGAGGTAGTTGTTGTTGTTGACGTTGTTGTTGTTGTTGTTGTTGTTGTTTATTTGACGTTGTTGTTGTTGTAGTTTTTTTGACATTGTTGTTGTTGTTGACGTTGTTGTTGTTGTTATTTATTTGACATTGTTGTTGTTGTTGTTGACGTTGTTGTTGTTGTTCTTTATTTGACGTTGTTGTTGTTGTTGTTGACGTTGTTGTTGTTGTTATTTATTTGACGTTGTTGTTGTTTATTTGAAATTGTTGTTGTTGTTGACGTTGTTGTTGTTGTTTATTTGACGTTGTTGTTGTTTATTTGACATTGTTGTTGACGTTGTTGTTGTTGTTGTTGTTTATTTGACGTTGTTGTTGTTGTTGTTGACATTGTTGTTGTTGTTGTTATTTATTTGACGTTGTTGTTGTTGTTGTTTATTTGACGTTGTTGTTGTCGTTGTTTATTTGACGTTGTTGTTGTTGTTTATTTGATGTTGTTGTTGTTGTTGTTGTTTTGTTGTTTATTTGACGTTGTTGTTGTTGTTGACGTTGTTGTTGTTGTTGTTTATTTGACATTGTTGTTGTTGTTGTTGTTTATTTGACGTTGTTTTTGTTGTTGTTTATTTGACGTTGTTGTTGTTGTTGTTGTTTATTTGACGTTGTTGTTGTTGTTTATTTGACGTTGTTGTTGTTGTTGACATAGTTATTGTTTATTTGACGTTGTTGTTGTTGTTGTTTATTTGACATTGTTTTTGTTGTTGATTATTTGACGTTGTTGTTGTTGTTTATTTGACGTTGTTGTTGTTGACGTTGTTGTTGTTGTTTATTTGCCGTTGTTGTTGTTGACGTTGTTGTTGTTGTTTATTTGACGTTGTTGTTGTTGTTGTTTATTTGACTTTGTTGTTGTTGTTGACATAGTTGTTGTTTATTTGACGTTGTTGTTGTTGTTTATTTGATGTTGTTGTTGTTGCTGACGTTGTTGTTGTTGTTTATTTGACATTGTTGTTGTTGTTGACGGTGTTGTTGTTATTGTTGATGTTGTTATTGTTATTTATTTAACGTTGTTGTTGTTGTTGTTGTTTATTTGACGTTGTTGTTGTTGTTTATTTGACGTTGATGTTTATGACGTTGTTGTTGTTGTTGTTGTTTATTTGACGTTGTTGTTGTTGTTTATTTTACGTTATTGTTGTTGTTTATTTGATGTTGTTGTTGTTGACGTTGTTGTTGTTGTTGTTTATTTGACGTTGTTGTTGTTGTTGACATAGTTGTTGTTTATTTGACGTTGTTGTTGTTGTTTATTTGACGTTGTTGTTGTTGTTAACGTTGTTGATGTTTATTTGACATTGTTGTTGTTGTTGACGGTGTTGTTGTTGTTGATGTTGTTGTTGTTATTTATTTAATGTTGTTGTTGTTGTTGTTTTGTTGACGGTGTTGTTGTTGTTTATTTGACGTTGTTGTTGTTGTTTATTTGATGTTGTTGTTGTTGACGTTGTTGTTGTTGTTGTTTATTTAATGTTGTTGTTGTTTATTTGAGGTAGTTGTTGTTGTTGACGTTGTTGATGTTTATTTGACGTTGTTGTTGTTGTTGTTTTTTTGACATTGTTGTTGTTGTTGACGTTGTTGTTGTTTTTTTGACATTGTTGTTGTTGTTGACGTTGTTGTTGTTTATTTGACATTGTTGTTGTTGTTGACGTTGTTGTTGTTGTTGTTGTTTATTTGACGTTGTTGTTGTTGTTGTTGACGTTGTTGTTGTTGTTGTTTATTTGACGTTGTTGTTGTTGTTTATTTGACATTGTTGTTGACGTTGTTGTTGTTGTTGTTTATTTGACGTTGTTGTTGTTGTTGTTGACATTGTTGTTGTTGTTGTTATTTATTTGAGGTAGTTGTTGTTGTTGACATTGTTGTTGTTGTTGTTGTTGTTGTTTATTTGACGTTGTTGTTGTTGTTGTTGTTGTTTTTTTGACATTGTTGTTGTTGTTGACGTTGTTGTTGTTGTTGTTTATTTGACATTATTGTTGTTGTTGTTGACGTTTATTTAACGTTGTTGTTGTTTATTTGAGGTAGTTGTTGTTGTTGACGTTGTTGTTGTTGTTGTTGTTGTTGACGTTGTTGTTGTTTATTTGAAATTGTTGTTATTGTTGACTTTGTTGTTGTTGTTTATTTGACGTTGTTGTTGTTGTTTATTTGACATTGTTGTTGACGTTGTTGTTGTTGTTGTTGTTGTTTATTTGACGTTGTTGTTGTTGTTGTTGACATTGTTGTTGTTGTTGTTATTTATTTGACGTTGTTGTTGTTGTTGTTGTTTATTTGACGTTGTTGTTGTTGTTGTTGTTTATTTGACGTTGTTGTTGTTGTTTATTTGACGTTGTTGTTGTTGTTTATTTGACGTTGTTGTTGTTGACGTTGTTGTTGTTGTTGTTGTTTATTTAACGTTGTTGTTGTTTATTTGAGGTAGTTGTTGTTGTTGACGTTGTTGTTGTTGTTGTTGTTGTTGTTTATTTGACGTTGTTGTTGTTGTAGTTTTTTTGACATTGTTGTTGTTGTTGACGTTGTTGTTGTTGTTGTTTATTTGACATTGTTGTTGTTGTTGTTGACGTTGTTGTTGTTGTTCTTTATTTGACGTTGTTGTTGTTGTTGTTGACGTTGTTGTTGTTGTTATTTATTTGACGTTGTTGTTGTTTATTTGAAATTGTTGTTGTTGTTGACGTTGTTGTTGTTGTTTATTTGACGTTGTTGTTGTTTATTTGACATTGTTGTTGACGTTGTTGTTGTTGTTGTTGTTTATTTGACGTTGTTGTTGTTGTTGTTGTTGACATTGTTGTTGTTGTTGTTATTTATTTGACGTTGTTGTTGTTGTTGTTTATTTGACGTTGTTGTTGTCGTTGTTTATTTGACGTTGTTGTTGTTGTTTATTTGATGTTGTTGTTGTTGTTGTTGTTTTGTTGTTTATTTGACGTTGTTGTTGTTGTTGACGTTGTTGTTGTTGTTGTTTATTTGACATTGTTGTTGTTGTTGTTGTTTATTTGACGTTGTTTTTGTTGTTGTTTATTTGACGTTGTTGTTGTTGTTGTTGTTTATTTGACGTTGTTGTTGTTGTTTATTTGACGTTGTTGTTGTTGTTGACATAGTTATTGTTTATTTGATGTTGTTGTTGTTGTTGTTTATTTGACATTGTTTTTGTTGTTGATTATTTGACGTTGTTGTTGTTGTTTATTTGACGTTGTTGTTGTTGACGTTGTTGTTGTTGTTTATTTGCCGTTGTTGTTGTTGACGTTGTTGTTGTTGTTTATTTGACGTTGTTGTTGTTGTTGACATAATTGTTGTTTATTTGACGTTGTTGTTGTTGTTGACGTTGTTGTTGTTTATTTGACGTTCTTGTTGTTCTTGTTGTTGTTCTTGTTGTTGTTTATTTGACATTGTTGTTGTTGTTTATTTGACGTTGTTGTTGTTGACGTTGTTGTTGTTGTTGTTGTTGTTGTTGTTTATTTGACGTTGTTGTTGACGTTGTTGTTGTTATTGTTTATTTGACTTTGTTGTTGTTGTTGACGTTGTTGTTGTTGTTGACGTTGTTGTTGTTGTTGACGTTGTTGTTGTTGTTTATTTGACGTTGTTGTTGTTGACGTTGTTGTTGTTGTTTATTTGACATTGTTGTTGTTGTTGTTGACGGTGTTGTTGTTGTTGACGGTGTTGTTGTTGTTGATGATGTTGTTGTTGTTATTTATTTGACGTTGTTGTTGTTGTTGTTGTTTATTTGACGTTGTTGTAGTTGTTGTTTATTTGACGTTTTTTGTTGTTGTTTATTTGACGTTATTGTTGTTGTTTTTGTTGTTTATTTGACGTTGTTGCTGTTGTTGATGTTGTTATTGTTGTTGTTTATTTGACGTTGTTGTTGTTGTTGTTTATTTGACGTTGTTGTTGTTGTTGTTGTTTATTTTACGTTGTTGTTGTTGTTGTTGTTTATTTGATGTTGTTGGTGTTGACGTTGTTGTTGTTGTTGACGTTGTTGTTTTTGTTGTTGTTGTTTATTTGACGTTGTTGTTGTTGTTGTTGACGTTGTTGTTGTTGTTGTTGTTTATTTGACGTTGTTGTTGTTGTATTTTATTTGACGTTGTTTTTGTTGTTGTTTATTTGACGTTGTTGTTGTTGTTGTTGTTGTTTATTTGACGTTGTTGTTGTTGACGTTGTTGTTGTTGTTGTTTATTTGACGTTGTTGTTGTTGTTGACATAGTTGTTGTTTATTTGACGTTGTTGTTGTTGTTGTTGTTTATTTGAAATTGTTTTTATTGTTGTTTATTTGACGTTGTTGTTGTTGTTGTTGTTGTTTATTTGGCGTTGTTGTTGTTGACGTTGTTGTTGTTGTTTATTTGACGTTGTTGTTGTTGACGTTGTTGTTGTTTATTTGACGTTGTTGTTGTTGTTGTTGTTGACATAGTTGTTGTTTATTTGACGTTGTTGTTGTTGACGTTGTTGTTGTTTATTTGACGTTGTTGTTGTTGTTCTTGTTGTTGTTTATTTGACATTGTTGTTGTTGTTTATTTGACGTTGTTGTTGTTGACGTTGTTGTTGTTGTTGTTTATTTGACGTTGTTGTTGACGTTGTTGTTGTTATTGTTTATTTGACTTTGTTGTTGTTGTTGACGTTGTTGTTGTTGTTTATTTGACGTTGTTGTTGTTGACGTTGTTGTTGATTTTGTTGACGTTGTTGGTATTGTTGATGTTGTTGTTGTTATTTATTTGACGTTGTTGTTGTTGTTGTTGTTTATTTGACGTTGTTGTTGTTGTTGTTTATTTGACGTTTTTTGTTGTTGTTTATTTGACGTTGTTATTGTTGTTTTTGTTGTTTATTTGAAGTTGTTGTTGTTGTTGTTTATTTTACGTTGTTGTTGTTGTTGTTTATTTGATGTTGTTGGTGTTGACGTTGTTGTTGTTGTTGTTTATTTGACTTTGTTGTTGTTGACATAGTTGTTGTTTATTTGACGTTGTTGTTGTTGTTTATTTGACGTTGTTGTTGTTGTTGACGTTGTTGTTGTTGTTTATTTGACATTGTTGTTGTTGTTGTTGACGGTGTTGTTGTTGTTGTTGTTGATGTTGTTGTTGTTATTTATTTAACGTTGTTGTTGTTTTTGTTGTTTATTTGACGTTGTTGTTGTTGTTTATTTGACGTTGTTGTTGTTGTTTATTTAACGTTGATGTTGTTGACGTTGTTGTTGTTGTTGTTGTTTATTTGACGTTGTTGTTGTTTATTTGACGTAGTTGTTGTTGTTGTTGTTGTTGTTTATTTGACGTTGTTGTTGTTGTTGTTTATTTGACGTTGTTATTGTTGTTTATTTTACGTTGTTGTTGTTGTTGTTTATTTGATGTTGTTGTTGTTGACGTTGTTGTTGTTGTTGTTGTTGTTGTTGTTGTTGTTTATTTGACGTTGTTGTTGTTGACATAGTTGTTGTTTATTTGACGTTGTTGTTGTTGTTGTTTATTTGACGTTGTTGTTGTTGTTGACGTTGTTGTTGTTTATTTGACATTGTTGTTGTTGTTGACGGTGTTGTTGTTATTGATGTTGTTGTTGTTATTTATTTAACGTTGTTGTTGTTGTTGTTGTTTATTTGACATTGTTGTTGTTGTTTATTTGACGTTGTTGTTGTTGTTTATTTGACGTTGTTGTTGTTGACGTTGTTGTTGTTGTTGTTGTTTATTTAATGTTGTTGTTGTTTATTTGAGGTAGTTGTTGTTGTTGACATTGTTGTTGTTGTTGTTGTTGTTGTTTATTTGACGTTGTTGTTGTTGTTGTTTTTTTGACATTGTTGTTGTTGTTGACGTTGTTGTTGTTGTTGTTTATTTGACATTGTTGTTGTTGTTGACGTTGTTGTTGTTGTTGTTGTTGTTTATTTGACGTTGTTGTTGTTGTTGACGTTGTTGTTGTTGTTGTTTATTTGACGTTGTTGTTGTTTATTTGAAATTGTTGTTGTTGTTGACGTTGTTGTTGTTGTTTATTTGACGTTGTTGTTGTTGTTGTTTATTTGACGTTTTTTGTTGTTGTTTATTTGACGTTGTTGTTGTTGTTGTTTTTGTTGTTTATTTGACGTTGTTGCTGTTGTTGATGTTGTTGTTGTTGTCGTTTATTTGACGTTGTTGTTGTTGTTGTTGTTTATTTGACGTTGTTGTTGTTGTTGTTTATTTTACGTTGTTGTTGTTGTTGTTTATTTGATGTTGTTGGTGTTGACGTTGTTGTTGTTGTTGTTGTTTATTTGACTTTGTTGTTGTTGTTGACATAGTTGTAGTTTATTTGACGTTGTTGTTGTTTATTTGACGTTGTTGTTGTTGTTGACGTTGTTGTTGTTGTTTATTTGACATTGTTGTTGTTGTTGACGGTGTTGTTGTTGTTGTTGATGTTGTTGTTGTTATTTATTTAACGTTGTTGTTGTTGTTGTTGTTTATTTGACGTTGTTGTTGTTGTTTATTTGACGTTGTTGTTGTTGTTTATTTGACGTTGATGTTGTTGACGTTGTTGTTGTTGTTGTTTATTTGACGTTGTTGTTGTGTATTTGACGTAGTTGTTGTTGTTGACGTTGTTGTTTTTGTTGTTGTTGTTGTTTATTTGACGTTGTTGTTGTTGTTGTTTATTTGACGTTGTTGTTGTTGTTGTTGTTTATTTGACGTTGTTGTTGTTGTTTATTTTACGTTGTTGTTGTTGTTTATTTGATGTTGTTGTTGTTGACGTTGTTGTTGTTGTTGTTTATTTGACGTTGTTGTTGTTGTTGTTGACATAGTTGTTGTTTATTTGACGTTGTTGTTGTTGTTTATTTGACGTTGTTGTTGTTGTTGTTGACGTTGTTGTTGTTTATTTGACATTGTTGTTGTTGTTGACGGTGTTGTTGTTGTTGATGTTGTTGTTGTTATTTATTTAACGTTGTTGTTGTTGTTGTTGTTGTTGTTTATTTGACGTTGTTGTTGTTGTTTATTTGACGTTGTTGTTGTTGTTTATTTGACGTTGTTGTTGTTGACGTTGTTGTTGTTGTTGTTTATTTAACGTTGTTGTTGTTTATTTGAGGTAGTTGTTGTTGTTGTTGTTGTTGTTGTTGTTTATTTGACGTTGTTATTGTTGTTGTTTTTTGACATTGTTTTTGTTGTTGACGTTGTTGTTGTTGTTATTTATTTGACATTGTTGTTGTTGTTGTTTATTTGACGTTGTTGTTGTTGTTGTTGTTGTTGTTGTTGTTGACGTTGTTGTTGTTGTTGTTAATTTGACGTTGTTGTTGTTTATTTGAAATTGTTGTTGTTGTTGACGTTGTTGTTGTTGTTTATTTGACGTTGTTGTTGTTGTTTATTTGATGTTGTTGTTGTTGACGTTGTTGTTGTTGTTTATTTGACGTTGTTGTTGTTGACGTTGTTGTTGTTGTTTATTTGACATTGTTGTTGTTGTTGTTGATGTTGTTGTTGTTATTTATTTAACGTTGTTGTTGTTGTTGTTGTTGTTTATTTGACGTTGTTGTTGTTGTTTATTTGACGTTGTTGTTGTTGTTTATTTGACGTTGATGTTGTTGAAGTTGTTGTTGTTGTTGTTTATTTGACGTTGTTGTTGTGTATTTGACGTAGTTGTTGTTGTTGTTGACGTTGTTGTTTTTGTTGTTGTTGTTTATTTGACGTTGTTGTTGTTGTTGTTGTTGTTGTTGTTGTTGTTATTTGATGTTGTTGTTGTTGTTGTTTATTTTACGTTGTTGTTGTTGTTGTTTATTTGATGTTGTTGTTGTTGACGTTGTTGTTGTTGTTGTTTATTTGACGTTATTGTTGTTGTTGACATAGTTGTTGTTTATTTGACGTTGTTGTTGTTGTTTATTTGACGTTGTTGTTGTTGACGTTGTTGTTGTTTATTTGACATTGTTGTTGTTGACGGTGTTGTTGTTGTTGATGTTGTTGTTGTTATTTATTTAACGTTGTTGTTGTTGTTGTTGTTGTTGTTGTTTATTTGACGTTGTTGTTGTTGTTTATTTGACGTTGTTGTTGTTGTTTATTTGACGTTGTTGTTGTTGACGTTGTTGTTGTTGTTGTTTATTTAACGTTGTTGTTGTTTATTTGAGGTAGTTGTTGCTGTTGACGTTGTTGTTGTTGTTGTTGTTGTTGTTTATTTGACGTTGTTGTTGTTGTTGTTTTTTTGACATTGTTTTTGTTGTTGACGTTGTTGTTATTGTTGTTGTTGACGTTGTTGTTGTTGTTGTTGTTCTTTATTTGACGTTGTTGTTGTTGTTGTTGACGTTGTTGTTGTTGTTTATTTGACGTTGTTGTTGTTTATTTGAAATTGTTGTTGTTGTTAACGTTGTTGTTGTTGTTTATTTGACGTTGTTGTTGTTGTTTATTTGACATTGTTGTTGACGTTGTTGTTGTTGTTGTTTATTTGACGTTGTTATTGTTGTTGTTGTTGACATTGTTGTTGTTGTTATTTATTTGACGTTGTTGTTGTTGTTGTTGTTGTTGTTTATTTGACGTTGTTATTGTCGTTGTTTATTTGACGTTGTTGTTGTTGTTTATTTGATGTTGTTGTTGTTGTTATTGTTTTGTTGTTTATTTGACGTTGTTGTTGTTTATTTGACGTTGTTGTTGTTGTTGTTGTTGTTTATTTGACGTTGTTGTTGTTGTTTATTTTACGTTGTTGTTGTTTATTTGATGTTGTTGGTGTTGACGTTGTTGTTGTTGTTTATTTGACTTTGTTGTTGTTGTTGACATAGTTGTTGTTTATTTGACGTTGTTGTTGTTGTTTATTTGACATTGTTGTTGTTTACGTTGTTGTTGTTGTTGTTGTTGTTGTTGTTTATTTGACGTTGTTGTTGTTGTTGTTGACGTTGTTGTCGTTGTTGTTATTTATTTGACGTTGTTGTTGTTGTTGTTTATTTGACGTTGTTGTTGTCGTTGTTTATTTGACGTTGTTGTTGTTGTTGTTTATTTGACGTTATTGTTGTTGTTGTTTTGTTGTTTATTTGACATTATTGTTGTTGTTGTTGTTGTTGTTTATTTGACGTTGTTGTTGTTGTTGTTTTTTTGACATTGTTGTTGTTGTTGACGTTGTTGTTGTTGTCGTTTATTTGACATTGTTGTTGTTATTGTTGACGTTGTTGTTGTTGTTGTTGTTTATTTGACGTTGTTGTTGTTGTTGTTGACGTTGTTGTTGTTGTTGTTTATTTGACGTTGTTGTTGTTTATTTGAAATTGTTGTTGTTGTTGACGTTGTTGTTGTTGTTTATTTGACATTGTTGTTGTTGTTGTTTATTTGACGTTTTTTGTTGTTGTTTATTTGACGTTGTTGTTGTTGTTTTTGTTGTTTATTTGACGTTGTTGCTGTTGTTGATGTTGTTGTTGTTGTCGTTTATTTGACGTTGTTGTTGTTGTTGTTATTTATTTGACGTTGTTGTTGTTGTTTATTTTACGTTGTTGTTGTTGTTGTTGTTTATTTGATGTTGTTGGTGTTGACGTTGTTGTTGTTGTTATTTATTTGACTTTGTTGTTGTTGTTGTAGACATAGTTGTAGTTTATTTGACGTTGTTGTTGTTGTTGTTGTTTATGTGATGTTGTTGTTGACGTTGTTGTTGTTGTTTATTTGACATTGTTGTTGTTGTTGACGGTGTTGTTGTTGTTGTTGATGTTGTTGTTGTTATTTATTTAACGTTGTTGTTGTTGTTGTTTATTTGACGTTGTTGTTGTTGTTGTTTATTTGACGTTGTTGTTGTTGTTTATTTGAGGTAGTTGTTGTTGTTGACGTTGTTGTTGTTGTTTATTTGAGGTAGTTGTTGTTGTTGACGTTGTTGTTGTTGTTGTTGTTGTTGTTTATTTGACGTTGTTGTTGTTGTAGTTTTTTTGACATTGTTGTTGTTGTTGACGTTGTTGTTGTTGTTGTTTATTTGACATTGTTGTTGTTGTTGTTGACGTTGTTGTTGTTGTTCTTTATTTGACGTTGTTGTTGTTGTTGTTGACGTTGTTGTTGTTGTTATTTATTTGACGTTGTTGTTGTTTATTTGAAATTGTTGTTGTTGTTGACGTTGTTGTTGTTGTTTATTTGACGTTGTTGTTGTTTATTTGACATTGTTGTTGACGTTGTTGTTGTTGTTGTTGTTTATTTGACGTTGTTGTTGTTGTTGTTGTTGACATTGTTGTTGTTGTTGTTATTTATTTGACGTTGTTGTTGTTGTTGTTTATTTGACGTTGTTGTTGTCGTTGTTTATTTGACGTTGTTGTTGTTGTTTATTTGATGTTGTTGTTGTTGTTGTTGTTTTGTTGTTTATTTGACGTTGTTGTTGTTGTTGACGTTGTTGTTGTTGTTGTTTATTTGACATTGTTGTTGTTGTTGTTGTTTATTTGACGTTGTTTTTGTTGTTGTTTATTTGACGTTGTTGTTGTTGTTGTTGTTTATTTGACGTTGTTGTTGTTGTTTATTTGACGTTGTTGTTGTTGTTGACATAGTTATTGTTTATTTGACGTTGTTGTTGTTGTTGTTTATTTGACATTGTTTTTGTTGTTGATTATTTGACGTTGTTGTTGTTGTTTATTTGACGTTGTTGTTGTTGACGTTGTTGTTGTTGTTTATTTGCCGTTGTTGTTGTTGACGTTGTTGTTGTTGTTTATTTGACGTTGTTGTTGTTGTTGACATAATTGTTGTTTATTTGACGTTGTTGTTGTTGTTGACGTTGTTGTTGTTTATTTGACGTTCTTGTTGTTCTTGTTGTTGTTCTTGTTGTTGTTTATTTGACATTGTTGTTGTTGTTTATTTGACGTTGTTGTTGTTGACGTTGTTGTTGTTGTTGTTGTTGTTGTTGTTTATTTGACGTTGTTGTTGACGTTGTTGTTGTTATTGTTTATTTGACTTTGTTGTTGTTGTTGACGTTGTTGTTGTTGTTGACGTTGTTGTTGTTGTTGACGTTGTTGTTGTTGTTTATTTGACGTTGTTGTTGTTGACGTTGTTGTTGTTGTTTATTTGACATTGTTGTTGTTGTTGTTGACGGTGTTGTTGTTGTTGACGGTGTTGTTGTTGTTGATGATGTTGTTGTTGTTATTTATTTGACGTTGTTGTTGTTGTTGTTGTTTATTTGACGTTGTTGTAGTTGTTGTTTATTTGACGTTTTTTGTTGTTGTTTATTTGACGTTATTGTTGTTGTTTTTGTTGTTTATTTGACGTTGTTGCTGTTGTTGATGTTGTTATTGTTGTTGTTTATTTGACGTTGTTGTTGTTGTTGTTTATTTGACGTTGTTGTTGTTGTTGTTGTTTATTTTACGTTGTTGTTGTTGTTGTTGTTTATTTGATGTTGTTGGTGTTGACGTTGTTGTTGTTGTTGACGTTGTTGTTTTTGTTGTTGTTGTTTATTTGACGTTGTTGTTGTTGTTGTTGACGTTGTTGTTGTTGTTGTTGTTTATTTGACGTTGTTGTTGTTGTATTTTATTTGACGTTGTTTTTGTTGTTGTTTATTTGACGTTGTTGTTGTTGTTGTTGTTGTTTATTTGACGTTGTTGTTGTTGACGTTGTTGTTGTTGTTGTTTATTTGACGTTGTTGTTGTTGTTGACATAGTTGTTGTTTATTTGACGTTGTTGTTGTTGTTGTTGTTTATTTGAAATTGTTTTTATTGTTGTTTATTTGACGTTGTTGTTGTTGTTGTTGTTGTTTATTTGGCGTTGTTGTTGTTGACGTTGTTGTTGTTGTTTATTTGACGTTGTTGTTGTTGACGTTGTTGTTGTTTATTTGACGTTGTTGTTGTTGTTGTTGTTGACATAGTTGTTGTTTATTTGACGTTGTTGTTGTTGACGTTGTTGTTGTTTATTTGACGTTGTTGTTGTTGTTCTTGTTGTTGTTTATTTGACATTGTTGTTGTTGTTTATTTGACGTTGTTGTTGTTGACGTTGTTGTTGTTGTTGTTTATTTGACGTTGTTGTTGACGTTGTTGTTGTTATTGTTTATTTGACTTTGTTGTTGTTGTTGACGTTGTTGTTGTTGTTGACGTTGTTGTTGTTGTTTATTTGACGTTGTTGTTGTTGACGTTGTTGTTGATTTTGTTGACGTTGTTGGTATTGTTGATGTTGTTGTTGTTATTTATTTGACGTTGTTGTTGTTGTTGTTGTTTATTTGACGTTGTTGTTGTTGTTGTTTATTTGACGTTTTTTGTTGTTGTTTATTTGACGTTGTTATTGTTGTTTTTGTTGTTTATTTGAAGTTGTTGTTGTTGTTGTTTATTTTACGTTGTTGTTGTTGTTGTTTATTTGATGTTGTTGGTGTTGACGTTGTTGTTGTTGTTGTTTATTTGACTTTGTTGTTGTTGACATAGTTGTTGTTTATTTGACGTTGTTGTTGTTGTTTATTTGACGTTGTTGTTGTTGTTGTTGACGTTGTTGTTGTTGTTTATTTGACATTGTTGTTGTTGTTGTTGACGGTGTTGTTGTTGTTGTTGTTGATGTTGTTGTTGTTATTTATTTAACGTTGTTGTTGTTGTTGTTGTTTATTTGACGTTGTTGTTGTTGTTTATTTGACGTTGTTGTTGTTGTTTATTTAACGTTGATGTTGTTGACGTTGTTGTTGTTGTTGTTGTTTATTTGACGTTGTTGTTGTTTATTTGACGTAGTTGTTGTTGTTGTTGTTGTTGTTTATTTGACGTTGTTGTTGTTGTTGTTGTTTATTTGACGTTGTTATTGTTGTTTATTTTACGTTGTTGTTGTTGTTGTTTATTTGATGTTGTTGTTGTTGACGTTGTTGTTGTTGTTGTTGTTGTTGTTGTTGTTTATTTGACGTTGTTGTTGTTGACATAGTTGTTGTTTATTTGACGTTGTTGTTGTTGTTGTTTATTTGACGTTGTTGTTGTTGTTGACGTTGTTGTTGTTTATTTGACATTGTTGTTGTTGTTGACGGTGTTGTTGTTATTGATGTTGTTGTTGTTATTTATTTAACGTTGTTGTTGTTGTTGTTGTTTATTTGACATTGTTGTTGTTGTTTATTTGACGTTGTTGTTGTTGTTTATTTGACGTTGTTATTGTTGACGTTGTTGTTGTTGTTGTTGTTTATTTAATGTTGTTGTTGTTTATTTGAGGTAGTTGTTGTTGTTGACATTGTTGTTGTTGTTGTTGTTGTTGTTTATTTGACGTTGTTGTTGTTGTTGTTTTTTTGACATTGTTGTTGTTGTTGACGTTGTTGTTGTTGTTTATTTGACATTGTTGTTGTTGTTGACGTTGTTGTTGTTGTTGTTGTTGTTTATTTGACGTTGTTGTTGTTGTTGACGTTGTTGTTGTTGTTGTTTATTTGACGTTGTTGTTGTTTATTTGAAATTGTTGTTGTTGTTGACGTTGTTGTTGTTGTTTATTTGACGTTGTTGTTGTTGTTGTTTATTTGACGTTTTTTGTTGTTGTTTATTTGACGTTGTTGTTGTTGTTGTTTTTGTTGTTTATTTGACGTTGTTGCTGTTGTTGATGTTGTTGTTGTTGTCGTTTATTTGACGTTGTTGTTGTTGTTGTTGTTTATTTGACGTTGTTGTTGTTGTTGTTTATTTTACGTTGTTGTTGTTGTTGTTTATTTGATGTTGTTGGTGTTGACGTTGTTGTTGTTGTTGTTGTTTATTTGACTTTGTTGTTGTTGTTGACATAGTTGTAGTTTATTTGACGTTGTTGTTGTTTATTTGACGTTGTTGTTGTTGTTGACGTTGTTGTTGTTGTTTATTTGACATTGTTGTTGTTGTTGACGGTGTTGTTGTTGTTGTTGATGTTGTTGTTGTTATTTATTTAACGTTGTTGTTGTTGTTGTTGTTTATTTGACGTTGTTGTTGTTGTTTATTTGACGTTGTTGTTGTTGTTTATTTGACGTTGATGTTGTTGACGTTGTTGTTGTTGTTGTTTATTTGACGTTGTTGTTGTGTATTTGACGTAGTTGTTGTTGTTGACGTTGTTGTTTTTGTTGTTGTTGTTGTTTATTTGACGTTGTTGTTGTTGTTGTTTATTTGACGTTGTTGTTGTTGTTGTTGTTTATTTGACGTTGTTGTTGTTGTTTATTTTACGTTGTTGTTGTTGTTTATTTGATGTTGTTGTTGTTGACGTTGTTGTTGTTGTTGTTTATTTGACGTTGTTGTTGTTGTTGTTGACATAGTTGTTGTTTATTTGACGTTGTTGTTGTTGTTTATTTGACGTTGTTGTTGTTGTTGTTGACGTTGTTGTTGTTTATTTGACATTGTTGTTGTTGTTGACGGTGTTGTTGTTGTTGATGTTGTTGTTGTTATTTATTTAACGTTGTTGTTGTTGTTGTTGTTGTTGTTTATTTGACGTTGTTGTTGTTGTTTATTTGACGTTGTTGTTGTTGTTTATTTGACGTTGTTGTTGTTGACGTTGTTGTTGTTGTTGTTTATTTAACGTTGTTGTTGTTTATTTGAGGTAGTTGTTGTTGTTGTTGTTGTTGTTGTTGTTGTTGTTTATTTGACGTTGTTATTGTTGTTGTTTTTTGACATTGTTTTTGTTGTTGACGTTGTTGTTGTTGTTGTTTATTTGACATTGTTGTTGTTGTTGTTTATTTGACGTTGTTGTTGTTGTTGTTGTTGTTGTTGTTGTTGTTGACGTTGTTGTTGTTGTTGTTAATTTGACGTTGTTGTTGTTTATTTGAAATTGTTGTTGTTGTTGACGTTGTTGTTGTTGTTTATTTGACGTTGTTGTTGTTGTTTATTTGATGTTGTTGTTGTTGACGTTGTTGTTGTTGTTTATTTGACGTTGTTGTTGTTGACGTTGTTGTTGTTGTTTATTTGACATTGTTGTTGTTGTTGTTGATGTTGTTGTTGTTATTTATTTAACGTTGTTGTTGTTGTTGTTGTTGTTTATTTGACGTTGTTGTTGTTGTTTATTTGACGTTGTTGTTGTTGTTTATTTGACGTTGATGTTGTTGAAGTTGTTGTTGTTGTTGTTTATTTGACGTTGTTGTTGTGTATTTGACGTAGTTGTTGTTGTTGTTGACGTTGTTGTTTTTGTTGTTGTTGTTTATTTGACGTTGTTGTTGTTGTTGTTGTTGTTGTTGTTGTTATTTGATGTTGTTGTTGTTGTTGTTTATTTTACGTTGTTGTTGTTGTTGTTGTTTATTTGATGTTGTTGTTGTTGACGTTGTTGTTGTTGTTGTTTATTTGACGTTATTGTTGTTGTTGACATAGTTGTTGTTTATTTGACGTTGTTGTTGTTGTTTATTTGACGTTGTTGTTGTTGACGTTGTTGTTGTTTATTTGACATTGTTGTTGTTGACGGTGTTGTTGTTGTTGATGTTGTTGTTGTTATTTATTTAACGTTGTTGTTGTTGTTGTTGTTGTTGTTGTTTATTTGACGTTGTTGTTGTTGTTTATTTGACGTTGTTGTTGTTGTTTATTTGACGTTGTTGTTGTTGACGTTGTTGTTGTTGTTGTTTATTTAACGTTGTTGTTGTTTATTTGAGGTAGTTGTTGCTGTTGACGTTGTTGTTGTTGTTGTTGTTGTTGTTTATTTGACGTTGTTGTTGTTGTTGTTTTTTTGACATTGTTTTTGTTGTTGACGTTGTTGTTATTGTTGTTGTTGACGTTGTTGTTGTTGTTGTTGTTCTTTATTTGACGTTGTTGTTGTTGTTGTTGACGTTGTTGTTGTTTATTTGACGTTGTTGTTGTTTATTTGAAATTGTTGTTGTTGTTAACGTTGTTGTTGTTGTTTATTTGACGTTGTTGTTGTTGTTTATTTGACATTGTTGTTGACGTTGTTGTTGTTGTTGTTTATTTGACGTTGTTATTGTTGTTGTTGTTGACATTGTTGTTGTTGTTATTTATTTGACGTTGTTGTTGTTGTTTATTTGACGTTGTTATTGTCGTTGTTTATTTGACGTTGTTGTTGTTGTTTATTTGATGTTGTTGTTGTTGTTATTGTTTTGTTGTTTATTTGACGTTGTTGTTGTTTATTTGACGTTGTTGTTGTTGTTGTTGTTGTTGTTTATTTGACGTTGTTGTTGTTGTTTATTTTACGTTGTTGTTGTTTATTTGATGTTGTTGGTGTTGACGTTGTTGTTGTTGTTTATTTGACTTTGTTGTTGTTGTTGACATAGTTGTTGTTTATTTGACGTTGTTGTTGTTGTTTATTTGACATTGTTGTTGTTGTTTACGTTGTTGTTGTTGTTGTTGTTGTTGTTGTTTATTTGACGTTGTTGTTGTTGTTGTTGACGTTGTTGTCGTTGTTGTTATTTATTTGACGTTGTTGTTGTTGTTGTTGTTTATTTGACGTTGTTGTTGTCGTTGTTTATTTGACGTTGTTGTTGTTGTTGTTTATTTGACGTTATTGTTGTTGTTGTTTTGTTGTTTATTTGACATTATTGTTGTTGTTGTTGTTGTTGTTTATTTGACGTTGTTGTTGTTGTTGTTTTTTTGACATTGTTGTTGTTGTTGACGTTGTTGTTGTTGTTGTTTATTTGACATTGTTGTTGTTATTGTTGACGTTGTTGTTGTTGTTGTTGTTTATTTGACGTTGTTGTTGTTGTTGTTGACGTTGTTGTTGTTGTTGTTTATTTGACGTTGTTGTTGTTTATTTGAAATTGTTGTTGTTGTTGACGTTGTTGTTGTTGTTTATTTGACATTGTTGTTGTTGTTGTTTATTTGACGTTTTTTGTTGTTGTTTATTTGACGTTGTTGTTGTTGTTTTTGTTGTTTATTTGACGTTGTTGCTGTTGTTGATGTTGTTGTTGTTGTCGTTTATTTGACGTTGTTGTTGTTGTTGTTATTTATTTGACGTTGTTGTTGTTGTTTATTTTACGTTGTTGTTGTTGTTGTTGTTTATTTGATGTTGTTGGTGTTGACGTTGTTGTTGTTGTTATTTATTTGACTTTGTTGTTGTTGTTGTAGACATAGTTGTAGTTTATTTGACGTTGTTGTTGTTGTTGTTTATGTGATGTTGTTGTTGACGTTGTTGTTGTTGTTTATTTGACATTGTTGTTGTTGTTGACGGTGTTGTTGTTGTTGTTGATGTTGTTGTTGTTATTTATTTAACGTTGTTGTTGTTGTTGTTTATTTGACGTTGTTGTTGTTGTTGTTTATTTGACGTTGTTGTTGTTGTTTATTTGACGTTGATGTTGTTGACGTTGTTGTTGTTGTTGTTGTTGTTGTTGTTTATTTGACGTTGTTGTTGTGTATTTGACGTAGTTGTTGTTGTTGACGTTGTTGTTTTTGTTGTTGTTGTTTATTTGACGATGTTGTTGTTGTTGTTGTTTATTTGACGTTGTTGTTGTTATTTATTTTAGGTTGTTGTTGTTGTTGTTTATTTGATGTTGTTGTTGTTGACGTTGTTGTTGTTGTTGTTTATTTGACGTTGTTGTTGTTGTTGTTGACATAGTTGTTGTTTATTTGACGTTGTTGTTGTTGTTTATTTGACGTTGTTGTTGTTGTTGTTGACGTTGTTGTTGTTTATTTGACATTGTTGTTGTTGTTGACGGTGTTGTTGTTGTTGATGTTGTTGTTGTTATTTATTTAACGTTGTTGTTGTTGTTGTTGTTGTTGTTTATTTGACGTTGTTGTTGTTGTTTATTTGACGTTGTTGTTGTTGTTTATTTGACGATGTTGTTGTTGACGTTGTTGTTGTTGTTGTTTATTTAACGTTGTTGTTGTTTATTTGAGGTAGTTGTTGTTGTTGTTGTTTATTTGACGTTGTTGTTGTTGTTGACGTTGTTGTTGTTTATTTGACATTGTTGTTGTTGTTATTGATGTTGTTGTTGTTATTTATTTAACGTTGTTGTTGTTGTTGTTGTTTATTTGACATTGTTGTTGTTGTTTATTTGACGTTGTTGTTGTTGTTTATTTGACGTTGTTGTTGTTGACGTTGTTGTTGTTGTTGTTGTTTATTTAATGTTGTTGTTGTTTATTTGAGGTAGTTGTTGTTGTTGACATTGTTGTTGTTGTTGTTGTTGTTGTTGTTTATTTGACGTTGTTGTTGTTGTTGTTGTTTTTTTGACATTGTTGTTGTTGTTGACGTTGTTGTTGTTGTTGTTTATTTGACATTGTTGTTGTTGTTGACGTTGTTGTTGTTGTTGTTGTTGTTGTTTATTTGACGTTGTTGTTGTTGTTGTTGACGTTGTTGTTGTTGTTGTTTATTTGACGTTGTTGTTGTTTATTTGAAATTGTTGTTGTTGTTGACGTTGTTGTTGTTGTTTATTTGACGTTGTTGTTGTTGTTGTTTATTTGACGTTTTTTGTTGTTGTTTATTTGACGTTGTTGTTGTTGTTGTTGTTTTTGTTGTTTATTTGACGTTGTTGCTGTTGTTGATGTTGTTGTTGTTGTCGTTTATTTGACGTTGTTGTTGTTGTTGTTGTTTATTTGACGTTGTTGTTGTTGTTTATTTTACGTTGTTGTTGTTGTTGTTTATTTGATGTTGTTGGTGTTGACGTTGTTGTTGTTGTTGTTGTTTATTTGACTTTGTTGTTGTTGTTGTTGACATAGTTGTAGTTTATTTGACGTTGTTGTTGTTTATTTGACGTTGTTGTTGTTGTTGACGTTGTTGTTGTTATTTATTTGACATTGTTGTTGTTGTTGACGGTGTTGTTGTTGTTGTTGATGTTGTTGTTGTTATTTATTTAACGTTGTTGTTGTTGTTGTTTATTTGACGTTGTTGTTGTTGTTTATTTGACGTTGTTGTTGTTGTTTATTTGACGTTGATGTTGTTGACGTTGTTGTTGTTGTTGTTTATTTGACGTTGTTGTTGTGTATTTGACGTACTTGTTGTTGTTGACGTTGTTGTTTTTGTTGTTGTTGTTGTTTATTTGACGTTGTTGTTGTTGTTGTTGTTTATTTGACGTTGTTGTTGTTGTTGTTGTTTATTTGACGTTGTTGTTGTTGTTTATTTTACGTTGTTGTTGTTGTTTATTTGATGTTGTTGTTGTTGACGTTGTTGTTGTTGTTGTTTATTTGACGTTGTTGTTGTTGTTGTTGACATAGTTGTTGTTTATTTGACGTTGTTGTTGTTGTTTATTTGACGTTGTTGTTGTTGTTGTTGACGTTGTTGTTGTTTATTTGACATTGTTGTTGTTGTTGACGGTGTTGTTGTTGTTGATGTTGTTGTTGTTATTTATTTAACGTTGTTGTTGTTGTTGTTGTTGTTTATTTGACGTTGTTGTTGTTGTTTATTTGACGTTGTTGTTGTTGTTTATTTGACGTTGTTGTTGTTGACGTTGTTGTTGTTGTTGTTTATTTAACGTTGTTGTTGTTTATTTGAGGTAGTTGTTGTTGTTGTTGTTGTTGTTGTTTATTTGACGTTGTTATTGTTGTTGTTTTTTGACATTGTTTTTGTTGTTGACGTTGTTGTTGTTGTTGTTTATTTGACATTGTTGTTGTTGTTGTTGACGTTGTTGTTGTTGTTGTTGTTGTTGTTTATTTGACGTTGTTGTTGTTGTTGTTGTTGTTGTTGACGTTGTTGTTGTTGTTGTTAATTTGACGTTGTTGTTGTTTATTTGAAATTGTTGTTGTTGTTGACGTTGTTGTTGTTGTTTATTTGACGTTGTTGTTGTTGTTTATTTGATGTTGTTGTTGTTGACGTTGTTGTTGTTGTTTATTTGACGTTGTTGTTGTTGACGTTGTTGTTGTTGTTTATTTGACATTGTTGTTGTTGTTGTTGTTGATGTTGTTGTTGTTATTTATTTAACGTTGTTGTTGTTGTTGTTGTTGTTTATTTGACGTTGTTGTTGTTGTTTATTTGACGTTGTTGTTGTTGTTTATTTGACGTTGATGTTGTTGAAGTTGTTGTTGTTGTTGTTTATTTGACGTTGTTGTTGTGTATTTGACGTAGTTGTTGTTGTTGTTGACGTTGTTGTTTTTGTTGTTGTTGTTTATTTGACGTTGTTGTTGTTGTTGTTGTTGTTATTTGATGTTGTTGTTGTTGTTGTTTATTTTACGTTGTTGTTGTTGTTGTTTATTTGATGTTGTTGTTGTTGACGTTGTTGTTGTTGTTGTTTATTTGACGTTATTGTTGTTGTTGACATAGTTGTTGTTTATTTGACGTTGTTGTTGTTGTTTATTTGACGTTGTTGTTGTTGTTGACGTTGTTGTTGTTTATTTGACATTGTTGTTGTTGACGGTGTTGTTGTTGTTGATGTTGTTGTTGTTATTTATTTAACGTTGTTGTTGTTGTTGTTGTTGTTGTTGTTTATTTGACGTTGTTGTTGTTGTTTATTTGACGTTGTTGTTGTTGTTTATTTGACGTTGTTGTTGTTGACGTTGTTGTTGTTGTTGTTTATTTAACGTTGTTGTTGTTTATTTGAGGTAGTTGTTGCTGTTGACGTTGTTGTTGTTGTTGTTGTTTATTTGACGTTGTTGTTGTTGTTGTTTTTTTGACATTGTTTTTGTTGTTGACGTTGTTGTTATTGTTGTTGTTGACGTTGTTGTTGTTGTTGTTGTTCTTTATTTGACGTTGTTGTTGTTGTTGTTGACGTTGTTGTTGTTGTTTATTTGACGTTGTTGTTGTTTATTTGAAATTGTTGTTGTTGTTAACGTTGTTGTTGTTGTTTATTTGACGTTGTTGTTGTTGTTTATTTGACATTGTTGTTGACGTTGTTGTTGTTTTTGTTTATTTGACGTTGTTATTGTTGTTGTTGTTGACATTGTTGTTGTTGTTGTTATTTATTTGACGTTGTTGTTGTTGTTGTTGTTGTTGTTTATTTGACGTTGTTATTGTCGTTGTTTATTTGACGTTGTTGTTGTTGTTTATTTGATGTTGTTGTTGTTGTTATTGTTTTGTTGTTTATTTGACGTTGTTGTTGTTTATTTGACGTTGTTGTTGTTGTTGTTGTTGTTGTTGTTGTTTATTTGACGTTGTTGTTGTTGTTTATTATACGTTGTTGTTGTTGTTGTTTATTTGATGTTGTTGGTGTTGACGTTGTTGTTGTTGTTTATTTGACTTTGTTGTTGTTGTTGACATAGTTGTTGTTTATTTGACGTTGTTGTTGTTGTTGTTTATTTGACATTGTTGTTGTTGTTTACGTTGTTGTTGTTGTTGTTGTTGTTGTTGTTGTTTATTTGACGTTGTTGTTGTTGTTGTTGACGTTGTTGTCGTTGTTGTTATTTATTTGACGTTGTTGTTGTTGTTGTTTATTTGACGTTGTTGTTGTCGTTGTTTATTTGACGTTGTTGTTGTTGTTGTTTATTTGACGTTATTGTTGTTGTTGTTTTGTTGTTTATTTGACATTATTGTTGTTGTTGTTGTTGTTGTTTATTTGACGTTGTTGTTGTTGTTGTTTTTTTGACATTGTTGTTTATTTGACGTTGTTGTTGTTGTTGTTGTTTATTTGACATTGTTGTTGTTATTGTTGACGTTGTTGTTGTTGTTGTTGTTTATTTGACGTTGTTGTTGTTGTTGTTGACGTTGTTGTTGTTGTTGTTTATTTGACGTTGTTGTTGTTTATTTGAAATTGTTGTTGTTGTTGACGTTGTTGTTGTTGTTTATTTGACATTGTTGTTGTTGTTGTTTATTTGACGTTTTTTGTTGTTGTTTATTTGATGTTGTTGTTGTTGTTTTTGTTGTTTATTTGACGTTGTTGCTGTTGTTGATGTTGTTGTTGTTGTCGTTTATTTGACGTTGTTGTTGTTGTTGTTATTTATTTGACGTTGTTGTTGTTGTTTATTTTACGTTGTTGTTGTTGTTGTTGTTTATTTGATGTTGTTGGTGTTGACGTTGTTGTTGTTGTTATTTATTTGACTTTGTTGTTGTTGTTGTAGACATAGTTGTAGTTTATTTGACGTTGTTGTTGTTGTTGTTGTTTATGTGATGTTGTTGTTGACGTTGTTGTTGTTGTTTATTTGACATTGTTGTTGTTGTTGACGGTGTTGTTGTTGTTGTTGATGTTGTTGTTGTTATTTATTTAACGTTGTTGTTGTTGTTGTTTATTTGACGTTGTTGTTGTTGTTGTTTATTTGACGTTGTTGTTGTTGTTTATTTGACGTTGATGTTGTTGACGTTGTTGTTGTTGTTGTTGTTGTTTATTTGACGTTGTTGTTGTGTATTTGACGTAGTTGTTGTTGTTGACGTTGTTGTTTTTGTTGTTGTTGTTTATTTGACGATGTTGTTGTTGTTGTTGTTTATTTGACGTTGTTGTTGTTATTTATTTTAGGTTGTTGTTGTTGTTGTTTATTTGATGTTGTTGTTGTTGACGTTGTTGTTGTTGTTGTTTATTTGACGTTGTTGTTGTTGTTGTTGACATAGTTGTTGTTTATTTGACGTTGTTGTTGTTGTTTATTTGACGTTGTTGTTGTTGTTGTTGACGTTGTTGTTGTTTATTTGACATTGTTGTTGTTGTTGACGGTGTTGTTGTTGTTGATGTTGTTGTTGTTATTTATTTAACGTTGTTGTTGTTGTTGTTGTTGTTGTTTATTTGACGTTGTTGTTGTTGTTTATTTGACGTTGTTGTTGTTGTTTATTTGACGATGTTGTTGTTGACGTTGTTGTTGTTGTTGTTTATTTAACGTTGTTGTTGTTTATTTGAGGTAGTTGTTGTTGTTGTTGTTGTTGTTGTTGTTTATTTGACGTTGTTATTGTTGTTGTTTTTTTGACATTGTTTTTGTTGTTGACGTTGTTGTTGTTGTTGTTGTTTATTTGACATTGTTGTTGTTGTTGTTGTTGACGTTGTTGTTGTTGTTGTTGTTGTTTATTTGACGTTGTTGTTGTTGTTGTTGACGTTGTTGTTGTTGTTGTTGTTTATTTGACGTTGTTGTTGTTTATTTGAAATTGTTGTTGTTGTTGACGTTGTTGTTGTTGTTTATTTGACGTTGTTGTTGTTGTTTATTTGACGTTGTTGTTGTTGTTTATTTGACATTGTTGTTGTTGTTGACGGTGTTGTTGTTGTTGTTGATGTTGTTGTTGTTATTTATTTAACGTTGTTGTTGTTGTTGTTTATTTGACGTTGTTGTTGTTGTTTATTTGACGTTGTTGTTGTTGTTTATTTGACGTTGATGTTGTTGACGTTGTTGTTGTTGTTGTTTATTTGACGTTGTTGTTGTGTATTTGACGTAGTTGTTGTTGTTGTTGACGTTGTTGTTTTTGTTGTTGTTGTTTATTTGACGTTGTTGTTGTTGTTGTTGTTGTTGTTGTTGTTGTTGTTGTTTATTTGATGTTGTTGTTGTTGTTGTTGTTTATTTTACATTGTTGTTGTTGTTGTTGTTTATTTGATGTTGTTGTTGTTGACGTTGTTGTTGTTGTTGTTTATTTGACGTTGTTGTTGTTGTTGTTGACATAGTTGTTATTTATTTGACGTTGTTGTTGTTGTTTATTTGACGTTGTTGTTGTTGTTGACGTTGTTGTTGTTTATTTGACATTGTTGTTGTTGTTGACGGTGTTGTTGTTGTTGATGTTGTTGTTGTTATTTATTTAACGTTGTTGTTGTTGTTGTTGTTGTTTATTTGACGTTGTTGTTGTTGTTGTTGACGTTGTTGTTGTTGTTGTTTATTTGACGTTGTTGTTGTTTATTTGAAATTGTTGTTGTTGTTGACGTTGTTGTTGTTGTTTATTTGACGTTGTTGTTGTTGTTGTTTATTTGACGTTTTTTGTTGTTGTTTATTTGACGTTGTTGTTGTTGTTGTTTTTGTTGTTTATTTGACGTTGTTGCTGTTGTTGATGTTGTTGTTGTTGTCGTTTATTTGACGTTGTTGTTGTTGTTGTTTATTTGACGTTGTTGTTGTTGTTTATTTTACGTTGTTGTTGTTGTTGTTTATTTGATGTTGTTGGTGTTGACGTTGTTGTTGTTGTTGTTGTTGTTGTTTATTTGACTTTGTTGTTGTTGTTGTTGACATAGTTGTAGTTTATTTGACGTTGTTGTTGTTTATTTGACGTTGTTGTTGTTGTTGACGTTGTTGTTGTTGTTTATTTGACATTGTTGTTGTTGTTGACGGTGTTGTTGTTGTTGTTGATGTTGTTGTTGTTATTTATTTAACGTTGTTGTTGTTGTTGTTGTTTATTTGACGTTGTTGTTGTTGTTTATTTGACGTTGTTGTTGTTGTTTATTTGACGTTGATGTTGTTGACGTTGTTGTTGTTGTTGTTGTTTATTTGACGTTGTTGTTGTGTATTTGACGTAGTTGTTGTTGTTGACGTTGTTGTTTTTGTTGTTGTTGTTGTTTATTTGACGTTGTTGTTGTTGTTGTTGTTTATTTGACGTTGTTGTTGTTGTTGTTGTTGTTTATTTGACGTTGTTGTTGTTGTTTATTTTACGTTGTTGTTGTTGTTTATTCTATGTTGTTGTTGTTGACGTTGTTGTTGTTGTTGTTGTTTATTTGACGTTGTTGTTGTTGTTGTTGACATAGTTGTTGTTTATTTGACGTTGTTGTTGTTGTTTATTTGACGTTGTTGTTGTTGTTGTTGTTGACGTTGTTGTTGTTTATTTGACATTGTTGTTGTTGTTGACGGTGTTGTTGTTGTTGATGTTGTTGTTGTTATTTATTTAACGTTGTTGTTGTTGTTGTTGTTGTTTATTTGACGTTGTTGTTGTTGTTTATTTGACGTTGTTGTTGTTGTTTATTTGACGTTGTTGTTGTTGACGTTGTTGTTGTTGTTGTTTATTTAACGTTGTTGTTGTTTATTTGAGGTAGTTGTTGTTGTTGTTGTTGTTGTTGTTGTTGTTTATTTGACGTTGTTATTGTTGTTGTTTTTTTGACATTGTTTTTGTTGTTGACGTTGTTGTTGTTGTTGTTTATTTGACATTGTTGTTGTTGTTGTTGACGTTGTTGTTGTTGTTGTTGTTTATTTGACGTTGTTGTTGTTGTTGTTGTTGTTGACGTTGTTGTTGTTGTTGTTTATTTGACGTTGTTGTTGTTTATTTGAAATTGTTGTTGTTGTTGACGTTGTTGTTGTTGTTTATTTGACGTTGTTGTTGTTGTTGTTTATTTGACGTTGTTGTTGTTGACGTTGTTGTTGTTGTTTATTTGACGTTGTTGTTGTTGACGTTGTTGTTGTTGTTTATTTGACATTGTTGTTGTTGTTGTTGATGTTGTTGTTGTTATTTATTTAACGTTGTTGTTGTTGTTGTTGTTGTTTATTTGACGTTGTTGTTGTTGTTTATTTGACGTTGTTGTTGTTGTTTATTTGACGTTGATGTTGTTGAAGTTGTTGTTGTTGTTGTTTATTTGACGTTGTTGTTGTGTATTTGACGTAGTTGTTGTTGTTGTTGACGTTGTTGTTTTTGTTGTTGTTGTTTATTTGACGTTGTTGTTGTTGTTGTTGTTGTTATTTGATGTTGTTGTTGTTGTTGTTTATTTTACGTTGTTGTTGTTGTTGTTTATTTGATGTTGTTGTTGTTGACGTTGTTGTTGTTGTTGTTGTTTATTTGACGTTATTGTTGTTGTTGACATAGTTGTTGTTTATTTGACGTTGTTGTTGTTGTTTATTTGACGTTGTTGTTGTTGTTGACGTTGTTGTTGTTTATTTGACATTGTTGTTGTTGACGGTGTTGTTGTTGTTGATGTTGTTGTTGTTATTTATTTAACGTTGTTGTTGTTGTTGTTGTTGTTGTTTATTTGACGTTGTTGTTGTTGTTTATTTGACGTTGTTGTTGTTGTTTATTTGACGTTGTTGTTGTTGACGTTGTTGTTGTTGTTGTTTATTTAACGTTGTTGTTGTTTATTTGAGGTAGTTGTTGCTGTTGACGTTGTTGTTGTTGTTGTTGTTGTTTATTTGACGTTGTTGTTGTTGTTGTTTTTTTGACATTGTTTTTGTTGTTGACGTTGTTGTTATTGTTGTTTATTTGACATTGTTGTTGTTGTTGTTGTTGACGTTGTTGTTGTTGTTGTTGTTGTTCTTTATTTGACGTTGTTGTTGTTGTTGACGTTGTTGTTGTTGTTTATTTGACGTTGTTGTTGTTTATTTGAAATTGTTGTTGTTGTTGACGTTGTTGTTGTAGTTTATTTGACGTTGTTGTTGTTGTTTATTTGACATTGTTGTTGACGTTGTTGTTGTTGTTGTTTATTTGACGTTGTTATTGTTGTTGTTGTTGACATTGTTGTTGTTGTTGTTATTTATTTGACGTTGTGGTTGTTGTTGTTGTTGTTTATTTGACGTTGTTATTGTCGTTGTTTATTTGACGTTGTTGTTGTTGTTTATTTGATGTTGTTGTTGTTGTTATTGTTTTGTTGTTTATTTGACGTTGTTGTTGTTGTTGTTTATTTGACGTTGTTGTTGTTGTTGTTGTTTATTTGACGTTGTTGTTGTTGTTGTTGTTTATTTGACGTTGTTGTTGTTGTTTATTTTACGTTGTTGTTGTTGTTGTTTATTTGATGTTGTTGGTGTTGACGTTGTTGTTGTTGTTTATTTGACTTTGTTGTTGTTGTTGACATAGTTGTTGTTTATTTGACGTTGTTGTTGTTGTTTATTTGACATTGTTGTTGTTGTTGACGTTGTTGTTGTTGTTGTTTATTTGACGTTGTTGTTGTTGTTGATGTTGTTGTTGTTATTTATTTAACGTTGTTGTTGTTGTTGTTGTTGTTTATTTGACGTTGTTGTTGTTGTTTATTTGACGTTGTTGTTGTTGTTTATTTGACGTTGATGTTGTTGAAGTTGTTGTTGTTGTTGTTTATTTGACGTTGTTGTTGTGTATTTGACGTAGTTGTTGTTGTTGTTGACGTTGTTGTTTTTGTTGTTGTTGTTTATTTGACGTTGTTGTTGTTGTTGTTGTTGTTGTTGTTGTTGTTATTTGATGTTGTTGTTGTTGTTGTTTATTTTACGTTGTTGTTGTTGTTGTTGTTTATTTGATGTTGTTGTTGTTGACGTTGTTGTTGTTGTTGTTGTTTATTTGACGTTATTGTTGTTGTTGACATAGTTGTTGTTTATTTGACGTTGTTGTTGTTGTTTATTTGACGTTGTTGTTGTTGACGTTGTTGTTGTTTATTTGACATTGTTGTTGTTGACGGTGTTGTTGTTGTTGATGTTGTTGTTGTTATTTATTTAACGTTGTTGTTGTTGTTGTTGTTGTTGTTGTTTATTTGACGTTGTTGTTGTTGTTTATTTGACGTTGTTGTTGTTGTTTATTTGACGTTGTTGTTGTTGACGTTGTTGTTGTTGTTGTTTATTTAACGTTGTTGTTGTTTATTTGAGGTAGTTGTTGCTGTTGACGTTGTTGTTGTTGTTGTTGTTGTTGTTTATTTGACGTTGTTGTTGTTGTTGTTTTTTTGACATTGTTTTTGTTGTTGACGTTGTTGTTATTGTTGTTGTTGACGTTGTTGTTGTTGTTGTTGTTCTTTATTTGACGTTGTTGTTGTTGTTGTTGACGTTGTTGTTGTTTATTTGACGTTGTTGTTGTTTATTTGAAATTGTTGTTGTTGTTAACGTTGTTGTTGTTGTTTATTTGACGTTGTTGTTGTTGTTTATTTGACATTGTTGTTGACGTTGTTGTTGTTGTTGTTTATTTGACGTTGTTATTGTTGTTGTTGTTGACATTGTTGTTGTTGTTATTTATTTGACGTTGTTGTTGTTGTTGTTGTTGTTGTTTATTTGACGTTGTTATTGTCGTTGTTTATTTGACGTTGTTGTTGTTGTTTATTTGATGTTGTTGTTGTTGTTATTGTTTTGTTGTTTATTTGACGTTGTTGTTGTTTATTTGACGTTGTTGTTGTTGTTGTTGTTGTTGTTTATTTGACGTTGTTGTTGTTGTTTATTTTACGTTGTTGTTGTTTATTTGATGTTGTTGGTGTTGACGTTGTTGTTGTTGTTTATTTGACTTTGTTGTTGTTGTTGACATAGTTGTTGTTTATTTGACGTTGTTGTTGTTGTTTATTTGACATTGTTGTTGTTGTTTACGTTGTTGTTGTTGTTGTTGTTGTTGTTTATTTGACGTTGTTGTTGTTGTTGACGTTGTTGTCGTTGTTGTTATTTATTTGACGTTGTTGTTGTTGTTGTTGTTTATTTGACGTTGTTGTTGTCGTTGTTTATTTGACGTTGTTGTTGTTGTTGTTTATTTGACGTTATTGTTGTTGTTGTTTTGTTGTTTATTTGACATTATTGTTGTTGTTGTTGTTGTTGTTTATTTGACGTTGTTGTTGTTGTTGTTTTTTTGACATTGTTGTTGTTGTTGACGTTGTTGTTGTTGTTGTTTATTTGACATTGTTGTTGTTATTGTTGACGTTGTTGTTGTTGTTGTTGTTTATTTGACGTTGTTGTTGTTGTTGTTGACGTTGTTGTTGTTGTTGTTTATTTGACGTTGTTGTTGTTTATTTGAAATTGTTGTTGTTGTTGACGTTGTTGTTGTTGTTTATTTGACATTGTTGTTGTTGTTGTTTATTTGACGTTTTTTGTTGTTGTTTATTTGACGTTGTTGTTGTTGTTTTTGTTGTTTATTTGACGTTGTTGCTGTTGTTGATGTTGTTGTTGTTGTCGTTTATTTGACGTTGTTGTTGTTGTTGTTATTTATTTGACGTTGTTGTTGTTGTTTATTTTACGTTGTTGTTGTTGTTGTTGTTTATTTGATGTTGTTGGTGTTGACGTTGTTGTTGTTGTTATTTATTTGACTTTGTTGTTGTTGTTGTAGACATAGTTGTAGTTTATTTGACGTTGTTGTTGTTGTTGTTGTTTATGTGATGTTGTTGTTGACGTTGTTGTTGTTGTTTATTTGACATTGTTGTTGTTGTTGACGGTGTTGTTGTTGTTGTTGATGTTGTTGTTGTTATTTATTTAACGTTGTTGTTGTTGTTGTTGTTTATTTGACGTTGTTGTTGTTGTTGTTTATTTGACGTTGTTGTTGTTGTTTATTTGACGTTGATGTTGTTGACGTTGTTGTTGTTGTTGTTGTTGTTGTTTATTTGACGTTGTTGTTGTGTATTTGACGTAGTTGTTGTTGTTGACGTTGTTGTTTTTGTTGTTGTTGTTTATTTGACGATGTTGTTGTTGTTGTTGTTTATTTGACGTTGTTGTTGTTATTTATTTTAGGTTGTTGTTGTTGTTGTTTATTTGATGTTGTTGTTGTTGACGTTGTTGTTGTTGTTGTTTATTTGACGTTGTTGTTGTTGTTGTTGACATAGTTGTTGTTTATTTGACGTTGTTGTTGTTGTTTATTTGACGTTGTTGTTGTTGTTGTTGACGTTGTTGTTGTTTATTTGACATTGTTGTTGTTGTTGACGGTGTTGTTGTTGTTGATGTTGTTGTTGTTATTTATTTAACGTTGTTGTTGTTGTTGTTGTTGTTGTTTATTTGACGTTGTTGTTGTTGTTTATTTGACGTTGTTGTTGTTGTTTATTTGACGATGTTGTTGTTGACGTTGTTGTTGTTGTTGTTTATTTAACGTTGTTGTTGTTTATTTGAGGTAGTTGTTGTTGTTGTTGTTTATTTGACGTTGTTGTTGTTGTTGACGTTGTTGTTGTTTATTTGACATTGTTGTTGTTGTTATTGATGTTGTTGTTGTTATTTATTTAACGTTGTTGTTGTTGTTGTTGTTTATTTGACATTGTTGTTGTTGTTTATTTGACGTTGTTGTTGTTGTTTATTTGACGTTGTTGTTGTTGACGTTGTTGTTGTTGTTGTTGTTGTTTATTTAATGTTGTTGTTGTTTATTTGAGGTAGTTGTTGTTGTTGACATTGTTGTTGTTGTTGTTGTTGTTGTTTATTTGACGTTGTTGTTGTTGTTGTTGTTTTTTTGACATTGTTGTTGTTGTTGACGTTGTTGTTGTTGTTGTTTATTTGACATTGTTGTTGTTGTTGACGTTGTTGTTGTTGTTGTTGTTGTTGTTTATTTGACGTTGTTGTTGTTGTTGTTGACGTTGTTGTTGTTGTTGTTTATTTGACGTTGTTGTTGTTTATTTGAAATTGTTGTTGTTGTTGACGTTGTTGTTGTTGTTTATTTGACGTTGTTGTTGTTGTTGTTTATTTGACGTTTTTTGTTGTTGTTTATTTGACGTTGTTGTTGTTGTTGTTTTTGTTGTTTATTTGACGTTGTTGCTGTTGTTGATGTTGTTGTTGTTGTCGTTTATTTGACGTTGTTGTTGTTGTTGTTGTTTATTTGACGTTGTTGTTGTTGTTTATTTTACGTTGTTGTTGTTGTTGTTTATTTGATGTTGTTGGTGTTGACGTTGTTGTTGTTGTTGTTGTTTATTTGACTTTGTTGTTGTTGTTGTTGACATAGTTGTAGTTTATTTGACGTTGTTGTTGTTTATTTGACGTTGTTGTTGTTGTTGACGTTGTTGTTGTTGTTTATTTGACATTGTTGTTGTTGTTGACGGTGTTGTTGTTGTTGTTGATGTTGTTGTTGTTATTTATTTAACGTTGTTGTTGTTGTTGTTTATTTGACGTTGTTGTTGTTGTTTATTTGACGTTGTTGTTGTTGTTTATTTGACGTTGATGTTGTTGACGTTGTTGTTGTTGTTGTTTATTTGACGTTGTTGTTGTGTATTTGACGTAGTTGTTGTTGTTGACGTTGTTGTTTTTGTTGTTGTTGTTGTTTATTTGACGTTGTTGTTGTTGTTGTTGTTTATTTGACGTTGTTGTTGTTGTTGTTGTTTATTTGACGTTGTTGTTGTTGTTTATTTTACGTTGTTGTTGTTGTTTATTTGATGTTGTTGTTGTTGACGTTGTTGTTGTTGTTGTTTATTTGACGTTGTTGTTGTTGTTGTTGACATAGTTGTTGTTTATTTGACGTTGTTGTTGTTGTTTATTTGACGTTGTTGTTGTTGTTGTTGACGTTGTTGTTGTTTATTTGACATTGTTGTTGTTGTTGACGGTGTTGTTGTTGTTGATGTTGTTGTTGTTATTTATTTAACGTTGTTGTTGTTGTTGTTGTTGTTTATTTGACGTTGTTGTTGTTGTTTATTTGACGTTGTTGTTGTTGTTTATTTGACGTTGTTGTTGTTGACGTTGTTGTTGTTGTTGTTTATTTAACGTTGTTGTTGTTTATTTGAGGTAGTTGTTGTTGTTGTTGTTGTTGTTGTTTATTTGACGTTGTTATTGTTGTTGTTTTTTGACATTGTTTTTGTTGTTGACGTTGTTGTTGTTGTTGTTTATTTGACATTGTTGTTGTTGTTGTTGACGTTGTTGTTGTTGTTGTTGTTGTTGTTTATTTGACGTTGTTGTTGTTGTTGTTGTTGTTGTTGACGTTGTTGTTGTTGTTGTTAATTTGACGTTGTTGTTGTTTATTTGAAATTGTTGTTGTTGTTGACGTTGTTGTTGTTGTTTATTTGACGTTGTTGTTGTTGTTTATTTGATGTTGTTGTTGTTGACGTTGTTGTTGTTGTTTATTTGACGTTGTTGTTGTTGACGTTGTTGTTGTTGTTTATTTGACATTGTTGTTGTTGTTGTTGTTGATGTTGTTGTTGTTATTTATTTAACGTTGTTGTTGTTGTTGTTGTTGTTGTTTATTTGACGTTGTTGTTGTTGTTTATTTGACGTTGTTGTTGTTGTTTATTTGACGTTGATGTTGTTGAAGTTGTTGTTGTTGTTGTTTATTTGACGTTGTTGTTGTGTATTTGACGTAGTTGTTGTTGTGGTTGACGTTGTTGTTTTTGTTGTTGTTGTTTATTTGACGTTGTTGTTGTTGTTGTTGTTGTTATTTGATGTTGTTGTTGTTGTTGTTTATTTTACGTTGTTGTTGTTGTTGTTTATTTGATGTTGTTGTTGTTGACGTTGTTGTTGTTGTTGTTTATTTGACGTTATTGTTGTTGTTGACATAGTTGTTGTTTATTTGACGTTGTTGTTGTTGTTTATTTGACGTTGTTGTTGTTGTTGACGTTGTTGTTGTTTATTTGACATTGTTGTTGTTGACGGTGTTGTTGTTGTTGATGTTGTTGTTGTTATTTATTTAACGTTGTTGTTGTTGTTGTTGTTGTTGTTGTTGTTGTTTATTTGACGTTGTTGTTGTTGTTTATTTGACGTTGTTGTTGTTGTTTATTTGACGTTGTTGTTGTTGACGTTGTTGTTGTTGTTGTTTATTTAACGTTGTTGTTGTTTATTTGAGGTAGTTGTTGCTGTTGACGTTGTTGTTGTTGTTGTTGTTTATTTGACGTTGTTGTTGTTGTTGTTTTTTTGACATTGTTTTTGTTGTTGACGTTGTTGTTATTGTTGTTGTTGACGTTGTTGTTGTTGTTGTTGTTCTTTATTTGACGTTGTTGTTGTTGTTGTTGACGTTGTTGTTGTTGTTTATTTGACGTTGTTGTTGTTTATTTGAAATTGTTGTTGTTGTTAACGTTGTTGTTGTTGTTTATTTGACGTTGTTGTTGTTGTTTATTTGACATTGTTGTTGACGTTGTTGTTGTTGTTGTTTATTTGACGTTGTTATTGTTGTTGTTGTTGACATTGTTGTTGTTGTTGTTATTTATTTGACGTTGTTGTTGTTGTTGTTGTTGTTGTTGTTTATTTGACGTTGTTATTGTCGTTGTTTATTTGACGTTGTTGTTGTTGTTTATTTGATGTTGTTGTTGTTGTTATTGTTTTGTTGTTTATTTGACGTTGTTGTTGTTTATTTGACGTTGTTGTTGTTGTTGTTGTTGTTGTTTATTTGACGTTGTTGTTGTTGTTTATTATACGTTGTTGTTGTTGTTGTTTATTTGATGTTGTTGGTGTTGACGTTGTTGTTGTTGTTTATTTGACTTTGTTGTTGTTGTTGACATAGTTGTTGTTTATTTGACGTTGTTGTTGTTGTTGTTTATTTGACATTGTTGTTGTTGTTTACGTTGTTGTTGTTGTTGTTGTTGTTGTTGTTGTTTATTTGACGTTGTTGTTGTTGTTGTTGACGTTGTTGTCGTTGTTGTTATTTATTTGACGTTGTTGTTGTTGTTGTTTATTTGACGTTGTTGTTGTCGTTGTTTATTTGACGTTGTTGTTGTTGTTGTTTATTTGACGTTATTGTTGTTGTTGTTTTGTTGTTTATTTGACATTATTGTTGTTGTTGTTGTTGTTGTTTATTTGACGTTGTTGTTGTTGTTGTTTTTTTGACATTGTTGTTTATTTGACGTTGTTGTTGTTGTTGTTTATTTGACATTGTTGTTGTTATTGTTGACGTTGTTGTTGTTGTTGTTGTTTATTTGACGTTGTTGTTGTTGTTGTTGACGTTGTTGTTGTTGTTGTTTATTTGACGTTGTTGTTGTTTATTTGAAATTGTTGTTGTTGTTGACGTTGTTGTTGTTGTTTATTTGACATTGTTGTTGTTGTTGTTTATTTGACGTTTTTTGTTGTTGTTTATTTGATGTTGTTGTTGTTGTTTTTGTTGTTTATTTGACGTTGTTGCTGTTGTTGATGTTGTTGTTGTTGTCGTTTATTTGACGTTGTTGTTGTTGTTGTTATTTATTTGACGTTGTTGTTGTTGTTTATTTTACGTTGTTGTTGTTGTTGTTTATTTGATGTTGTTGGTGTTGACGTTGTTGTTGTTGTTATTTATTTGACTTTGTTGTTGTTGTTGTAGACATAGTTGTAGTTTATTTGACGTTGTTGTTGTTGTTGTTTATGTGATGTTGTTGTTGACGTTGTTGTTGTTGTTTATTTGACATTGTTGTTGTTGTTGTTGACGGTGTTGTTGTTGTTGTTGATGTTGTTGTTGTTATTTATTTAACGTTGTTGTTGTTGTTGTTTATTTGACGTTGTTGTTGTTGTTGTTTATTTGACGTTGTTGTTGTTGTTTATTTGACGTTGATGTTGTTGACGTTGTTGTTGTTGTTGTTGTTGTTTATTTGACGTTGTTGTTGTGTATTTGACGTAGTTGTTGTTGTTGACGTTGTTGTTTTTGTTGTTGTTGTTTATTTGACGATGTTGTTGTTGTTGTTGTTTATTTGACGTTGTTGTTGTTATTTATTTTAGGTTGTTGTTGTTGTTGTTTATTTGATGTTGTTGTTGTTGACGTTGTTGTTGTTGTTGTTTATTTGACGTTGTTGTTGTTGTTGTTGACATAGTTGTTGTTTATTTGACGTTGTTGTTGTTGTTTATTTGACGTTGTTGTTGTTGTTGTTGACGTTGTTGTTGTTTATTTGACATTGTTGTTGTTGTTGACGGTGTTGTTATTGTTGATGTTGTTGTTGTTATTTATTTAACGTTGTTGTTGTTGTTGTTGTTGTTGTTTATTTGACGTTGTTGTTGTTGTTTATTTGACGTTGTTGTTGTTGTTTATTTGACGATGTTGTTGTTGACGTTGTTGTTGTTGTTGTTTATTTAACGTTGTTGTTGTTTATTTGAGGTAGTTGTTGTTGTTGTTGTTGTTGTTGTTGTTGTTTATTTGACGTTGTTATTGTTGTTGTTTTTTTGACATTGTTTTTGTTGTTGACGTTGTTGTTGTTGTTGTTTATTTGACATTGTTGTTGTTGTTGTTGACGTTGTTGTTGTTGTTGTTGTTGTTGTTTATTTGACGTTGTTGTTGTTGTTGTTGACGTTGTTGTTGTTGTTGTTGTTTATTTGACGTTGTTGTTGTTTATTTGAAATTGTTGTTGTTGTTGACGTTGTTGTTGTTGTTTATTTGACGTTGTTGTTGTTGTTTATTTGACGTTGTTGTTGTTGTTTATTTGACATTGTTGTTGTTGTTGACGGTGTTGTTGTTGTTGTTGATGTTGTTGTTGTTATTTATTTAACGTTGTTGTTGTTGTTGTTGTTTATTTGACGTTGTTGTTGTTGTTTATTTGACGTTGTTGTTGTTGTTTATTTGACGTTGATGTTGTTGACGTTGTTGTTGTTGTTGTTTATTTGACGTTGTTGTTGTGTATTTGACGTAGTTGTTGTTGTTGTTGACGTTGTTGTTTTTGTTGTTGTTGTTTATTTGACGTTGTTGTTGTTGTTGTTGTTGTTGTTGTTGTTTATTTGATGTTGTTGTTGTTGTTGTTGTTTATTTTACATTGTTGTTGTTGTTGTTGTTTATTTGATGTTGTTGTTGTTGACGTTGTTGTTGTTGTTGTTTATTTGACGTTGTTGTTGTTGTTGTTGACATAGTTGTTATTTATTTGACGTTGTTGTTGTTGTTTATTTGACGTTGTTGTTGTTGTTGACGTTGTTGTTGTTTATTTGACATTGTTGTTGTTGTTGACGGTGTTGTTGTTGTTGATGTTGTTGTTGTTATTTATTTAACGTTGTTGTTGTTGTTGTTGTTGTTTATTTGACGTTGTTGTTGTTGTTGTTGTTGACGTTGTTGTTGTTGTTGTTTATTTGACGTTGTTGTTGTTTATTTGAAATTGTTGTTGTTGTTGACGTTGTTGTTGTTGTTTATTTGACGTTGTTGTTGTTGTTGTTTATTTGACGTTTTTTGTTGTTGTTTATTTGACGTTGTTGTTGTTGTTGTTTTTGTTGTTTATTTGACGTTGTTGCTGTTGTTGTTTTTGTTGTTTATTTGACGTTGTTGCTGTTGTTGATGTTGTTGTTGTTGTCGTTTATTTGACGTTGTTGTTGTTGTTGTTTATTTGACGTTGTTGTTGTTGTTTATTTTACGTTGTTGTTGTTGTTGTTTATTTGATGTTGTTGGTGTTGACGTTGTTGTTGTTGTTGTTGTTGTTGTTTATTTGACTTTGTTGTTGTTGTTGTTGACATAGTTGTAGTTTATTTGACGTTGTTGTTGTTTATTTGACGTTGTTGTTGTTGTTGACGTTGTTGTTGTTGTTTATTTGACATTGTTGTTGTTGTTGACGGTGTTGTTGTTGTTGTTGATGTTGTTGTTGTTATTTATTTAACGTTGTTGTTGTTGTTGTTGTTTATTTGACGTTGTTGTTGTTGTTTATTTGACGTTGTTGTTGTTGTTTATTTGACGTTGATGTTGTTGACGTTGTTGTTGTTGTTGTTTATTTGACGTTGTTGTTGTGTATTTGACGTAGTTGTTGTTGTTGACGTTGTTGTTTTTGTTGTTGTTGTTGTTTATTTGACGTTGTTGTTGTTGTTGTTGTTTATTTGACGTTGTTGTTGTTGTTGTTGTTGTTTATTTGACGTTGTTGTTGTTGTTTATTTTACGTTGTTGTTGTTGTTTATTCTATGTTGTTGTTGTTGACGTTGTTGTTGTTGTTGTTTATTTGACGTTGTTGTTGTTGTTGTTGACATAGTTGTTGTTTATTTGACGTTGTTGTTGTTGTTTATTTGACGTTGTTGTTGTTGTTGTTGACGTTGTTGTTGTTTATTTGACATTGTTGTTGTTGTTGACGGTGTTGTTGTTGTTGATGTTGTTGTTGTTATTTATTTAACGTTGTTGTTGTTGTTGTTGTTGTTTATTTGACGTTGTTGTTGTTGTTTATTTGACGTTGTTGTTGTTGTTTATTTGACGTTGTTGTTGTTGACGTTGTTGTTGTTGTTGTTTATTTAACGTTGTTGTTGTTTATTTGAGGTAGTTGTTGTTGTTGTTGTTTATTTGACGTTGTTATTGTTGTTGTTTTTTTGACATTGTTTTTGTTGTTGACGTTGTTGTTGTTGTTGTTTATTTGACATTGTTGTTGTTGTTGTTGACGTTGTTGTTGTTGTTGTTGTTTATTTGACGTTGTTGTTGTTGTTGTTGTTGTTGACGTTGTTGTTGTTGTTGTTTATTTGACGTTGTTGTTGTTTATTTGAAATTGTTGTTGTTGTTGACGTTGTTGTTGTTGTTTATTTGACGTTGTTGTTGTTGTTGTTTATTTGACGTTGTTGTTGTTGACGTTGTTGTTGTTGTTTATTTGACGTTGTTGTTGTTGACGTTGTTGTTGTTGTTTATTTGACATTGTTGTTGTTGTTGTTGATGTTGTTGTTGTTATTTATTTAACGTTGTTGTTGTTGTTGTTGTTGTTTATTTGACGTTGTTGTTGTTGTTTATTTGACGTTGTTGTTGTTGTTTATTTGACGTTGATGTTGTTGAAGTTGTTGTTGTTGTTGTTTATTTGACGTTGTTGTTGTGTATTTGACGTAGTTGTTGTTGTTGTTGACGTTGTTGTTTTTGTTGTTGTTGTTTATTTGACGTTGTTGTTGTTGTTGTTGTTGTTATTTGATGTTGTTGTTGTTGTTGTTTATTTTACGTTGTTGTTGTTGTTGTTTATTTGATGTTGTTGTTGTTGACGTTGTTGTTGTTGTTGTTGTTTATTTGACGTTATTGTTGTTGTTGACATAGTTGTTGTTTATTTGACGTTGTTGTTGTTGTTTATTTGACGTTGTTGTTGTTGTTGACGTTGTTGTTGTTTATTTGACATTGTTGTTGTTGACGGTGTTGTTGTTGTTGATGTTGTTGTTGTTATTTATTTAACGTTGTTGTTGTTGTTGTTGTTGTTGTTTATTTGACGTTGTTGTTGTTGTTTATTTGACGTTGTTGTTGTTGTTTATTTGACGTTGTTGTTGTTGACGTTGTTGTTGTTGTTGTTTATTTAACGTTGTTGTTGTTTATTTGAGGTAGTTGTTGCTGTTGACGTTGTTGTTGTTGTTGTTGTTGTTTATTTGACGTTGTTGTTGTTGTTGTTTTTTTGACATTGTTTTTGTTGTTGACGTTGTTGTTATTGTTGTTTATTTGACATTGTTGTTGTTGTTGTTGTTGACGTTGTTGTTGTTGTTGTTGTTGTTCTTTATTTGACGTTGTTGTTGTTGTTGACGTTGTTGTTGTTGTTTATTTGACGTTGTTGTTGTTTATTTGAAATTGTTGTTGTTGTTGACGTTGTTGTTGTAGTTTATTTGACGTTGTTGTTGTTGTTTATTTGACATTGTTGTTGACGTTGTTGTTGTTGTTGTTTATTTGACGTTGTTATTGTTGTTGTTGTTGACATTGTTGTTGTTGTTGTTATTTATTTGACGTTGTGGTTGTTGTTGTTGTTGTTTATTTGACGTTGTTATTGTCGTTGTTTATTTGACGTTGTTGTTGTTGTTTATTTGATGTTGTTGTTGTTGTTATTGTTTTGTTGTTTATTTGACGTTGTTGTTGTTGTTGTTTATTTGACGTTGTTGTTGTTGTTGTTGTTTATTTGACGTTGTTGTTGTTGTTGTTGTTTATTTGACGTTGTTGTTGTTGTTTATTTTACGTTGTTGTTGTTGTTGTTTATTTGATGTTGTTGGTGTTGACGTTGTTGTTGTTGTTTATTTGACTTTGTTGTTGTTGTTGACATAGTTGTTGTTTATTTGACGTTGTTGTTGTTGTTTATTTGACATTGTTGTTGTTGTTGACGTTGTTGTTGTTGTTGTTTATTTGACGTTGTTGTTGTTGTTGTTGACGTTGTTGTCGTTGTTGTTATTTATTTGACGTTGTTGTTGTTGTTGTTGTTTATTTGACGTTGTTGTTGTCGTTGTTTATTTGACGTTGTTGTTGTTGTTGTTTATTTGACGTTATTGTTGTTGTTGTTTTGTTGTTTATTTGACATTATTGTTGTTGTTGTTGTTGTTGTTTATTTGACGTTGTTGTTGTTGTTTTTTTGACATTGTTGTTGTTGTTGACGTTGTTGTTGTTGTTGTTTATTTGACATTGTTATTGTTATTGTTGACGTTGTTGTTGTTGTTGTTGTTGTTGTTGTTTATTTGACGTTGTTGTTGTTGTTGTTGACGTTGTTGTTGTTGTTGTTTATTTGACGTTGTTGTTGTTTATTTGAAATTGTTGTTGTTGTTGACGTTGTTGTTGTTGTTGTTTATTTGACATTGTTGTTGTTGTTGTTTATTTGACGTTTTTTGTTGTTGTTTATTTGACGTTGTTGTTGTTGTTGTTGTTGTTGTTGTTTATTTGACATTGTTGTTGTTGTTGACGGTGTTGTTGTTGTTGATGTTGTTGTTGTTATTTATTTAACGTTGTTGTTGTTGTTGTTGTTGTTTATTTGACGTTGTTGTTGTTGTTTATTTGACGTTGTTGTTGTTGTTTATTTGACGATGTTGTTGTTGACGTTGTTGTTGTTGTTGTTGTTGTTTATTTAACGTTGTTGTTGTTTATTTGAGGTAGTTGTTGTTGTTGTTGTTGTTGTTGTTTATTTGACGTTGTTATTGTTGTTGTTTTTTTGACATTGTTTTTGTTGTTGACGTTGTTGTTGTTGTTGTTTATTTGACATTGTTGTTGTTGTTGTTGACGTTGTTGTTGTTGTTGTTGTTGTTTATTTGACGTTGTTGTTGTTGTTGTTGACGTTGTTGTTGTTGTTGTTGTTTATTTGACGTTGTTGTTGTTTATTTGAAATTGTTGTTGTTGTTGACGTTGTTGTTGTTGTTTATTTGACGTTGTTGTTGTTGTTGTTTATTTGACGTTGTTGTTGTTGACGTTGTTGTTGTTGTTTATTTGACATTGTTGTTGTTGTTGACGGTGTTGTTGTTGTTGTTGATGTTGTTGTTGTTATTTATTTAACGTTGTTGTTGTTGTTGTTGTTTATTTGACGTTGTTGTTGTTGTTTATTTGACGTTGTTGTTGTTGTTTATTTGACGTTGATGTTGTTGACGTTGTTGTTGTTGTTGTTTATTTGACGTTGTTGTTGTGTATTTGACGTAGTTGTTGTTGTTGTTGACGTTGTTGTTTTTGTTGTTGTTGTTTATTTGACGTTGTTGTTGTTGTTGTTGTTGTTGTTTATTTGATGTTGTTGTTGTTGTTGTTTATTTTACATTGTTGTTGTTGTTGTTTATTTGATGTTGTTGTTGTTGACGTTGTTGTTGTTGTTGTTTATTTGACGTTGTTGTTGTTGTTGTTGACATAGTTGTTATTTATTTGACGTTGTTGTTGTTGTTTATTTGACGTTGTTGTTGTTGTTGACGTTGTTGTTGTTTATTTGACATTGTTGTTGTTGTTGACGGTGTTGTTGTTGTTGATGTTGTTGTTGTTATTTATTTAACGTTGTTGTTGTTGTTGTTGTTTATTTGACGTTGTTGTTGTTGTTGTTGACGTTGTTGTTGTTGTTGTTTATTTGACGTTGTTGTTGTTTATTTGAAATTGTTGTTGTTGTTGACGTTGTTGTTGTTGTTTATTTGACGTTGTTGTTGTTGTTGTTTATTTGACGTTTTTTGTTGTTGTTTATTTGACGTTGTTGTTGTTGTTGTTTTTGTTGTTTATTTGACGTTGTTGCTGTTGTTGATGTTGTTGTTGTTGTCGTTTATTTGACGTTGTTGTTGTTGTTGTTGTTTATTTGACGTTGTTGTTGTTGTTTATTTTACGTTGTTGTTGTTGTTGTTTATTTGATGTTGTTGGTGTTGACGTTGTTGTTGTTGTTGTTGTTGTT
Source organism: Vicia faba (assembly GCA_948472305.1). Classification (NCBI taxonomy): domain Eukaryota; kingdom Viridiplantae; phylum Streptophyta; class Magnoliopsida; order Fabales; family Fabaceae; genus Vicia; species Vicia faba. The sequence goes on from OX451738.1 coordinate 473,270,590, forward strand.
TATTTGACTTTGTTGTTGTTGTTGTTGACATAGTTGTAGTTTATTTGACGTTGTTGTTGTTTATTTGACGTTGTTGTTGTTGTTGACGTTGTTGTTGTTGTTTATTTGACATTGTTGTTGTTGTTGACGGTGTTGTTGTTGTTGTTGATGTTGTTGTTGTTATTTATTTAACGTTGTTGTTGTTGTTGTTGTTTATTTGACGTTGTTGTTGTTGTTTATTTGACGTTGTTGTTGTTGTTTATTTGACGTTGATGTTGTTGACGTTGTTGTTGTTGTTGTTGTTTATTTGACGTTGTTGTTGTGTATTTGACGTAGTTGTTGTTGTTGACGTTGTTGTTTTTGTTGTTGTTGTTGTTTATTTGACGTTGTTGTTGTTGTTGTTTATTTGACGTTGTTGTTGTTGTTGTTGTTTATTTGACGTTGTTGTTGTTGTTTATTTTACGTTGTTGTTGTTGTTTATTCTATGTTGTTGTTGTTGACGTTGTTGTTGTTGTTGTTTATTTGACGTTGTTGTTGTTGTTGTTGACATAGTTGTTGTTTATTTGACGTTGTTGTTGTTGTTTATTTGACGTTGTTGTTGTTGTTGTTGACGTTGTTGTTGTTTATTTGACATTGTTGTTGTTGTTGACGGTGTTGTTGTTGTTGATGTTGTTGTTGTTATTTATTTAACGTTGTTGTTGTTGTTGTTGTTGTTTATTTGACGTTGTTGTTGTTGTTTATTTGACGTTGTTGTTGTTGTTTATTTGACGTTGTTGTTGTTGACGTTGTTGTTGTTGTTGTTTATTTAACGTTGTTGTTGTTTATTTGAGGTAGTTGTTGTTGTTGTTGTTGTTGTTGTTGTTGTTGTTGTTGTTTATTTGACGTTGTTATTGTTGTTGTTTTTTTGACATTGTTTTTGTTGTTGACGTTGTTGTTGTTGTTGTTTATTTGACATTGTTGTTGTTGTTGTTGACGTTGTTGTTGTTGTTGTTGTTGTTTATTTGACGTTGTTGTTGTTGTTGTTGTTGACGTTGTTGTTGTTGTTGTTTATTTGACGTTGTTGTTGTTTATTTGAAATTGTTGTTGTTGTTGACGTTGTTGTTGTTGTTTATTTGACGTTGTTGTTGTTGTTGTTTATTTGACGTTGTTGTTGTTGACGTTGTTGTTGTTGTTTATTTGACGTTGTTGTTGTTGACGTTGTTGTTGTTGTTTATTTGACATTGTTGTTGTTGATGTTGTTGTTGTTGTTGTTATTTATTTAACGTTGTTGTTGTTGTTGTTGTTGTTGTTTATTTGACGTTGTTGTTGTTGTTTATTTGACGTTGTTGTTGTTGTTTATTTGACGTTGATGTTGTTGAAGTTGTTGTTGTTGTTGTTTATTTGACGTTGTTGTTGTGTATTTGACGTAGTTGTTGTTGTTGTTGACGTTGTTGTTTTTGTTGTTGTTGTTTATTTGACGTTGTTGTTGTTGTTGTTGTTGTTATTTGATGTTGTTGTTGTTGTTGTTTATTTTACGTTGTTGTTGTTGTTGTTTATTTGATGTTGTTGTTGTTGACGTTGTTGTTGTTGTTGTTTATTTGACGTTATTGTTGTTGTTGACATAGTTGTTGTTTATTTGACGTTGTTGTTGTTGTTTATTTGACGTTGTTGTTGTTGTTGACGTTGTTGTTGTTTATTTGACATTGTTGTTGTTGACGGTGTTGTTGTTGTTGATGTTGTTGTTGTTATTTATTTAACGTTGTTGTTGTTGTTGTTGTTGTTGTTTATTTGACGTTGTTGTTGTTGTTTATTTGACGTTGTTGTTGTTGTTGTTTATTTGACGTTGTTGTTGTTGACGTTGTTGTTGTTGTTGTTTATTTAACGTTGTTGTTGTTTATTTGAGGTAGTTGTTGCTGTTGACGTTGTTGTTGTTGTTGTTGTTGTTTATTTGACGTTGTTGTTGTTGTTGTTTTTTTGACATTGTTTTTGTTGTTGACGTTGTTGTTATTGTTGTTTATTTGACATTGTTGTTGTTGTTGTTGTTGTTGACGTTGTTGTTGTTGTTGTTGTTCTTTATTTGACGTTGTTGTTGTTGTTGACGTTGTTGTTGTTGTTTATTTGACGTTGTTGTTGTTTATTTGAAATTGTTGTTGTTGTTGACGTTGTTGTTGTAGTTTATTTGACGTTGTTGTTGTTGTTTATTTGACATTGTTGTTGACGTTGTTGTTGTTGTTGTTTATTTGACGTTGTTATTGTTGTTGTTGTTGACATTGTTGTTGTTGTTGTTATTTATTTGACGTTGTGGTTGTTGTTGTTGTTGTTTATTTGACGTTGTTATTGTCGTTGTTTATTTGACGTTGTTGTTGTTGTTTATTTGATGTTGTTGTTGTTGTTATTGTTTTGTTGTTTATTTGACGTTGTTGTTGTTGTTGTTGTTGTTTATTTGACGTTGTTGTTGTTGTTGTTTATTTGACGTTGTTGTTGTTGTTGTTGTTTATTTGACGTTGTTGTTGTTGTTTATTTTACGTTGTTGTTGTTGTTGTTTATTTGATGTTGTTGGTGTTGACGTTGTTGTTGTTGTTTATTTGACTTTGTTGTTGTTGTTGACATAGTTGTTGTTTATTTGACGTTGTTGTTGTTGTTTATTTGACATTGTTGTTGTTGTTGACGTTGTTGTTGTTGTTGTTTATTTGACGTTGTTGTTGTTGTTGTTGACGTTGTTGTCGTTGTTGTTATTTATTTGACGTTGTTGTTGTTGTTGTTGTTTATTTGACGTTGTTGTTGTCGTTGTTTATTTGACGTTGTTGTTGTTGTTGTTTATTTGACGTTATTGTTGTTGTTGTTTTGTTGTTTATTTGACATTATTGTTGTTGTTGTTGTTGTTGTTTATTTGACGTTGTTGTTGTTGTTGTTTTTTTGACATTGTTGTTGTTGTTGACGTTGTTGTTGTTGTTGTTTATTTGACATTGTTATTGTTATTGTTATTGTTGACGTTGTTGTTGTTGTTGTTGTTGTTGTTTATTTGACGTTGTTGTTGTTGTTGTTGACGTTGTTGTTGTTGTTTATTTGACGTTGTTGTTGTTTATTTGAAATTGTTGTTGTTGTTGACGTTGTTGTTGTTGTTTATTTGACATTGTTGTTGTTGTTGTTTATTTGACGTTTTTTGTTGTTGTTTATTTGACGTTGTTGTTGTTGTTGTTTTTGTTGTTTATTTGACGTTGTTGCTGTTGTTGATGTTGTTGTTGTTGTCGTTTATTTGACGTTGTTGTTGTTGTTGTTGTTTATTTGACGTTGTTGTTGTTGTTTATTTTACGTTGTTGTTGTTGTTGTTTATTTGATGTTGTTGGTGTTGACGTTGTTGTTGTTGTTATTTATTTGACTTTGTTGTTGTTGTTGTTGACATAGTTGTAGTTTATTTGACGTTGTTGTTGTTGTTGTTGTTGTTTATGTGACGTTGTTGTTGACGTTGTTGTTGTTGTTTATTTGACATTGTTGTTGTTGTTGACGGTGTTGTTGTTGTTGTTGATGTTGTTGTTGTTATTTATTTAACGTTGTTGTTGTTGTTGTTTATTTGACGTTGTTGTTGTTGTTTATTTGACGTTGTTGTTGTTGTTTATTTGACGTTGATGTTGTTGACGTTGTTGTTGTTGTTGTTGTTTATTTGACGTTGTTGTTGTGTATTTGACGTAGTTGTTGTTGTTGACGTTGTTGTTTTTGTTGTTGTTGTTTATTTGACGACGTTGTTGTTGTTGTTGTTGTTGTTGTTTATTTGACGTTGTTGTTGTTATTTATTTTACGTTGTTGTTGTTGTTGTTTATTTGATGTTGTTGTTGTTGACGTTGTTGTTGTTGTTGTTTATTTGACGTTGTTGTTGTTGTTGTTGACATAGTTGTTGTTTATTTGACGTTGTTGTTGTTGTTTATTTGACGTTGTTGTTGTTGTTGTTGTTGATGTTGTTGTTGTTTATTTGACATTGTTGTTGTTGTTGACGGTGTTGTTGTTGTTGATGTTGTTGTTGTTATTTATTTAACGTTGTTGTTGTTGTTATTGTTGTTGTTTATTTGACGTTGTTGTTGTTGTTGTTTATTTGACGTTGTTGTTGTTGTTTATTTGACGATGTTGTTGTTAACGTTGTTGTTGTTGTTGTTTATTTAACGTTGTTGTTGTTTATTTGAGGTAGTTGTTGTTGTTGTTGTTGTTGTTTATTTGACGTTGTTATTGTTGTTGTTTTTTTGACATTGTTTTTGTTGTTGACGTTGTTGTTGTTGTTGTTTATTTGACATTGTTGTTGTTGTTGTTGACGTTGTTGTTGTTGTTGTTGTTGTTTATTTGACGTTGTTGTTGTTGTTGTTGTTGACGTTGTTGTTGTTGTTGTTGTTTATTTGACGTTGTTGTTGTTTATTTGAAATTGTTGTTGTTGTTGACGTTGTTGTTGTTGTTTATTTGACGTTGTTGTTGTTGTTTATTTGACGTTGTTGTTATTGACGTTGTTGTTGTTGTTTATTTGACATTGTTGTTGTTGTTGACGGTGTTGTTGTTGTTGTTGATGTTGTTGTTGTTATTTATTTAACGTTGTTGTTGTTGTTGTTGTTTATTTGACGTTGTTGTTGTTGTTTATTTGACGTTGTTGTTGTTGTTTATTTGACGTTGATGTTGTTGACGTTGTTGTTGTTGTTGTTTATTTGACGTTGTTGTTGTGTATTTGACGTAGTTGTTGTTGTTGTTGACGTTGTTGTTTTTGTTGTTGTTGTTTATTTGACGTTGTTGTTGTTGTTGTTGTTGTTGTTTATTTGATGTTGTTGTTGTTGTTTATTTTACGTTGTTGTTGTTGTTGTTTATTTGATGTTGTTGTTGTTGACGTTGTTGTTGTTGTTGTTTATTTGACGTTGTTGTTGTTGTTGTTGACATAGTTGTTGTTTATTTGACGTTGTTGTTGTTGTTTATTTGACGTTGTTGTTGTTGTTGACGTTGTTGTTGTTTATTTGACATTGTTGTTGTTGTTGACGGTGTTGTTGTTGTTGATGTTGTTGTTGTTATTTATTTAACGTTGTTGTTGTTGTTGTTGTTGTTGTTGTTGTTTATTTGACGTTGTTGTTGTTGTTTATTTGACGTTGTTGTTGTTGACGTTGTTGTTGTTGTTGTTTATTTAACGTTGTTGTTGTTTATTTGAGGTAGTTGTTGCTGTTGACGTTGTTGTTGTTGTTGTTGTTGTTTATTTGACGTTGTTGTTGTTGTTGTTGTTGTTTTTTTGACATTGTTTTTGTTGTTGACGTTGTTGTTATTGTTGTTTATTTGACATTGTTGTTGTTGTTGTTGTTGACGTTGTTGTTGTTGTTGTTGTTGTTTATTTGACGTTGTTGTTGTTGTTGTTTATTAACGTTGTTGTTGTTGTTGTTTATTTGACGTTGTTGTTGTTTATTTGAAATTGTTGTTGTTGTTGACGTTGTTGTTGTTGTTTATTTGACGTTGTTGTTGTTGTTTATTTGACATTGTTGTTGACGTTGTTGTTGTTGTTGTTGTTTATTTGACGTTGTTGTTGTTGACATTGTTGTTGTTGTTGTTATTTATTTGACGTTGTTGTTGTTGTTGTTGTTGTTGTTTATTTGACGTTGTTATTGTCGTTGTTTATTTGACGTTGTTGTTGTTGTTGTTGTTTATTTGATGTTGTTGTTGTTGTTATTGTTTTGTTGTTTATTTGACGTTGTTGTTGTTGTTGTTTATTTGACGTTGTTGTTGTTGTTGTTTATTTTACGTTGTTGTTGTTGTTTATTTGATGTTGTTGGTGTTGACGTTGTTGTTGTTGTTGTTGTTTATTTAACTTTGTTGTTGTTGTTGACATAGTTGTTGTTTATTTGACGTTGTTGTTGTTGTTTATTTGACATTGTTGTTGTTGTTGTTTATTTGACGTTGTTGTTGTTGTTGTTGTTGACGTTGTTGTCGTTGTTGTTATTTATTTGACGTTGTTGTTGTTGTTGTTTATTTGACGTTGTTGTTGTCGTTGTTTATTTGACGTTGTTGTTGTTGTTGTTGTTTATTTGACGTTGTTGTTGTTGTTGTTTTGTTGTTTATTTGACGTTGTTGTTGTTGACGTTGTTGTTGTTGTTTATTTGACGTTGTTGTTGTTGTTTATTTGACGTTGTTGTTGTTGTTGTTTATTTGATGTTGTTGTTGTTGACGTTGTTGTTGTTGTTTATTTGACGTTGTTGTTGTTGTTTATTTGACGTTGTTGTTGTTGTTGTATTTTATTTGACGTTGTTTTTGTTGTTGTTTATTTGACGTTGTTGTTGTTGTTGTTGTTGTTTATTTGACGTTGTTGTTGTTATTGACGTTGTTGTTGTTGTTGTTTATTTGACGTTGTTGTTGTTGTTGACATAGTTGTTGTTTATTTGACGTTGTTGTTGTTGTTGTTGTTTATTTGACATTGTTTATGTTGTTGTTTATTTGACGTTGTTGTTGTTGTTGTTATTGTTTATTTGACGTTGTTGTTGTTGACGTTGTTGTTGTTGTTTATTTGATGTTGTTGTTGTTGACGTTGTTGTTGTTGTTTATTTGACGTTGTTGTTGTTGTTTATTTGACTGTTGTTTATTTGACGTTGTTGTTGTTGACGTTGTTGTTGTTTATTTGACGTTGTTGTTGTTGTTCTTGTTGTTGTTTATTTGACATTGTTGTTGTTGTTTATTTGACGTTGTTGTTGTTGTTGACGTTGTTGTTGTTGTTGTTGTTGTTGTTTATTTGACGTTGTTGTTGACGTTGTTGTTGTTATTGTTTATTTGACTTTGTTGTTGTTGTTGACGTTGTTGTTGTTGTTGACGTTGTTGTTGTTGTTGACGTTGTTGTTGTTGTTTATTTGACGTTGTTGTTGTTGTTGACGTTGTTGTTGTTGTTGTTGTTGTTGTTGTTGTTTATTTGACGTTGTTGTTGACGTTGTTGTTGTTATTGTTTATTTGACTTTATTGTTGTTGTTGACGTTGTTGTTGTTGTTGACGTTGTTGTTGTTGTTGACGTTGTTGTTGTTGTTTATTTGACGTTGTTGTTGTTGACGTTGTTGTTGTTGTTTATTTGACATTGTTGTTGTTGTTGTTGACGGTGTTGTTGTTGTTGTTGACGGTGTTGTTGTTGTTGTTGATGTTGTTGTTGTTATTTATTTGACGTTGTTGTTGTTGTTTATTTGACGTTGTTGTTGTTGTTGTTGTTTATTTGACGTTTTTTGTTGTTGTTTATTTGACGTTATTGTTGTTGTTGTTTTTGTTGTTTATTTGACGTTGTTGCTGTTGTTGATGTTGTTGTTGTTGTTGTTTATTTGACGTTGTTGTTGTTGTTTATTTTACGTTGTTGTTGTTGTTGTTTATTTGATGTTGTTGGTGTTGACGTTGTTGTTGTTGTTGTTTATTTGACTTTGTTGTTGTTGTTGACATAGTTGTTGTTTATTTGACGTTGTTGTTGTTGTTGTTTATTTGACGTTGTTGTTGTTGTTGACATTGTTGTTGTTGTTTATTTGACATTGTTGTTGTTGTTAACGGTGTTGTTGTTGTTGTTGATGTTGTTGTTGTTATTTATTTAACGTTGTTGTTGTTGTTGTTATTTATTTGACGTTGTTGTTGTTGTTGTTTATTTGACGTTGTTGTTGTTGTTTATTTGACGTTGATGTTGTTGTTGTTGTTTATTTGACGTTATTGTTGTTTATTTGACATAGTTGTTGTTGTTGACGTTGTTGTTGTTGTTGTTGTTTATTTGACGTTGTTGTTGTTGTTGTTTATTTGACGTTGTTGTTGTTATTTATTTTACGTTGTTGTTGTTGTTGTTGTTGTTTATTTGATGTTGTTGTTGTTGACGTTGTTGTTGTTGTTGTTTATTTGACGTTGTTGTTGTTGTTGACAAAGTTGTTGTTTATTTGACGTTGTTGTTGTTGTTTATTTGACGTTGTTGTTGTTATTGACGTTGTTGTTGTTTATTTGACATTGTTGTTGTTGTTGACGGTGTTGTTGTTGTTGATGTTGTTGTTGTTATTTATTTAACGTTGTTGTTGTTGTATTTGTTTATTTGACGTTGTTGTTGTTGTTTATTTGATGTTGTTGTTGTTGACGTTGTTGTTGTTGTTGTTGTTTATTTAACGTTGTTGTTGTTTATTTGAGGTAGTTGTTGTTATTCACGTTGTTGTTGTTGTTGTTGTTGTTGTTGTTGTTATTTATTTGACGTTGTTGTTGTTGTTGTTTTTTTGACATTGTTGTTGTTGTTGACGTTGTTGTTGTTGTTGTTTATTTGACATTGTTGTTGTTGTTGTTGACGTTGTTGTTGTTGTTGTTGTTGTTTATTTGACGTTGTTGTTGTTGTTGTTGACGTTGTTGTTGTTGTTGTTGTTTATTTGACGTTGTTGTTGTTTATTTGAAATTGTTGTTGTTGTTGACGTTGTTGTTGTTGTTTATTTGACGTTGTTGTTGTTGTTTATTTGACGTTGTTGTTGTTGACGTTGTTGTTGTTGTTTATTTGACATTGTTGTTGTTGTTGACGGTGTTGTTGTTGTTGTTGATGTTGTTGTTGTTGTTATTTATTTAACGTTGTTGTTGTTGTTGTTGTTTATTTGACGTTGTTGTTGTTGTTTATTTGACGTTGTTGTTGTTGTTTATTTGACGTTGATGTTGTTGACGTTGTTGTTGTTGTTGTTTATTTGACGTTGTTGTTGTGTATTTGACGTAGTTGTTGTTGTTGTTGACGTTGTTGTTTTTGTTGTTGTTGTTTATTTGACGTTGTTGTTGTTGTTGTTGTTGTTGTTGTTGTTTATTTGATGTTGTTGTTGTTGTTGTTGTTGTATTTGACGTTGTTGTTGTTGTTTATTTGACGTTGTTATTGTTGTTGACGTTGTTGTTGTTTATTTGACATTGTTGTTGTTGACGGTGTTGTTGTTGTTGATGTTGTTGTTGTTATTTATTTAACGTTGTTGTTGTTGTTGTTGTTGTTTATTTGACGTTGTTGTTGTTGTTTATTTGACGTTGTTGTTGTTGTTGTTTATTTGACGTTTTTTGTTGTTGTTTATTTGACGTTGTTGTTGTTGTTGTTTTTGTTGTTTATTTGACGTTGTTGCTGTTGTTGATGTTGTTGTTGTTGTCGTTTATTTGACGTTGTTGTTGTTGTTGTTGTTTATTTGACGTTGTTGTTGTTGTTTATTTTACGTTGTTGTTGTTGTTGTTTATTTGATGTTGTTGGTGTTGACGTTGTTGTTGTTGTTGTTGTTGTTTATTTGACTTTGTTGTTGTTGTTGTTGACATAGTTGTAGTTTATTTGACGTTGTTGTTGTTTATTTGACGTTGTTGTTGTTGTTGACGTTGTTGTTGTTGTTTATTTGACATTGTTGTTGTTGTTGACGGTGTTGTTGTTGTTGTTGATGTTGTTGTTGTTATTTATTTAACGTTGTTGTTGTTGTTGTTGTTTATTTGACGTTGTTGTTGTTGTTTATTTGACGTTGTTGTTGTTGTTTATTTGACGTTGATGTTGTTGACGTTGTTGTTGTTGTTGTTTATTTGACGTTGTTGTTGTGTATTTGACGTAGTTGTTGTTGTTGACGTTGTTGTTTTTGTTGTTGTTGTTGTTTATTTGACGTTGTTGTTGTTGTTGTTGTTTATTTGACGTTGTTGTTGTTGTTGTTTATTTGACGTTGTTGTTGTTGTTTATTTTACGTTGTTGTTGTTGTTTATTCTATGTTGTTGTTGTTGACGTTGTTGTTGTTGTTGTTGTTTATTTGACGTTGTTGTTGTTGTTGTTGACATAGTTGTTGTTTATTTGACGTTGTTGTTGTTGTTTATTTGACGTTGTTGTTGTTGTTGTTGACGTTGTTGTTGTTTATTTGACATTGTTGTTGTTGTTGACGGTGTTGTTGTTGTTGATGTTGTTGTTGTTATTTATTTAACGTTGTTGTTGTTGTTGTTGTTGTTTATTTGACGTTGTTGTTGTTGTTTATTTGACGTTGTTGTTGTTGTTTATTTGACGTTGTTGTTGTTGACGTTGTTGTTGTTGTTGTTTATTTAACGTTGTTGTTGTTTATTTGAGGTAGTTGTTGTTGTTGTTGTTGTTGTTGTTGTTTATTTGACGTTGTTATTGTTGTTGTTTTTTTGACATTGTTTTTGTTGTTGACGTTGTTGTTGTTGTTGTTTATTTGACATTGTTGTTGTTGTTGTTGTTGACGTTGTTGTTGTTGTTGTTGTTTATTTGACGTTGTTGTTGTTGTTGTTGTTGTTGACGTTGTTGTTGTTGTTGTTTATTTGACGTTGTTGTTGTTTATTTGAAATTGTTGTTGTTGTTGACGTTGTTGTTGTTGTTTATTTGACGTTGTTGTTGTTGTTGTTTATTTGACGTTGTTGTTGTTGACGTTGTTGTTGTAGTTTATTTGACGTTGTTGTTGTTGACGTTGTTGTTGTTGTTTATTTGACATTGTTGTTGTTGTTGTTGATGTTGTTGTTGTTATTTATTTAACGTTGTTGTTGTTGTTGTTGTTGTTGTTTATTTGACGTTGTTGTTGTTGTTTATTTGACGTTGTTGTTGTTGTTTATTTGACGTTGATGTTGTTGAAGTTGTTGTTGTTGTTGTTTATTTGACGTTGTTGTTGTGTATTTGACGTAGTTGTTGTTGTTGTTGACGTTGTTGTTTTTGTTGTTGTTGTTTATTTGACGTTGTTGTTGTTGTTGTTGTTGTTATTTGATGTTGTTGTTGTTGTTGTTTATTTTACGTTGTTGTTGTTGTTGTTTATTTGATGTTGTTGTTGTTGACGTTGTTGTTGTTGTTGTTTATTTGACGTTATTGTTGTTGTTGACATAGTTGTTGTTTATTTGACGTTGTTGTTGTTGTTTATTTGACGTTGTTATTGTTGTTGACGTTGTTGTTGTTTATTTGACATTGTTGTTGTTGACGGTGTTGTTGTTGTTGATGTTGTTGTTGTTATTTATTTAACGTTGTTGTTGTTGTTGTTGTTGTTTATTTGACGTTGTTGTTGTTGTTTATTTGACGTTGTTGTTGTTGTTTATTTGACGTTTTTTGTTGTTGTTTATTTGACGTTGTTGTTGTTGTTGTTTTTGTTGTTTATTTGACGTTGTTGCTGTTGTTGATGTTGTTGTTGTTGTCGTTTATTTGACGTTGTTGTTGTTGTTGTTGTTTATTTGACGTTGTTGTTGTTGTTTATTTTACGTTGTTGTTGTTGTTGTTTATTTGATGTTGTTGGTGTTGACGTTGTTGTTGTTGTTGTTGTTGTTTATTTGACTTTGTTGTTGTTGTTGTTGACATAGTTGTAGTTTATTTGACGTTGTTGTTGTTTATTTGACGTTGTTGTTGTTGTTGACGTTGTTGTTGTTGTTTATTTGACATTGTTGTTGTTGTTGACGGTGTTGTTGTTGTTGTTGATGTTGTTGTTGTTATTTATTTAACGTTGTTGTTGTTGTTGTTGTTTATTTGACGTTGTTGTTGTTGTTTATTTGACGTTGTTGTTGTTGTTTATTTGACGTTGATGTTGTTGACGTTGTTGTTGTTGTTGTTTATTTGACGTTGTTGTTGTGTATTTGACGTAGTTGTTGTTGTTGACGTTGTTGTTTTTGTTGTTGTTGTTGTTTATTTGACGTTGTTGTTGTTGTTGTTGTTTATTTGACGTTGTTGTTGTTGTTGTTGTTTATTTGACGTTGTTGTTGTTGTTTATTTTACGTTGTTGTTGTTGTTTATTCTATGTTGTTGTTGTTGACGTTGTTGTTGTTGTTGTTTATTTGACGTTGTTGTTGTTGTTGTTGACATAGTTGTTGTTTATTTGACGTTGTTGTTGTTGTTTATTTGACGTTGTTGTTGTTGTTGTTGACGTTGTTGTTGTTTATTTGACGTTGTTGTTGTTGTTGACGGTGTTGTTGTTGTTGATGTTGTTGTTGTTATTTATTTAACGTTGTTGTTGTTGTTGTTGTTGTTTATTTGACGTTGTTGTTGTTGTTTATTTGACGTTGTTGTTGTTGTTTATTTGACGTTGTTGTTGTTGACGTTGTTGTTGTTGTTGTTTATTTAACGTTGTTGTTGTTTATTTGAGGTAGTTGTTGTTGTTGTTGTTGTTGTTGTTGTTGTTGTTGTTGTTTATTTGACGTTGTTATTGTTGTTGTTTTTTTGACATTGTTTTTGTTGTTGACGTTGTTGTTGTTGTTGTTTATTTGACATTGTTGTTGTTGTTGTTGACGTTGTTGTTGTTGTTGTTGTTGTTTATTTGACGTTGTTGTTGTTGTTGTTGTTGACGTTGTTGTTGTTGTTGTTGTTTATTTGACGTTGTTGTTGTTTATTTGAAATTGTTGTTGTTGTTGACGTTGTTGTTGTTGTTTATTTGACGTTGTTGTTGTTGTTGTTTATTTGACGTTGTTGTTGTTGACGTTGTTGTTGTTGACGTTGTTGTTGTTGTTTATTTGACGTTGTTGTTGTTGACGTTGTTGTTGTTGTTTATTTGACATTGTTGTTGTTGTTGTTGATGTTGTTGTTGTTATTTATTTAACGTTGTTGTTGTTGTTGTTGTTGTTTATTTGACGTTGTTGTTGTTGTTTATTTGACGTTGTTGTTGTTGTTTATTTGACGTTGATGTTGTTGAAGTTGTTGTTGTTGTTGTTTATTTGACGTTGTTGTTGTGTATTTGACGTAGTTGTTGTTGTTGTTGACGTTGTTGTTTTTGTTGTTGTTGTTTATTTGACGTTGTTGTTGTTGTTGTTATTTGATGTTGTTGTTGTTGTTGTTTATTTTACGTTGTTGTTGTTGTTTATTTGATGTTGTTGTTGTTGACGTTGTTGTTATTGTTGTTTATTTGACGTTATTGTTGTTGTTGACATAGTTGTTGTTTATTTGACGTTGTTGTTGTTGTTTATTTGACGTTGTTGTTGTTGTTGACGTTGTTGTTGTTTATTTGACATTGTTGTTGTTGACGGTGTTGTTGTTGTTGATGTTGTTGTTGTTATTTATTTAACGTTGTTGTTGTTGTTGTTGTTGTTGTTTATTTGACGTTGTTGTTGTTGTTTATTTGACGTTGTTGTTGTTGTTTATTTGACGTTGTTGTTGTTGACGTTGTTGTTGTTGTTGTTTATTTAACGTTGTTGTTGTTTATTTGAGGTAGTTGTTGCTGTTGACGTTGTTGTTGTTGTTGTTGTTGTTTATTTGACGTTGTTGTTGTTGTTGTTTTTTTGACATTGTTTTTGTTGTTGACGTTGTTGTTATTGTTGTTTATTTGACATTGTTGTTGTTGTTGTTGTTGACGTTGTTGTTGTTGTTGTTGTTCTTTATTTGACGTTGTTGTTGTTGTTGACGTTGTTGTTGTTGTTTATTTGACGTTGTTGTTGTTTATTTGAAATTGTTGTTGTTGTTGACGTTGTTGTTGTTGTTTATTTGACGTTGTTGTTGTTGTTTATTTGACATTGTTGTTGACGTTGTTGTTGTTGTTGTTTATTTGACGTTGTTATTGTTGTTGTTGTTGACATTGTTGTTGTTGTTGTTATTTATTTGACGTTGTGGTTGTTGTTGTTGTTGTTTATTTGACGTTGTTATTGTCGTTGTTTATTTGACGTTGTTGTTGTTGTTTATTTGATGTTGTTGTTGTTGTTATTGTTTTGTTGTTTATTTGACGTTGTTGTTGTTGTTGTTGTTTATTTGACGTTGTTGTTGTTGTTGTTGTTTATTTGACGTTGTTGTTGTTGTTTATTTTACGTTGTTGTTGTTGTTGTTTATTTGATGTTGTTGGTGTTGACGTTGTTGTTGTTGTTTATTTGACTTTGTTGTTGTTGTTGACATAGTTGTTGTTTATTTGACGTTGTTGTTGTTGTTTATTTGACATTGTTGTTGTTGTTGACGTTGTTGTTGTTGTTGTTGTTTATTTGACGTTGTTGTTGTTGTTGTTGACGTTGTTGTCGTTGTTGTTATTTATTTGACGTTGTTGTTGTTGTTGTTGTTTATTTGACGTTGTTGTTGTCGTTGTTTATTTGACGTTGTTGTTGTTGTTGTTTATTTGACGTTATTGTTGTTGTTGTTTTGTTGTTTATTTGACATTATTGTTGTTGTTGTTGTTGTTGTTTATTTGACGTTGTTGTTGTTGTTGTTTTTTTGACATTGTTGTTGTTGTTGACGTTGTTGTTGTTGTTGTTTATTTGACATTGTTGTTGTTATTGTTGACGTTGTTGTTGTTGTTGTTGTTGTTGTTGTTGTTGTTTATTTGACGTTGTTGTTGTTGTTGTTGACGTTGTTGTTGTTGTTGTTTATTTGACGTTGTTGTTGTTTATTTGAAATTGTTGTTGTTGTTGACGTTGTTGTTGTTGTTTATTTGACATTGTTGTTGTTGTTGTTTATTTGACGTTTTTTGTTGTTGTTTATTTGACGTTGTTGTTGTTGTTGTTGTTTTTGTTGTTTATTTGACGTTGTTGCTGTTGTTGATGTTGTTGTTGTTGTCGTTTATTTGACGTTGTTGTTGTTGTTGTTGTTTATTTGACGTTGTTGTTGTTGTTTATTTTACGTTGTTGTTGTTGTTGTTTATTTGATGTTGTTGGTGTTGACGTTGTTGTTGTTGTTATTTATTTGACTTTGTTGTTGTTGTTGTTGACATAGTTGTAGTTTATTTGACGTTGTTGTTGTTGTTGTTGTTTATGTGACGTTGTTGTTGACGTTGTTGTTGTTGTTTATTTGACATTGTTGTTGTTGTTGACGGTGTTGTTGTTGTTGTTGATGTTGTTGTTGTTATTTATTTAACGTTGTTGTTGTTGTTGTTTATTTGACGTTGTTGTTGTTGTTTATTTGACGTTGTTGTTGTTGTTTATTTGACGTTGATGTTGTTGACGTTGTTGTTGTTGTTGTTTATTTGATGTTGTTGTTGTGTATTTGACGTAGTTGTTGTTGTTGACGTTGTTGTTTTTGTTGTTGTTGTTTATTTGACGACGTTGTTGTTGTTGTTGTTGTTTATTTGACGTTGTTGTTGTTATTTATTTTACGTTGTTGTTGTTGTTGTTTATTTGATGTTGTTGTTGTTGACGTTGTTGTTGTTGTTGTTTATTTGACGTTGTTGTTGTTGTTGTTGACATAGTTGTTGTTTATTTGACGTTGTTGTTGTTGTTGTTGACGTTGTTGTTGTTTATTTGACATTGTTGTTGTTGTTGTTGACGGTGTTGTTGTTGTTGATGTTGTTGTTGTTATTTATTTAACGTTGTTGTTGTTGTTATTGTTGTTGTTTATTTGACGTTGTTGTTGTTGTTGTTTATTTGACGTTGTTGTTGTTGTTTATTTGACGATGTTGTTGTTGACGTTGTTGTTGTTGTTGTTTATTTAACGTTGTTGTTGTTTATTTGAGGTAGTTGTTGTTGTTGTTGTTGTTGTTGTTGTTTATTTGACTTTGTTATTGTTGTTGTTTTTTTGACATTGTTTTTGTTGTTGACGTTGTTGTTGTTGTTGTTTATTTGACATTGTTGTTGTTGTTGTTGACGTTGTTGTTGTTGTTGTTGTTGTTGTTTATTTGACGTTGTTGTTGTTGTTGTTGTTGACGTTGTTGTTGTTGTTGTTGTTTATTTGACGTTGTTGTTGTTTATTTGAAATTGTTGTTGTTGTTGACGTTGTTGTTGTTGTTTATTTGACGTTGTTGTTGTTGTTTATTTGACGTTGTTGTTATTGACGTTGTTGTTGTTGTTTATTTGACATTGTTGTTGTTGACGGTGTTGTTGTTGTTGTTGATGTTGTTGTTGTTATTTATTTAACGTTGTTGTTGTTGTTGTTGTTTATTTGACGTTGTTGTTGTTGTTTATTTGACGTTGTTGTTGTTGTTTATTTGACGTTGATGTTGTTGACGTTGTTGCTGTTGTTGTTTACTTGACGTTGTTGTTGTGTATTTGACGTAGTTGTTGTTGTTGACGTTGTTGTTTTTGTTGTTGTTGTTTATTTGACGTTGTTGTTGTTGTTGTTGTTGTTGTTTATTTGATGTTGTTGTTGTTGTTGTTTATTTTACGTTGTTGTTGTTGTTGTTTATTTGATGTTGTTGTTGTTGACGTTGTTGTTGTTGTTGTTTATTTGACGTTGTTGTTGTTGTTGTTGACATAGTTGTTGTTTATTTGACGTTGTTGTTGTTGTTTATTTGACGTTGTTGTTGTTGTTGACGTTGTTGTTGTTTATTTGACATTGTTGTTGTTGTTGACGGTGTTGTTGTTGTTGATGTTGTTGTTGTTATTTATTTAACGTTGTTGTTGTTGTTGTTGTTGTTTATTTGACGTTGTTGTTGTTGTTTATTTGACGTTGTTGTTGTTGACGTTGTTGTTGTTGTTGTTTATTTAACGTTGTTGTTGTTTATTTGAGGTAGTTGTTGCTGTTGACGTTGTTGTTGTTGTTGTTGTTGTTTATTTGACGTTGTTGTTGTTGTTGTTGTTGTTTTTTTGACATTGTTTTTGTTGTTGACGTTGTTGTTATTGTTGTTTATTTGACATTGTTGTTGTTGTTGTTGTTGACGTTGTTGTTGTTGTTGTTGTTGTTTATTTGACGTTGTTGTTGTTGTTGTTGTTGACGTTGTTGTTGTTGTTGTTGTTGTTTATTTGACGTTGTTGTTGTTTATTTGAAATTGTTGTTGTTGTTGACGTTGTTGTTGTTGTTTATTTGACGTTGTTGTTGTTGTTTATTTGACATTGTTGTTGACGTTGTTGTTGTTGTTGTTGTTTATTTGACGTTGTTGTTGTTGTTGTTGTTGACATTGTTGTTGTTGTTGTTATTTATTTGACGTTGTTGTTGTTGTTGTTGTTGTTTATTTGACGTTGTTATTGTCGTTGTTTATTTGACGTTGTTGTTGTTGTTGTTTATTTGATGTTGTTGTTGTTGTTATTGTTTTGTTGTTTATTTGACGTTGTTGTTGTTGTTGTTTATTTGACGTTGTTGTTGTTGTTGTTTATTTTACGTTGTTGTTGTTGTTGTTTATTTGATGTTGTTGGTGTTGACGTTGTTGTTGTTGTTGTTGTTGTTGTTTATTTGACTTTGTTGTTGTTGTTGACATAGTTGTTGTTTATTTGACGTTGTTGTTGTTGTTTATTTGACATTGTTGTTGTTGTTGACGTTGTTGTTGTTGTTGTTTATTTGACGTTGTTGTTGTTGTTGTTGTTGACGTTGTTGTCGTTGTTGTTATTTATTTGACGTTGTTGTTGTTGTTGTTGTTTATTTGACGTTGTTGTTGTCGTTGTTTATTTGACGTTGTTGTTGTTGTTGTTGTTTATTTGACGTTGTTGTTGTTGTTGTTTTGTTGTTTATTTGACGTTGTTGTTGTTGACGTTGTTGTTGTTGTTTATTTGACGTTGTTGTTGTTGTTTATTTGACGTTGTTGTTGTTGTTGTTTTGTTGTTTATTTGATGTTGTTGTTGTTGACGTTGTTGTTGTTGTTTATTTGACGTTGTTGTTGTTGTTTATTTGACGTTGTTGTTGTTGTTGTATTTTATTTGACGTTGTTTTTGTTGTTGTTTATTTGACGTTGTTGTTGTTGTTGTTGTTGTTGTTGTTTATTTGACGTTGTTGTTGTTATTGACGTTGTTGTTGTTGTTGTTTATTTGACGTTGTTGTTGTTGTTGACATAGTTGTTGTTTATTTGACGTTGTTGTTGTTGTTGTTGTTGTTTATTTGACATTGTTTATGTTGTTGTTTATTTGACGTTGTTGTTGTTGTTGTTGTTGTTTATTTGACGTTGTTGTTGTTGACGTTGTTGTTGTTGTTTATTTGACGTTGTTGTTGTTGACGTTGTTGTTGTTGTTTATTTGACGTTGTTGTTGTTGTTTATTTGACTGTTGTTTATTTGACGTTGTTGTTGTTGACGTTGTTGTTGTTTATTTGACGTTGTTGTTGTTGTTCTTGTTGTTGTTTATTTGACATTGTTGTTGTTGTTTATTTGACGTTGTTGTTGTTGTTGACGTTGTTGTTGTTGTTGTTGTTGTTGTTGTTTATTTGACGTTGTTGTTGACGTTATTGTTGTTATTGTTTATTTGACTTTGTTGTTGTTGTTGACGTTGTTGTTGTTGTTGACGTTGTTGTTGTTGTTGACGTTGTTGTTGTTGTTTATTTGACGTTGTTGTTGTTGACGTTGTTGTTGTTGTTTATTTGACATTGTTGTTGTTGTTGTTGACGGTGTTGTTGTTGTTGTTGACGGTGTTGTTGTTGTTGTTGATGTTGTTGTTGTTATTTATTTGACGTTGTTGTTGTTGTTTATTTGACGTTGTTGTTGTTGTTGTTTATTTGACGTTTTTTGTTGTTGTTTATTTGACGTTATTGTTGTTGTTGTTTTTGTTGTTTATTTGACGTTGTTGCTGTTGTTGATGTTGTTGTTGTTGTTGTTTATTTGACGTTGTTGTTGTTGTTTATTTTACGTTGTTGTTGTTGTTGTTTATTTGATGTTATTGGTGTTGACGTTGTTGTTGTTGTTGTTTATTTGACTTTGTTGTTGTTGTTGACATAGTTGTTGTTTATTTGACGTTGTTGTTGTTGTTGTTTATTTGACGTTGTTGTTGTTGTTGACATTGTTGTTGTTGTTTATTTGACATTGTTGTTGTTGTTAACGGTGTTGTTGTTGTTGTTGATGTTGTTGTTGTTATTTATTTAACGTTGTTGTTGTTGTTGTTGTTTATTTGACGTTGTTGTTGTTGTTGTTTATTTGACGTTGTTGTTGTTGTTTATTTGACGTTGATGTTGTTGTTGTTGTTTATTTGACGTTATTGTTGTTTATTTGACATAGTTGTTGTTGTTGACGTTGTTGTTGTTGTTGTTGTTGTTTATTTGACATTGTTGTTGTTGTTGTTGTTTATTTGACGTTGTTGTTGTTATTTATTTTACGTTGTTGTTGTTGTTGTTTATTTGATGTTGTTGTTGTTGACGTTGTTGTTGTTGTTGTTGTTTATTTGACGTTGTTGTTGTTGTTGACAAAGTTGTTGTTTATTTGACGTTGTTGTTGTTGTTTATTTGACGTTGTTGTTGTTATTGACGTTGTTGTTGTTTATTTGACATTGTTGTTGTTGTTGACGGTGTTGTTGTTGTTGATGTTGTTGTTGTTATTTATTTAACGTTGTTGTTGTTGTATTTGTTTATTTGACGTTGTTGTTGTTGTTTATTTGATGTTGTTGTTGTTGACGTTGTTGTTGTTGTTGTTGTTGTTTATTTAACGTTGTTGTTGTTTATTTGAGGTAGTTGTTGTTATTCACGTTGTTGTTGTTGTTGTTGTTGTTGTTGTTATTTATTTGACGTTGTTGTTGTTGTTGTTTTTTTGACATTGTTGTTGTTGTTGACGTTGTTGTTGTTGTTGTTGTTTATTTGACATTATTGTTATTGTTGTTGACGTTGTTGTTGTTGTTGTTGTTTATTTGACGTTGTTGTTGTTGTTGTTGACGTTGTTGTTGTTGTTGTTGTTTATTTAACGTCGTTGTTGTTTATTTGAAATTGTTGTTGTTGTTTACGTTGTTGTTGTTGTTTATTTGACGTTGTTGTTGTTGTTGTTGTTTATTTGACGTTGTTGTTGTTGTTTATTTTACGTTGTTGTTGTTGTTGACGTTGTTGTTGTTTATTTGACGTTGTTGTTGTTGTTTATTTTACGTTGTTGTTGTTGTTGTTTATTTGATGTTGTTGTTGTTGACGTTGTTGTTGTTGTTGTTTATTTGACGTTGTTGTTGTTGTTGACATAGTTGTTGTTTATTTGACGTTGTTGTTGATGTTTATTTGACGTTGTTGTTGTTGTTGACGTTGTTGTTGTTTATTTGACATTGTTGTTGTTGTTGACGGTGTTGTTGTTGTTATTTATTTAACGTTGTTGTTGTTGTTGTTGTTTATTTGACGTTGTTGTTGTTGTTTATTTGACGTTGTTGTTGTTGTTTATTTGACGTTGTTGTTGTTGACGTTGTTGTTGTTGTTGTTGTTTATTTGAGGTAGTTGTTGTTGTTGACGTTGGTGTTGGTGTTGTTGTTGTCTATTTGACGTTGTTGTTGTTGTTTTTTTGACATTGTTGTTGTTGTTGACGTTGTTGTTGTTGTTTATTTGACATTGTTGTTGTTGTTGTTGACGTTGTTATTGTTGTTGTTGTTTATTTGACGTTGTTGTTGTTGTTGTTGACGTTGTTATTGTTGTTGTTTATTTGACGTTGTTGTTGTTTATTTGACATTGTTGTTGTTGTTGACGTTGTTGTTGTTGTTTATTTTACGTTGTTGTTGTTGTTGTTGTTTATTTGATGTTGTTGTTGTTGACGTTGTTGTTGTTGTTGTTGTTGTTTATTTGACGTTGTTGTTGTTGTTGACATAGTTGTTGTTTATTTGACGTTGTTGTTGTTGTTTATTTGACGTTGTTTTTGTTGTTTATTTGACGTTCTTGTTATTGTTGACGTTGTTGTTGTTGTTTATTTGACGTTGTTGTTGTTGTTGTATTTTATTTGACGTTGTTTTTGTTGTTGTTTATTTGACGTTGTTATTGTTGTTGTTGTTGTTTATTTGACGTTGTTGTTGTTGTTGACGTTGTTGTTGTTGTTGTTTATTTGACGTTGTTGTTGTTGTTGACATAGTTGTTGTTTATTTGACGTTGTTGTTGTTGTTTATTTGACGTTGTTGTTGTTGTTGTTGTTGACGTTGTTGTTGTTGTTGTTTATTTGACGTCGTTGTTGTTTATTTGAAATTATTGTTGTTGTTGATGTTGTTGTTGTTGTTTATTTGACGTTGTTGTTGTTGTTGTTTATTTGACGTTTTTTGTTGTTGTTTATTTGATGTTGTTGTTGTTGTTGTTTTTGTTGTTTATTTGACGTTGTTGATGTTGTTGTTGTTGTTTATTTGACGTTGTTGTTGTTGTTGTTGTTGTTTATTTGACGTTGTTGTTGTTGTTTATTTTACGTTGTTGTTTTTGTTGTTTATTTGATGTTGTTGGTGTTGATGTTGTTGTTGTTGTTGTTTATTTGACTTTGTTGTTGTTGTTGACATAGTTGTTGTTTATTTGACGTTGTTGTTGTTGTTTATTTGACGTTGTTGTTGTTGTTGACGTTGTTGTTGTTGTTGTTGTTTATTTGACATTGTTGTTGTTGTTGACGGTGTTGTTGTTGTTGTTGATGTTGTTGTTGTTATTTATTTAACGTTGTTGTTGTTGTTGTTGTTTATTTGACGTTGTTGTTGTTGTTTATTTGATGTTGATGCTGTTGACGTTGTTGTTGTTGTTGTTTATTTGACGTTGTTGTTGTTGTTTATTTGACGTAGTTGTTGTTGTTGACGTTGTTGTTGTTGTTGTTGTTGTTTATTTGACGTTGTTGTTGTTTATTTGACGTTGTTGTTGTTGTTTATTTTACGTTGTTGTTTTGTTGTTTATTTGATGTTGTTGTTGTTGACGTTGTTGTTGTTGTTGTTTATTTGACGTTGTTGTTGTTGTTGACATAGTTGTTGTTTATTTGACGTTGTTGTTGATGTTTATTTGACGTTGTTGTTGTTGTTGACGTTGTTGTTGTTTATTTGACATTGTTGTTGTTGTTGACGGTGTTGTTGTTGTTGATGTTGTTGTTGTTATTTATTTAACGTTGTTGTTGTTGTTGTTTATTTGACGTTGTTGTTGTTGTTGTTTATTTGACGTTGTTGTTGTTGTTTATTTGACGTTGTTGTTGTTGACGTTGTTGTTGTTGTTGTTTATTTAACGTTGTTGTTGTTTATTTGAGGTAGTTGTTGTTGTTGACGTTGTTGTTGTTGTTGTTGTTGTTGTTGTTTATTTGACGTTGTTGTTGTTGTTGTTTTTTTGACATTGTTGTTGTTGTTGACGTTGTTGTTGCTGTTGTTTATTTGACATTGTTGTTGTTGTTGACGTTGTTGTTGTTGTTTATTTTACGTTGTTGTTGTTGTTGTTGTTTATTTGATGTTGTTGTTGTTGACGTTGTTGTTGTTGTTGTTGTTGTTTATTTGACGTTGTTGTTGTTGTTGACATAGTTGTTGTTTATTTGACGTTGTTGTTGTTGTTTATTTGACGTTGTTTTTGTTGTTTATTTGACGTTCTTGTTATTGTTGACGTTGTTGTTGTTGTTTATTTGACGTTGTTGTTGTTGTTGTATTTTATTTGACGTTGTTTTTGTTGTTGTTTATTTGACGTTGTTATTGTTGTTGTTGTTGTTTATTTGACGTTGTTGTTGTTGTTGACGTTGTTGTTGTTGTTGTTTATTTGACGTTGTTGTTGTTGTTGACATAGTTGTTGTTTATTTGACGTTGTTGTTGTTGTTTATTTGACGTTGTTGTTGTTGTTGTTGTTGACGTTGTTGTTGTTGTTGTTTATTTGACGTCGTTGTTGTTTATTTGAAATTATTGTTGTTGTTGATGTTGTTGTTGTTGTTTATTTGACGTTGTTGTTGTTGTTGTTTATTTGACGTTTTTTGTTGTTGTTTATTTGATGTTGTTGTTGTTGTTGTTTTTGTTGTTTATTTGACGTTGTTGATGTTGTTGTTGTTGTTTATTTGACGTTGTTGTTGTTGTTGTTGTTGTTTATTTGACGTTGTTGTTGTTGTTTATTTTACGTTGTTGTTTTTGTTGTTTATTTGATGTTGTTGGTGTTGATGTTGTTGTTGTTGTTGTTTATTTGACTTTGTTGTTGTTGTTGACATAGTTGTTGTTTATTTGACGTTGTTGTTGTTGTTTATTTGACGTTGTTGTTGTTGTTGACGTTGTTGTTGTTGTTGTTGTTTATTTGACATTGTTGTTGTTGTTGACGGTGTTGTTGTTGTTGTTGATGTTGTTGTTGTTATTTATTTAACGTTGTTGTTGTTGTTGTTGTTTATTTGACGTTGTTGTTGTTGTTTATTTGATGTTGATGCTGTTGACGTTGTTGTTGTTGTTGTTTATTTGACGTTGTTGTTGTTGTTTATTTGACGTAGTTGTTGTTGTTGACGTTGTTGTTGTTGTTGTTGTTGTTTATTTGACGTTGTTGTTGTTTATTTGACGTTGTTGTTGTTGTTTATTTTACGTTGTTGTTTTGTTGTTTATTTGATGTTGTTGTTGTTGACGTTGTTGTTGTTGTTGTTTATTTGACGTTGTTGTTGTTGTTGACATAGTTGTTGTTTATTTGACGTTGTTGTTGATGTTTATTTGACGTTGTTGTTGTTGTTGACGTTGTTGTTGTTTATTTGACATTGTTGTTGTTGTTGACGGTGTTGTTGTTGTTGATGTTGTTGTTGTTATTTATTTAACGTTGTTGTTGTTGTTGTTTATTTGACGTTGTTGTTGTTGTTGTTTATTTGACGTTGTTGTTGTTGTTTATTTGACGTTGTTGTTGTTGACGTTGTTGTTGTTGTTGTTTATTTAACGTTGTTG
Source organism: Vicia faba (assembly GCA_948472305.1). Classification (NCBI taxonomy): domain Eukaryota; kingdom Viridiplantae; phylum Streptophyta; class Magnoliopsida; order Fabales; family Fabaceae; genus Vicia; species Vicia faba. The sequence continues at coordinate 473,293,834 of OX451738.1, forward strand.
TTGTTTATTTGAGGTAGTTGTTGTTGTTGACGTTGTTGTTGTTGTTGTTGTTGTTGTTGTTTATTTGACGTTGTTGTTGTTGTTGTTTTTTTGACATTGTTGTTGTTGTTGACGTTGTTGTTGCTGTTGTTTATTTGACATTGTTGTTGTTGTTGACGTTGTTGTTGTTGTTGTTTATTTGACGTTGTTGTTGTTGTTGTTGACGTTGTTGTTGTTGTTGTTGTTTATTTGACGTTGTTGTTGTTTATTTGAAATTGTTGTTGTTGTTGACGTTGTTGTTGTTGTTTATTTGATGTTGTTGTTGTTGTTGTTTATTTGACATTGTTGTTGACGTTGTTGTTGATGTTGTTGTTTATTTGACGTTGTTGTTGTTGTTGTTGACATTGTTGTTGTTGTTGTTGTTATTTATTTGACGTTGTTGTTGTTGTTGTTTATTTGACGTTGTTGTCGTTGTTTATTTGACGTTGTTGTTGTTGTTGTTTATTTGATGTTGTTGTTGTTGTTGTTGTTTTGTTGTTTATTTGACGTTGTTGTTGTTGTTGACGTTGTTGTTGTTGTTTATTTGACGTTGTTATTGTTGTTGTTGTTTATTTGACGTTGTTTTTGTTGTTGTTTATTTGACGTTGTTGTTGTTGTTTATTTGACGTTATTGTTATTGTTGACGTTGTTGTTGTTGTTGTTGTTTATTTGACGTTGTTGTTGTTGTTGACATAGTTGTTGTTTATTTGACGTTGTTGTTGTTGTTGTTGTTGTTTATTTGACATTGTTTTTGTTGTTGTTTATTTGACGTTGTTGCTGTTGTTGTTTATTTGACGTTGTTGTTGTTGACGTTGTTGTTGTTGTTTATTTGCCGTTGTTGTTGTTGACGTTGTTGTTGTTGTTTATTTGACGTTGTTGTTGTTGTTGACATAGTTGTTGTTTATTTGACGTTGTTGTTGTTGTTGACATAGTTGTTGTTTATTTGACGTTGTTGTGGTTGACGTTGTTGTTGTTTATTTGACGTTGTTGTTGTTGTTCTTGTTGTTGTTTATTTGACATTGTTGTTGTTGTTTATTTGACGTTGTTGTTGCTGTTGACGTTGTTGTTGTTGTTGTTGTTGTTGTTGTTTATTTGACGTTGTTGTTGACGTTGTTGTTGTTATTGTTTATTTGACTTTGTTGTTGTTGTTGACGTTGTTGTTGTTGTTGACGTTGTTGTTGTTGTTTATTTGACGTTGTTGTTGTTGACGTTGTTGTTGTTGTTTATTTGACATTGTTGTTGTTGTTTATTTGACGTTGTTGTTGTTGACGTTGTTGTTGTTGTTTATTTGACATTGTTGTTGTTGTTGTTGTTGACAGTGTTGTTGTTGTTGTTGACGGTGTTGTTGTTGTTGTTGTTGTTGTTATTTATTTGACGTTGTTGTTGTTGTTGTTGTTTATTTGACGTTGTTGTTGTTGTTTATTTGACGTTTTTTGTTGTTGTTTATTTGACGTTGTTGTTGTTGTTGTTTTTGTTATTTATTTGACGTTGTTGCTGTTGTTGATGTTGTTATTGTTGTTGTTTATTTGACGTTGTTGTTGTTGTTGTTTATTTGACACTGTTGTTGTTGTTTATTTTACGTTGTTGTTGTTGTTGTTGTTTATTTGATGTTGTTGGTGTTGACGTTGTTGTTATTGTTGTTGTTTATTTTACTTTGTTGTTGTTGTTGACATGGTTGTTGTTTATTTGACGTTGTTGTTGTTGTTTATTTGATGTTGTTGTTGTTGCTGACGTTGTTGTTGTTGTTTATTTGACATTGTTGTTGTTGTTGACGGTGTTGTTGTTGTTGTTGATGTTGTTGTTGTTATTTATTTAACGTTGTTGTTGTTGTTGTTTATTTGACGTTGTTGTTGTTGTTTATTTGACGTTGATGTTTATGACGTTGTTGTTGTTGTTGTTGTTTATTTGACGTTGTGGTTATTTATTTGACGTTGTTGTTGTTTATTTGACGTTGTTGTTGTTGTTTATTTTACGTTGTTGTTGTTGTTGTTTATTTGATGTTGTTGTTGTTGTTGTTTATTTGACGTTGTTGTTGTTGTTGACATAGTTGTTGTTTATTTGACGTTGTTGTTGTTGTTTATTTGACGTTGTTGTTGTTGTCTTGTTGTTTATTTGACATTGTTGTTGTTGTTGACGTTGTTGTTGTTGTTTATTTTACGTTGTTGTTGTTGACATAGTTGTTGTTTATTTGACGTTGTTGTTGTTTATTTGACATTGTTTTTGTTGTTGTTTATTTGACGTTGTTGTTGTTGTTGTTTATTTGACGTTGTTGTTGTTGACGTTGTTGTTGTTGTTTATTTGACGTTGTTGTTGTTGACGTTGTTGTTATTGAAGTAGTTGTTGTTTATTTGACGTTGTTCTTGTTGTTCTTGTTGTTGTTTATTTGACATTGTTGTTGTTGTTTATTTGACGTTGTTGTTGTTGACGTTGTTGTTGTTGTTGTTGTTGTTTATTTGACGTTGTTGTTGACGTTGTTGTTGTTATTGTTTATTTGACTTTGTTGTTGTTGCTGACGTTGTTGTTGTTGTTGACGTTGTTGTTGTTGTTTATTTGACGTTGTTGTTGTTGACGTTGTTGTTGTTGTTGTTTATTTGGCATTGTTGTTGTTGTTGTTGACGGTGTTGTTGTTGTTGTTGACGGTGTTGTTGTTGTTGTTGATGTTGTTGTTGTTACTTATTTGACGTTGTTGTTGTTGTTTATTTGACGTTGTTGTTGTTGTTGTTTATTTGACGTTTTTTGTTTTTGTTTATTTGACGTTGTTGTTGTTGTTGTTTATTTGACATTGTTGCTGTTGTTGATGTTGTTGTTGTTGTTGTTGTTGTTTATTTGACGTTGTTGTTGTTGTTTATTTTACGTTGTTGTTGTTGTTTATTTGATGTTGTTGGTGTTGACGTTGTTGTTGTTGTTTATTAGACTTTGTTGTTGTTGTTGACATAGTTGTTGTTTATTTGACGTTGTTGTTGTTGTTTATTTGACGTTGTTGTTGTTGTTGACGTTGTTGTTGATGTTGTTTATTTGACATTGTTGTTGTTGTTAACGGTGTTGTTGTTGTTGTTGATGTTGTTGTTGTTATTTATTTAACGTTGTTGTTGTTGTTGTTTATTTGACGTTGTTGTTGTTGTTTATTTGACGTTGTTGTTGTTGTTTATTTGACGTTGATGTTGTTGACATTGTTGTTGTTGTTGTTTATTTGACGTTGTTGTTGTTTATTTTACGTAGTTGTTATTGTTGACGTTGTTGTTGTTGTTGTTGTTGTTTATTTGACGTTGTTGTTGTTGTTGTTTATTTGACGTTGTTATTGTTGTTTATTTTACGTTGTTGTTGTTGTTGTTTATTTGATGTTGTTGTTGTTGACGTTGTTGTTGTTGTTGTTGTTGTTGTTTATTTGACGTTGTTGTTGTTGACATAGTTGTTGTTTATTTGACGTTGTTGTTGTTGTTTATTTGACGTTGTTGTTGTTGTTGTTGACGTTGTTGTTGTTTATTTGACATTGTTGTTGTTGTTGACGGTGTTGTTGTTGTTGATGTTGTTGTTGTTATTTATTTAACGTTGTTGTTGTTGTTATTTATTTGACATTGTTGTTGTTGTTTATTTGACGTTGTTGTTGTTGTTTATTTGACGTTGTTGTTGTTGACGTTGTTGTTGTTGTTGTTGTTGTTTATTTAATGTTGTTGTTGTTTATTTGAGGTAGTTGTTGTTGTTGACATTGTTGTTGTTGTTGTTGTTGTTTATTTGACGTTGTTGTTGTCGTTGTTTTTTTGACATTGTTGTTGTTGTTGACGTTGTTGTTGTTGTTGTTTATTTGACATTGTTGTTGTTGTTGTTGTTGACGTTGTTGTTGTTGTTGTTGTTGTTTATTTGACGTTGTTGTTGTTGTTGTTGACGTTGTTGTTGTTGTTTATTTGACGTTGTTGTTGTTTATTTGAAATTGTTGTTGTTGTTGACGTTGTTGTTGTTGTTTATTTGACGTTGTTGTTGTTGTTGTTTATTTGACGTTTTTTGTTGTTGTTTATTTGACGTTGTTTTTGTTGTTGTTTTTGTTGTTTATTTGACGTTGTTGCTAATGTTGATGTTGTTGTTGTTGTCGTTTATTTGACGTTGTTGTTGTTGTTGTTGTTGTTTATTTGACATTGTTGTTGTTGTTTATTTTACGTTGTTGTTGTTGTTGTTTATTTGATGTTGTTGGTGTTGACGTTGTTGTTGTTGTTGTTGTTTATTTGACTTTGTTGTTGTTGTTGTTGACATAGTTGTAGTTTATTTGACGTTGTTGTTGTTGTTTATTTGACGTTGTTGTTGTTGTTGACGTTGTTGTTGTTGTTTATTTGACATTGTTGTTGTTGTTGACGGTGTTGTTGTTGTTGTTGATGTTGTTGTTGTTATTTATTTAACGTTGTTGTTGTTGTTGTTGTTTATTTGACGTTGTTGTTGTTGTTTATTTGACGTTGTTGTTGTTGTTTATTTGACGTTGATGTTGTTGACGTTGTTGTTGTTGTTATTTATTTGACGTTGTTGTTGTGTATTTGACGTAGTTGTTGTTGTTGACGTTGTTGTTTTTGTTGTTGTTGTTTATTTGACGTTGTTGTTGTTGTTGTTGTTGTTGTTTATTTGACGTTGTTGTTGTTGTTTATTTTACGTTGTTGTTGTTGTTGTTGTTTATTTGATGTTGTTGTTGTTGACGTTGTTGTTGTTGTTGTTTATTTGACGTTGTTGTTGTTGTTGTTGTTGACATAGTTGTTGTTTATTTGACGTTGTTGTTGTTGTTTATTTGACGTTGTTGTTGTTGTTGTTGACGTTGTTGTTGTTTATTTGACATTGTTGTTGTTGTTGACGGTGTTGTTGTTGTTGATGTTGTTGTTGTTATTTATTTAACGTTGTTGTTGTTGTTGTTCTTGTTTATTTGACGTTGTTGTTGTTGTTTATTTGACGTTGTTGTTGTTGTTTATTTGACGTTGTTGTTGTTGACGTTGTTGTTGTTGTTGTTTATTTAACGTTGTTGTTGTTTATTTGAGGTAGTTGTTGTTGTTGTTGTTGTTGTTGTTTATTTGACGTTGTTATTGTTGTTGTTTTTTTGACATTGTTTTTGTTGTTGACGTTGTTGTTGTTGTTGTTTATTTGACATTGTTGTTGTTGTTGTTGACGTTGTTGTTGTTGTTGTTGTTGTTTATTTGACGTTGTTGTTGTTGTTGTTGTTGTTGACGTTGTTGTTGTTGTTGTTTATTTGACGTTGTTGTTGTTTATTTGAAATTGTTGTTGTTGTTGACGTTGTTGTTGTTGTTTATTTGACATTGTTGTTGTTGTTTATTTGACGTTGTTGTTGTTGACGTTGTTGTTGTTGTTTATTTGACATTGTTGTTGTTGTTGACGGTGTTGTTGTTGTTGTTGATGTTGTTGTTGTTATTTATTTAACGTTGTTGTTGTTGTTGTTGTTTATTTGACGTTGTTGTTGTTGTTTATTTGACGTTGTTGTTGTTGTTTATTTGACGTTGATGTTGTTGACGTTGTTGTTGTTGTTGTTTATTTGACGTTGTTGTTGTGTATTTGACGTAGTTGTTGTTGTTGTTGACGTTGTTGTTTTTGTTGTTGTTGTTTAGTTGACGTTGTTGTTGTTGTTGTTGTTGTTGTTGTTGTTATTTGATGTTGTTGTTGTTGTTGTTTATTTTACGTTGTTGTTGTTGTTGTTTATTTGATGTTGTTGTTGTTGACGTTGTTGTTGTTGTTGTTTATTTGACGTTGTTGTTGTTGTTGACATAGTTGTTGTTTATTTGACGTTGTTGTTGTTGTTTATTTGACGTTGTTGTTGTTGTTGACGTTGTTGTTGTTTATTTGACATTGTTGTTGTTGTTGACGGTGTTGTTGTTGTTGTTGATGTTGTTGTTGTTATTTATTTAACGTTGTTGTTGTTGTTGTTGTTGTTGTTGTTTATTTGACGTTGTTGTTGTTGTTTATTTGACGTTGTTGTTGTTGTTTATTTGACGTTGTTGTTGTTGACATTGTTGTTGTTGTTGTTGTTGTTTATTTAACGTTGTTGTTGTTTATTTGAGGTAGTTGTTGCTGTTGACGTTGTTGTTGTTGTTGTTGTTGTTGTTTATTTGACGTTGTTGTTGTTGTTGTTTTTTTGACATTGTTTTTGTTGTTGACGTTGTTGTTATTGTTGTTTATTTGACATTGTTGTTGTTGTTGTTGTTGACGTTGTTGTTGTTGTTGTTGTTGTTCTTTATTTGACGTTGTTGTTGTTGTTGTTGACGTTGTTGTTGTTGTTTATTTGACGTTGTTGTTGTTTATTTGAAATTGTTGTTGTTGTTGACGTTGTTGTTGTTGTTTATTTGACGTTGTTGTTGTTGTTTATTTGACATTGTTGTTGACGTTATTGTTGTTGTTGTTTATTTGACGTTGTTGTTGTTGTTGACATTGTTGTTGTTGTTGTTATTTATTTGACGTTGTTGTTGTTGTTGTTGTTGTTTATTTGACGTTGTTATTGTCGTTGTTTATTTGACGTTGTTGTTGTTGTTGTTTATTTGATGTTGTTGTTGTTGTTATTGTTTTGTTGTTTATTTGACGTTGTTGTTGTTGTTGTTTATTTGACGTTGTTGTTGTTGTTTATTTTACGTTGTTGTTGTTGTTGTTTATTTGATGTTGTTGGTGTTGACGTTGTTGTTGTTGTTGTTTATTTGACTTTGTTGTTGTTGTTGACATAGTTGTTGTTTATTTGACGTTGTTGTTGTTTATTTGACATTGTTGTTGTTGTTGACGTTGTTGTTGTTGTTGTTGTTGTTGTTTATTTGACGTTGTTGTTGTTGTTGTTGACGTTGTTGTCGTTGTTGTTATTTATTTGACGTTGTTGTTGTTGTTGTTGTTTATTTGTCGTTGTTGTTGTCGTTGTTTATTTAACGTTGTTGTTGTTGTTGTTTATTTGACGTTGTTGTTGTTGTTGTTTTGTTGTTTATTTGACATTGTTGTTGTTGTTGTTGTTGTTTATTTGACGTTGTTGTTGTTGTTGTTTTTTTGACATTGTTGTTGTTGTTGACGTTGTTGTTGTTGTTGTTTATTTGACATTGTTGTTGTTGTTGTTGATGTTGTTGTTGTTGTTGTTGTTGTTTATTTGACGTTGTTGTTGTTGTTTATTTGACGTTGTTGTTGTTATTTATTTTACGTTGTTGTTGTTGTTTATTTGATGTTGTTGTTGTTGACGTTGTTGTTGTTGTTGTTTATTTGACGTTGTTGTTGTTGTTGTTGACATGGTTGTTGTTTATTTGACGTTGTTGTTGTTGTTTATTTGACGTTGTTGTTGTTGTTGTTGACGTTGTTATTGTTTATTTGACATTGTTGTTGTTGTTGACGGTGTTGTTGTTGTTGATGTTGTTGTTGTTATTTATTTAACGTTGTTGTTGTTGTTGTTTATTTGACGTTGTTGTTGTTGTTTATTTGACGTTGTTGTTGTTGACGTTTTTGTTGTTGTTGTTTATTTAACGTTGTTGTTGTTTATTTGAGGTAGTTGTTGTTGTTGTTGTTTATTTAACGTTGTTATTGTTGTTGTTTTTTTGACATTGTTTTTGTTGTTGACGTTGTTGTTGTTGTTGTTTATTTGACATTGTTGTTGTTGTTGTTGACGTTGTTGTTGTTGTTGTTGTTTATTTGACGTTGTTGTTGTTGTTGTTGTTGACGTTGTTGTTGTTGTTGTTGTTGTTTATTTGACGTTGTTGTTGTTTATTTGAAATTGTTGTTGTTGTTGACGGTGTTGTTGTTGTTGTTGATGTTGTTGTTGTTATTTATTTAACGTTGTTGTTGTTGTTGTTGTTTATTTGACGTTGTTGTTGTTGTTTATTTGACGTTGTTGTTGTTGTTTATTTGACGTTGATGTTGTTGACGTTGTTGTTGTTGTTATTTATTTGACGTTGTTGTTGTGTATTTGACGTAGTTGTTGTTGTTGACGTTGTTGTTTTTGTTGTTGTTGTTTATTTGACGTTGTTGTTGTTGTTGTTGTTGTTTATTTGACGTTGTTGTTGTTGTTTATTTTACGTTGTTGTTGTTGTTGTTGTTTATTTGATGTTGTTGTTGTTGACGTTGTTGTTGTTGTTGTTTATTTGACGTTGTTGTTGTTGTTGTTGTTGACATAGTTGTTGTTTATTTGACGTTGTTGTTGTTGTTTATTTGACGTTGTTGTTGTTGTTGTTGACGTTGTTGTTGTTTATTTGACATTGTTGTTGTTGTTGACGGTGTTGTTGTTGTTGATGTTGTTGTTGTTATTTATTTAACGTTGTTGTTGTTGTTGTTCTTGTTTATTTGACGTTGTTGTTGTTGTTTATTTGACGTTGTTGTTGTTGTTTATTTGACGTTGTTGTTGTTGACGTTGTTGTTGTTGTTGTTTATTTAACGTTGTTGTTGTTTATTTGAGGTAGTTGTTGTTGTTGTTGTTGTTGTTGTTTATTTGACGTTGTTATTGTTGTTATTTTTTTGACATTGTTTTTGTTGTTGACGTTGTTGTTGTTGTTGTTTATTTGACATTGTTGTTGTTGTTGTTGACGTTGTTGTTGTTGTTGTTGTTGTTTATTTGACGTTGTTGTTGTTGTTGTTGTTGACGTTGTTGTTGTTGTTGTTTATTTGACGTTGTTGTTGTTTATTTGAAATTGTTGTTGTTGTTGACGTTGTTGTTGTTGTTTATTTGACATTGTTGTTGTTGTTTATTTGACGTTGTTGTTGTTGACGTTGTTGTTGTTGTTTATTTGACATTGTTGTTGTTGTTGACGGTGTTGTTGTTGTTGTTGATGTTGTTGTTGTTATTTATTTAACGTTGTTGTTGTTGTTGTTGTTGTTTATTTGACGTTGTTGTTGTTGTTTATTTGACGTTGTTGTTGTTGTTGTTTATTTGACGTTGATGTTGTTGACGTTGTTGTTGTTGTTGTTTATTTGACGTTGTTGTTGTGTATTTGACGTAGTTGTTGTTGTTGTTGACGTTGTTGTTTTTGTTGTTGTTGTTTAGTTGACGTTGTTGTTGTTGTTGTTGTTGTTGTTATTTGATGTTGTTGTTGTTGTTGTTTATTTTACGTTGTTGTTGTTGTTGTTTATTTGATGTTGTTGTTGTTGACGTTGTTGTTGTTGTTGTTTATTTGACGTTGTTGTTGTTGTTGACATAGTTGTTGTTTATTTGACGTTGTTGTTGTTGTTTATTTGACGTTGTTGTTGTTTATTTGACATTGTTGTTGTTGTTGACGGTGTTGTTGTTGTTGATGTTGTTGTTGTTATTTATTTAACGTTGTTGTTGTTGTTGTTGTTGTTGTTGTTGTTGTTTATTTGACGTTGTTGTTGTTGTTTATTTGACGTTGTTGTTTATTTAACGTTGTTGTTGTTTATTTGAGGTAGTTGTTGCTGTTGACGTTGTTGTTGTTGTTGTTGTTGTTGTTTATTTGACGTTGTTGTTGTTGTTGTTTTTTTGACATTGTTTTTGTTGTTGACGTTGTTGTTATTGTTGTTTATTTGACATTGTTGTTGTTGTTGTTGTTGACGTTGTTGTTGTTGTTGTTGTTCTTTATTTGACGTTGTTGTTGTTGTTGTTGACGTTGTTGTTGTTGTTTATTTGACGTTGTTGTTGTTTATTTGAAATTGTTGTTGTTGTTGACGTTGTTGTTGTTGTTTATTTGACGTTGTTGTTGTTGTTTATTTGACATTGTTGTTGACGTTATTGTTGTTGTTGTTTATTTGACGTTGTTGTTGTTGTTGACATTGTTGTTGTTGTTGTTATTTATTTGACGTTGTTGTTGTTGTTGTTGGTTATTTGACGTTGTTATTGTCGTTGTTTATTTGACGTTGTTGTTGTTGTTGTTTATTTGATGTTGTTGTTGTTGTTATTGTTTTGTTGTTTATTTGACGTTGTTGTTGTTGTTGTTTATTTGACGTTGTTGTTGTTGTTTATTTTACGTTGTTGTTGTTTATTTGATGTTGTTGGTGTTGACGTTGTTGTTGTTGTTGTTTATTTGACTTTGTTGTTGTTGTTGACATAGTTGTTGTTTATTTGACGTTGTTGTTGTTGTTTATTTGACATTGTTGTTGTTGTTGACGTTGTTGTTGTTGTTGTTGTTGTTTATTTGACGTTGTTGTTGTTGTTGTTGTTGACGTTGTTGTCGTTGTTGTTATTTATTTGACGTTGTTGTTGTTGTTGTTGTTTATTTGTCGTTGTTGTTGTCGTTGTTTATTTAACGTTGTTGTTGTTGTTGTTTATTTGACGTTGTTGTTGTTGTTGTTTTGTTGTTTATTTGACATTGTTGTTGTTGTTGTTGTTGTTTATTTGACGTTGTTGTTGTTGTTGTTTTTTTGACATTGTTGTTGTTGTTGACGTTGTTGTTGTTGTTGTTTATTTGACATTGTTGTTATTGTTGTTGACGTTGTTGTTGTTGTTGTTGTTGTTTATTTGACGTTGTTGTTGTTGTTGTTTATTTGACGTTGTTGTTGTTATTTATTTTACGTTGTTGTTGTTGTTTATTTGATGTTGTTGTTGTTGACGTTGTTGTTGTTGTTGTTTATTTGACGTTGTTGTTGTTGTTGTTGACATAGTTGTTGTTTATTTGACGTTGTTGTTGTTGTTTATTTGACGTTGTTGTTGTTGTTGACGTTGTTATTGTTTATTTGACATTGTTGTTGTTGTTGACGGTGTTGTTGTTGTTGATGTTGTTGTTGTTATTTATTTAACGTTGTTGTTGTTGTTGTTGTTGTTTATTTGACGTTGTTGTTGTTGTTTATTTGACGTTGTTGTTGTTGACGTTGTTGTTGTTGTTGTTTATTTAACGTTGTTGTTGTTTATTTGAGGTAGTTGTTGTTGTTGTTGTTGTTTATTTAACGTTGTTATTGTTGTTGTTTTTTTGACATTGTTTTTGTTGTTGACGTTGTTGTTGTTGTTGTTTATTTGACATTGTTGTTGTTGTTGTTGACGTTGTTGTTGTTGTTGTTGTTTATTTGACGTTGTTGTTGTTGTTGTTGTTGACGTTGTTGTTGTTGTTGTTGTTGTTTATTTGACGTTGTTGTTGTTTATTTGAAATTGTTGTTGTTGTTGACGTTGTTGTTGTTGTTTATTTGACGTTGTTGTTGTTGTTTATTTGACGTTGTTGTTGTTGACGTTGTTGTTGTTGTTTATTTGACATTGTTGTTGTTGTTGATGTTGTTGTTGTTATTTATTTAACGTTGTTGTTGTTGTTGTTTATTTGACGTTGTTGTTGTTGTTTATTTGACGTTGATGTTGTTGTTGTTGTGTATTTGACGTAGTTGTTGTTGTTGTTGACGTTGTTGTTTTTGTTGTTGTTGTTTATTTGACGTTGTTGTTGTTGTTGTTGTTGTTTATTTGATGTTGTTGTTGTTGTTGTTTATTTTACGTTGTTGTTGTTGTTGTTTATTTGATATTGTTGTTGTTGACGTTGTTGTTGTTGTTGTTTATTTGACGTTGTTGTTGTTGTTGTTGACATAGTTGTTGTTTATTTGACGTTGTTGTTGTTGTTGACGTTGTTGTTGTTTATTTGACATTGTTGTTGTTGTTGACGGTGTTGTTGTTGTTGATGTTGTTGTTGTTATTTATTTAACGTTGTTGTTGTTGTTGTTGTTGTTGTTGTTGTTTATTTGACGTTGTTGTTGTTGTTTATTTGACGTTGTTGTTGTTGTTGTTTATTTGACGTTGTTGTTGTTGACGTTGTTGTTGTTGTTGTTGTTTATTTAACGTTGTTGTTGTTTATTTGAGGTAGTCGTTGCTGTTGACGTTGTTGTTGTTGTTGTTTATTTGACGTTGTTGTTGTTGTTGTTTTTTTGACATTGTTTTTGTTGTTGACGTTGTTGTTATTGTTGTTTATTTGACATTGTTGTTGTTGTTGTTGTTGACGTTGTTGTTGTTGTTGTTGTTGTTTATTTGACGTTGTTGTTGTTGTTGTTGTTGACGTTGTTGTTGTTGTTGTTTATTTGACGTTGTTGTTGTTTATTTGAAATTGTTGTTGTTGTTGACGTTGTTGTTGTTGTTTATTTGACGTTGTTGTTGTTGTTTATTTGACATTGTTGTTGACGTTGTTGTTGTTGTTGTTTATTTGACGTTGTTGTTGTTGTTGTTGTTGACATTGTTGTTGTTGTTGTTATTTATTTGACGTTGTTGTTGTTGTTGTTGTTTATTTGACGTTGTTATTGTCGTTGTTTATTTGACGTTGTTGTTGTTGTTTATTTGATGTTGTTGTTGTTGTTATTGTTTTGTTGTTTATTTGACGTTGTTGTTGTTGTTTATTTGACGTTGTTGTTGTTGTTTATTTTACGTTGTTGTTGTTGTTGTTTATTTGATGTTGTTGGTGTTGACGTTGTTGTTGTTGTTGTTTATTTGACTTTGTTGTTGTTGTTGACATAGTTGTTGTTTATTTGACGTTGTTGTTGTTGTTTATTTGACATTGTTGTTGTTGTTGACGTTGTTGTTGTTGTTGTTGTTGTTTATTTGACGTTATTGTTGTTGTTGACGTTGTTGTCGTTGTTGTTATTTATTTGACGTTGTTGTTGTTGTTGTTTATTTGACGTTGTTGTTGTCGTTGTTTATTTGACGTTGTTGTTGTTGTTGTTTATTTGACGTTGTTGTTGTTGTTGTTTTGTTGTTTATTTGACGTTGTTGTTGTTGTTGTTATTGTTGTTGTTTATTTGACGTTGTTGTTGTTGTTGTTTATTTGACGTTGTTGTTGTTGTTGTATTTTATTTGACGTTGTTTTTGTTGTTGTTTATTTGACGTTGTTGTTGTTGTTGTTGTTGTTTATTTGACGTTGTTGTTGTTATTGACGTTGTTGTTGTTGTTGTTTATTTGACGTTGTTGTTGTTGTTGACATAGTTGTTGTTTATTTGACGTTGTTGTTGTTGTTGTTTATTTGACATTGTTTATGTTGTTGCTTATTTGACGTTGTTGTTGTTGTTGTTGTTGTTTATTTGACGTTGTTGTTGTTGACGTTGTTGTTGTTGTTGTTGACGTTGTTGTTGTTGTTTATTTGACGTTGTTGTTGTTGTTTATTTGACTGTTGTTTATTTGACGTTGTTGTTGTTGACGTTGTTGTTGTTGACGTTGTTGTTGTTTATTTGACGTTGTTGTTGTTGTTCTTGTTGTTGTTTATTTGACATTGTTGTTGTTGTTTATTTGACGTTGTTGTTGTTGTTGACGTTGTTGTTGTTGTTGTTGTTGTTGTTTATTTGACGTTGTTGTTGACGTTGTTGTTGTTATTGTTTATTTGACTTTGTTGTTGTTGTTGACGTTGTTGTTGTTGTTGACGTTGTTGTTGTTGTTGACGTTGTTGTTGTTGTTGTTTATTTGACGTTGTTGTTGTTGACGTTGTTGTTGTTGTTTATTTGACATTGTTGTTGTTGTTGTTGACGGTGTTGTTGTTGTTGTTGACGGTGTTGTTGTTGTTATTGATGTTGTTGTTGTTATTTATTTGACGTTGTTGTTGTTGTTGTTTATTTGACGTTGTTGTTGTTGTTGTTGTTTATTTGACGTTTTTTGTTGTTGTTTATTTGACGTTGTTGTTGTTGTTGTTTTTGTTGTTTATTTGACGTTGTTGATGTTGTTGATGTTGTTGTTGTTGTTTATTTGACGTTGTTGTTGTTGTTTATTTTACGTTGTTGTTGTTGTTGTTTATTTGATGTTGTTGGTGTTGACGTTGTTGTTGTTGTTGTTTATTTGACTTTGTTATTGTTGTTGACATAGTTGTTGTTTATTTGACGTTGTTGTTGTTGTTTATTTGACGTTGTTGTTGTTGTTGACATTGTTGTTGTTGTTTATTTGACATTGTTGTTGTTGTTGACGGTGTTGTTGTTGTTGTTGATGTTGTTGTTGTTATTTATTTAACGTTGTTGTTGTTGTTGTTGTTTATTTGACGTTGTTGTTGTTGTTTATTTGACGTTGTTGTTGTTTTTTATTTGACGTTGATGTTGTTGACGTTGTTGTTGTTGTTGTTTATTTGATGTTATTGTTGTTTATTTGACATAGTTGTTGTTGTTGACGTTGTTGTTGTTGTTGTTGTTTATTTGACGTTGTTGTTGTTGTTGTTGTTTATTTGACGTTGTTGTTGTTATTTATTTTACGTTGTTGTTGTTGTTGTTGTTTATTTGATGTTGTTGTTGTTGACGTTGTTGTTGTTGTTGTTTATTTGACGTTGTTGTTGTTGTTGACAAAGTTGTTGTTTATTTGACGTTGTTGTTGTCGTTTATTTGACGTTGTTGTTGTTATTGACGTTGTTGTTGTTTATTTGACATTGTTGTTGTTGTTGACGGTGTTGTTGTTGTTGATGTTGTTGTTGTTATTTATTTAAGGTTGTTGTTGTTGTATTTGTTTATTTGACGTTGTTGTTGTTGTTTATTTGACGTTGTTGTTGTTGTTTATTTGACGTTGTTGTTGTTGTTTATTTGACGTTGTTGTTGTTGACGTTGTTGTTGTTGTTGTTGTTTATTTAACGTTGTTGTTGTTTATTTGAGGTAGTTGTTGTTGTTGACATTGTTGTTGTTGTTGTTGATGTTGTTGTTGTTGTTTCTTTGACGTTGTTGTTGTTGTTGTTTTTTTGACATTGTTGTTGTTGTTGACGTTGTTGTTGTTGTTGTTGTTTATTTGACATTATTGTTGTTGTTGTTGACGTTGTTGTTGTTGTTGTTGTTTATTTGACGTTGTTGTTGTTGTTGTTGACGTTGTTGTTGTTGTTGTTTATTTGACGTCGTTGTTGTTTATTTGAAATTGTTGTTGTTGTTGACGTTGTTGTTGTTGTTGTTTATTTGACGTTGTTGTTGTTGTTGTTTATTTGACGTTGTTGTTGTTGACATTGTTGTTGTTTATTTGACATTGTTGTTGTTGTTGACGGTGTTGTTGTTGTTGATGTTGTTGTTGTTATTTATTTAACATTGTTGTTGTTGTTGTTGTTTATTTGACGTTGTTGTTGTTGTTTATTTGACGTTGTTGTTGTTGTTTATTTGACGTTGTTGTTGTTGACGTTGTTGTTGTTGTTTATTTGACGTTGTGGTTGTTTATTTGAGGGAGTTGTTGTTTTTGACGTTGTTGTTGTTGTTGTTGTTATCTATTTGACGTTGTTGTTGTTGTTTTTTTGACATTGTTGTTGTTGTTGACGTTGTTGTTGTTGTTTATTTGACATTGTTGTTGTTGTTGTTGACGTTGTTGTTGTTGTTGTTGTTTATTTGACGTTGTTGTTGTTGTTGTTAACGTTGTTATTGTTGTTGTTTATTTGACGTTGTTGTTGTTTATTTGACATTGTTGTTGTTGTTGTCGTTGTTGTTGTTGTTGTTTATTTTACGTTGTTGTTGTTGTTGTTGTTTATTTGATGTTGTTGTTGTTGACGTTGTTGTTGTTGTTGTTGTTGTTTATTTGACGTTGTTGTTGTTGTTGACATAGTTGTTGTTTATTTGACGTTGTTGTTGTTGTTTATTTGACGTTGTTGTTGTTGTTGTTTTGTTGTTTATTAGACGTTCTTGTTATTGTTGACGTTGTTGTTGTTGTTTATTTGACGTTGTTGTTGTTGTATTTTATTTGACGTTGTTTTTGTTGTTGTTTATTTGACGTTGTTGTTGTTGTTGTTGTTTATTTGAAGTTGTTGTTGTTGTTGACGTTGTTGTTGTTGTTGTTTATTTGACGTTGTTGTTGTTGTTGACATAGTTGTTGTTTATTTGACGTTGTTGTTGTTGTTTATTTGACGTTGTTGTTGTTGTTGTTTATTTGACGTTTTTTGTTGTTGTTTATTTGATGTTGTTGTTGTTGTTGTTTTTGTTGTTTATTTGACGTTGTTGCTGTTGTTGATGTTGTTGTTGTTGTTTATTTGACGTTGTTGTTGTTGTTGTTGTTTATTTTATGTTGTTGTTGTTGTTGTTTATTTGATGTTGTTGGTGTTGATGTTGTTGTTGTTGTTGTTGTTGTTTATTTGACTTTGTTGTTGTTGTTGACATAGTTGTTGTTTATTTGACGTTGTTATTGTTGTTTATTTGACGTTGTTGTTGTTGTTGACGTTGTTGTTGTTGTTTATTTGACATTGTTGTTGTTGTTGACGGTGTTGTTGTTGTTGTTGATGTTGTTGTTGTTATTTATTTAACGTTGTTGTTGTTGTTGTTGTTTATTTGACGTTGTTGTTGTTGTTTATTTGATGTTGATGTTGTTGACGTTGTTGTTGTTGTTGTTGTTTATTTGACGTTGTTGTTGTTTATTTGACGTAGTTGTTGTTGTTGACGTTGTTGTTGTTGTTGTTGTTTATTTGACGTTGTTGTTGTTTATTTGACGTTGTTGTTGTTGTTTATTTTACGTTGTTGTTGTTGTTGTTTATTTGATGTTGTTGTTGTTGACGTTGTTGTTGTTGTTGTTTATTTGACGTTGTTGTTGTTGTTGACATAGTTATTGTTTATTTGACGTTGTTGTTGTTGTTTATTTGACGTTGTTGTTGTTGTTGACGTTGTTGTTGTTTATTTGACATTGTTGTTGTTGTTGACGGTGTTGTTGTTGTTGATGTTGTTGTTGTTATTTATTTAACGTTGTTGTTGTTGTTGTTGTTTATTTGACGTTGTTGTTGTTGTTGTTTATTTGACGTTGTTGTTGTTGTTTATTTGACGTTGTTGTTGTTGTTGACATTGTTGTTGTTGTTGTTGTTTATTTAACGTTGTTGTTGTTTATTTGAGGTAGTTGTTGTTGTTGACGTTGTTGTTGTTGTTGTTGTTGTATATTTGACGTTGTTGTTGTTGTTTTTTTGACATTGTTGTTGTTGTTGACGTTGTTGTTGCTGTTGTTTATTTGACATTGTTGTTGTTGCTGACGTTGTTGTTGTTGTTGTTGTTGTTTATTTGACGTTGTTGTTGTTGTTGTTGACGTTGTTGTTGTTATTGTTGTTGTTTATTTGACGTTGTTGTTGTTTATTTGAAATTGTTGTTGTTGTTGACGTTGTTGTTGTTGTTTATTTGACGTTGTTGTTGTTGTTGTTTATTTGACATTGTTGTTGACGTTGTTGTTGATGTTGTTGTTTATTTGACGTTGTTGTTGTTGTTGACATTGTTGTTGTTGTTGTTGTTATTTATTTGACGTTGTTGTTGTTGTTGTTGTTTATTTGACGTTGTTGTCGTTGTTTATTTGACGTTGTTGTTGTTGTTGTTTATTTGATGTTGTTGTTGTCGTTGTTGTTGTTTTGTTGTTTATTTGACGTTGTTGTTGTTGTTGACGTTGTTGTTGTTGTTTATTTGACGTTGTTATTGTTGTTGTTGTTTATTTGACGTTGTTTTTGTTGTTGTTTATTTGACGTTATTGTTGTTGTTGTTGTTTATTTGACGTTGTTGTTATTGTTGACGTTGTTGTTGTTGTTGTTTATTTGACTTTGTTGTTGTTGTTGACATAGTTGTTGTTTATTTGACGTTGTTGTTGTTGTTGTTGTTTATTTGACATTGTTTTTGTTGTTGTTTATTTGACGTTGTTGCTGTTGTTGTTTATTTGACGTTGTTGTTGTTGACGTTGTTGTTGTTGTTTATTTGCCGTTGTTGTTGTTGACGTTGTTGTTGTTGTTTATTTGACGTTGTTGTTGTTGTTGACATAGTTGTTGTTTATTTGACGTTGTTGTTGTTGACGTTGTTGTTGTTTATTTGACGCTGTTGTTGTTGTTCTTGTTGTTGTTTATTTGACATTGTTGTTGTGGTTTATTTGACGTTGTTGTTGCTGTTGACGTTGTTGTTGTTGTTGTTGTTTATTTGACGTTGTTGTTGACGTTGTTGTTGTTATTGTTTATTTGACTTTGTTGTTGTTGTTGACGTTGTTGTTGTTGTTGACGTTGTTGTTGTTGTTGACGTTGTTGTTGTTGTTTATTTGACGTTGTTGTTGTTGACGTTGTTGTTGTTGTTTATTTGACATTGTTGTTGTTGTTGTTGACGGTGTTGTTGTTGTTATTGACGGTGTTGTTGTTGTTGTTGATGTTGTTGTTGTTATTTATTTGACGTTGTTGTTGTTGTTGTTGTTTATTTGACGTTGTTGTTGTTGTTTATTTGACGTTTTTTGTTGTTGTTTATTTGACGTTGTTGTTGTTGTTGTTTTTGTTGTTTATTTGACGTTGTTGCTGTTGTTGATGTTGTTATTGTTGTTGTTTATTTGACGTTGTTGTTGTTGTTGTTTATTTGACGTTGTTGTTGTTGTTTATTTTACGTTGTTGTTGTTGTTGTTGTTTATTTGATGTTGTTGGTGTTGACGTTGTTGTTGTTGTTGTTGTTTATTTGACTTTGTTGTTGTTGTTGACATAGTTGTTGTTTATTTGACGTTGTTGTTGTTGTTTATTTGATGTTGTTGTTGTTGCTGACGTTGTTGTTGTTGTTTATTTGACATTGTTGTTGTTGTTGACGGTGTTGTTATTGTTGTTGATGTTGTTGTTGTTATTTATTTAACGTTGTTGTTGTTGTTGTTTATTTGACATTGTTGTTGTTGTTTATTTGACGTTGATGTTTATGATGTTGTTGTTGTTGTTGTTGTTTATTTGACGTTATTGTTGTTTATTTGAAGTAGTTGTTGTTGTTGACGTTGTTGTTGTTGTTGTTGTTGTTTATTTGACGTTGTTGTTGTTGTTGTTGTTTATTTGACGTTGTTGTTGTTGTTGTTTATTTTACGTTGTTGTTGTTGTTGTTTATTTGATGTTGTTGTTGTTGACGTTGTTGTTGTTGTTGTTTATTTGACGTTGTTGTTGTTGTTGACATAGTTGTTGTTTATTTGACGTTGTTGTTGTTGTTTATTTGACGTTGTTGTTGTTGTCTTGTTGTTTATTTGACGTTGTTGTTGTTGTTGACGTTGTTGTTGTTGTTTATTTGACGTTGTTGTTGTTGTATTTTATTTGACGTTGTTTTTGTTGTTGTTTATTTGACGTTGTTGTTGTTGTTGTTGTTTATTTGACGTTGTTGTTGTTGTTGACGTTGTTGTTGTTGTTGTTGTTGTTTATTTGACGTTGTTGTTGTTGTTGACATAGTTGTTGTTTATTTGACGTTGTTGTTGTTTATTTGACATTGTTTTTGTTGTTGTTTATTTGACATTGTTGTTGTTGTTGTTTATTTGACGTTGTTGTTGTTGACGTTGTTGTTGTTGACGTTGTTGTTGTTGTTTATTTGACGTTGTTGTTGTTGACGTTGTTGTTATTGAAGTAGTTGTTGTTTATTTGACGTTGTTTTTGTTCTTGTTGTTGTTTATTTGACATTGTTGTTGTTGTTTATTTGACGTTGTTGTTGTTGACGTTGTTGTTGTTGTTGTTGTTGTTGTTTATTTGACGTTGTTGTTGACGTTGTTGTTGTTATTGTTTATTTGACTTTGTTGTTGTTGTTGACGTTGTTGTTGTTGTTGACGTTGTTGTTGTTGTTGTTTATTTGACGTTGTTGTTGTTGACGTTGTTGTTGTTGTTTATTTGACATTGTTGTTGTTGTTGTTGACGGTGTTGTTGTTGTTGTTGACGGTGTTGTTGTTGTTGTTGATGTTGTTGTTGTTACTTATTTGACGTTGTTGTTGTTGTTGTTTATTTGACGTTGTTGTTGTTGTTGTTTATTTGACGTTTTTTGTTTTTGTTTATTTGACGTTGTTGTTGTTGTTTATTTGACGTTGTTGCTGTTGTTGTTGATGTTGTTGTTGTTGTTGTTGTTTATTTGACGTTGTTGTTGTTGTTTATTTTACGTTGTTGTTGTTGTTGTTGTTTATTTGATGTTGTTGGTGTTGACGTTGTTGTTGTTGTTGTTGTTGTTTATTAGACTTTGTTGTTGTTGTTGACATAGTTGTTGTTTATTTGATGTTGTTGTTGTTGTTTATTTGATGTTGTTGTTGTTGTTGACGTTGTTGTTGTTGTTTATTTGACATTGTTGTTGTTGTTAACGGTGTTGTTGTTGTTGTTGATGTTGTTGTTGTTATTTATTTAACGTTGTTGTTGTTGTTGTTGTTTATTTGACGTTGTTGTTGTTGTTTATTTGACGTTGTTGTTGTTGTTTATTTGATGTTGATGTTGTTGACGTTGTTATTGTTGTTGTTTATTTGACGTTGTTGTTGTTTATTTGACGTAGTTGTTGTTGTTGACGTTGTTGTTGTTGTTGTTGTTTATTTGACGTTGTTGTTGTTGTTGTTTATTTGACGTTGTTGTTGTTGTTTATTTTACGTTGTTGTTGTTGTTGACGTTGTTGTTGTTGTTTATTTGACATTGTAGTTGTTGTTGACGGTGTTGTTGTTGTTGATGTTGTTGTTGTTATTTATTTAACGTTGTTGTAGTTGTTGTTGTTGTTTATTTGACGTTGTTGTTGTTGTTTATTTGACGTTGTTGTTGTTGTTTATTTGACGTTGTTGTTGTTGACGTTGTTGTTGTTGTTGTTTATTTGACGTTGTTGTTGTTTATTTGAGGTAGTTGTTGTTGTTGACGTTGTTGTTGTTGTTGTTGTTGTTGTTGTCTATTTGACGTTGTTGTTGTTGTTGTTTTGACATTGTTGTTGTTGTTGACATTGTTGTTGTTTATTTGACATTGTTGTTGTTGTTGTTGACGTTGTTGTTGTTGTTGTTGTTTATTTGACGTTGTTGTTGTTGTTGTTGACGTTGTTATTGTTGTTGTTTATTTGACGTTGTTGTTGTTTATTTGACATTGTTGTTTTTGTTGACGTTGTTGTTGTTGTTTATTTTACGTTGTTGTTGTTGTTGTTGTTGTTTATTTGATGTTGTTGTTGTTGACGTTGTTGTTGTTGTTGTTGTTGTTTATTTGACGTTGTTGTTGTTGTTGACATAGTTGTTGTTTATTTGACGTTGTTGTTGTTGTTGTTTATTTGACGTTGTTGTTGACGTTGTTGTTGTTGTTGTTGTTGTTGTTTATTTGACGTTGTTGTTGACGTTGTTGTTGTTATTGTTTATTTGACGTTGTTGTTGTTGTTGACGTTGTTGTTGTTGTTGTTGACGTTGTTGTTGTTGTTGTTTATTTGACGTTGTTGTTGTTGACGTTGTTGTTGATGTTTATTTGAAATTGTTGTTGTTGTTGACGGTGTTGTTGTTGTTGACAGTGTTGTTATTGTTGTTGATGTTGTTGTTGTTATTTATTTGACGTTGTTGTTGTTGTTGTTTATTTGACGTTGTTGTTGTTGTTGTTTATTTGACGTTTTTTGTTTTTGTTTATTTGACGTTGTTGTTGTTGTTGTTTTTGTTATTTATTTGACGTTGTTGCTGTTGTTGATGTTGTTGTTGTTGTTTATTTGACGTTGTTGTTGTTGTTTATTTTATGTTGTTGTTGTTGTTTATTTGATGTTGTTGGTGTTGACGTTGTTGTTGTTGTTGTTTATTTGACTTTGTTGTTGTTGTTGACATAGTTGTTGTTTATTTGACGTTGTTGTTGTTGTTGTTTATTTGACGTTGTTGTTGTTGTTGACGTTGTTGTTGTTGTTTATTTGACATTGTTGTTGTTGACGGTGTTGTTGTTGTTATTTATTTAACGTTGTTGTTGTCGTCGTTGTTGTTGTTGTTGTTGTTGTTTATTTGACGTTGTTGTTGTTGTTTATTTGACGTTGTTGTTGTTAATTATTTGAGGTTGATGTTGTTGACGTTGTTGTTGTTGTTGTTTATTTGACGTTGTTGTTGTTTATTTGACGTAGTTGTTGTTGTTGTTGTTGTTTATTTGACGTTGTTGTTGTTGTTGTTTATTTGACGTTGTTGTTGTTTATTTTACGTTGTTGTTGTTGACGTTGTTGTTGTTTATTTGACATTGTTGTTGTTGTTGACGGTGTTGTTGTTGTTGATGTTGTTGTTGTTATTTATTTAACGTTGTTGTTGTTGTTGTTGTTTATTTGACGTTGTTGTTGTTGTTTATTTGACGTTGTTGTTGTTTATTTGACGTTGTTGTTGTTGACGTTGTTGTTGTTGTTGTTGTTGTTTATTTGACGTTGTTGTTGTTTATTTGAGGTAGTTGTTGTTGTTGACGTTGTTGTTGTTGTTGTTGTTGTCTATTTGACGTTGTTGTTGTTGTTTTTTTGACATTGTTGTTGTTGTTGACGTTGTTGTTGTTGTTTATTTGACATTGTTGTTGTTGTTGTTGACGTTGTTGTTGTTGTTGTTGTTTATTTGACGTTGTTGTTGTTGTTGACGTTGTTATTGTTGTTGTTTATTTGACGTTGTTGTTGTTTATTTGACATTGTTGTTGTTGTTGACGTTGCTGTTGTTGTTTATTTTACGTTGTTGTTGTTGTTGTTGTTTATTTGATGTTGTTGTTGTTGACGTTGTTGACATAGTTGTTGTTTATTTGACGTTGTTGTTGTTGTTGACATAGTTGTTATTTATTTGACGTTGTTGTTGTTGTTTATTTGACGTTGTTGTTGTTGTTGTTGTTTTGTTGTTTATTTGATGTTGTTGTTATTGTTGACGTTGTTGTTGTTGTTTATTTGACGTTGTTGTTGTTGTTGTTGTGTTTTATTTGACGTTGTTTTTGTTGTTGTTTATTTGACGTTGTTGTTGTTGTTTATTTGACGTTGTTGTTGTTGTTGACGTTGTTGTTGTTGTTGTTTATTTGACGTTGTTGTTGTTGTTGACATAGTTGTTGTTTATTTGACGTTGTTGTTGTTGTTGTTGTTTATTTGACATTGTTTTTGTTGTTGTTTATTTGACGTTGTTGTTGTTGTTTATTTGACGTTGTTGTTGTTGACGTTGTTGTTGTTGTTTATTTGACGTTGTTGTTGTTGACGTTGTTGTTGTTGTTTATTTGACGTTGTTGTTGTTGTTGACATAGTTGTTGTTTATTTGACGTTGTTGTTGTTGACGTTGTTGTTGTTTATTTGACGTTGTTGTTGTTGTTCTTGTTGTTGTTTATTTGACATTGTTGTTGTTGTTTATTTGACGTTGTTGTTGTTGTTGACGTTGTTGTTGTTGTTGTTGTTGTTTATTTGACGTTGTTGTTGACGTTGTTGTTGTTATTGTTTATTTGACTTTGTTGTTGTTGTTGACGTTATTGTTGTTGTTGACGTTGTTGTTGTTGTTGATGTTGTTGTTGTTGTTTATTTGACGTTGTTGTTGTTGTTTATTTGACATTGTTGTTGTTGTTGTTGACGGTGTTGTTGTTGTTGTTGAAGGTGTTGTTGTTGTTGTTGATGTTGTTGTTGTTATTTATTTGACGTTGTTGTTGTTGTTGTTTATTTGACGTTATTGTTGTTGTTGTTTATTTGACGTTTTTTGTTGTTGTTTATTTGACGTTGTTGTTGTTGTTGTTTTTGTTGTTCTTTTTGACGTTGTTGCTGTTGTTGATGTTGTTGTTGTTGTTGTTGTTGTTTATTTGACGTTGTTGTTGTTGTTTATTTTACGTTGTTGTTGTTGTTGTTTATTTGATGTTGTTGGTGTTGACGTTGTTGTTGTTGTTGTTGTTTATTAGACTTTGTTGTTGTTGTTGACATAGTTGTTGTTTATTTGACGTTGTTGTTGTTGTTTATTTGATGTTGTTGTTGTTGTTGACGTTGTTGTTGTTGTTTATTTGACATTGTTGTTGTTGTTAACGGTGTTGTTGTTGTTGTTGATGTTGTTGTTGTTATTTATTTAACGTTGTTGTTGTTGTTGTTGTTGTTTATTTGACGTTGTTGTTGTTGTTTATTTGACGTTGTTGTTGTTGTTTATTTGACGTTGATGTTGTTGACGTTGTTATTGTTGTTGTTTATTTGACGTTGTTGTTGTTGTTGACGTTGTTGTTGTTGTTGTTGTTTATTTGACGTTGTTGTTGTTGTTGTTTATTTGACGTTGTTGTTGTTGTTTATTTTACGTTGTTGTTGTTGTTGACGTTGTTGTTGTTTATTTGACATTGTAGTTGTTGTTGACGGTGTTGTTGTTGTTGATGTTGTTGTTGTTATTTATTTAACGTTGTTGTAGTTGTTGTTGTTGTTTATTTGACGTTGTTGTTGTTGTTTATTTGACGTTGTTGTTGTTGTTTATTTGACGTTGTTGTTGTTGACGTTGTTGTTGTTGTTGTTGTTTATTTGACGTTGTTGTTGTTTATTTGAGGTAGTTGTTGTTGTTGACGTTGTTGTTGTTGTTGTTGTCTATTTGACGTTGTTGTTGTTGTTGTTTTGACATTGTTGTTGTTGTTGACGTTGTTGTTGTTTATTTGACATTGTTGTTGTTGTTGTTGACGTTGTTGTTGTTGTTGTTGTTGTTTATTTGACGTTGTTGTTGTTGTTGTTGACGTTGTTATTGTTGTTGTTGTTGTTTATTTGACGTTGTTGTTGTTGTTTATTTGACGTTGTTTTTGTTGTTTATTTGAGGTTGATGTTGTTGACGTTGTTGTTGTTGTTGTTTATTTGACGTTGTTGTTGTTTATTTGACGTAGTTGTTGTTGTTGACGTTGTTGTTGTTGTTGTTGTTTATTTGACGTTGTTGTTGTTGTTGTTTATTTGACGTTGTTGTTGTTTATTTTACGTTGCTGTTGTTGACGTTGTTGTTGTTTATTTGACATTGTTGTTGTTGTTGACGGTGTTGTTGTTGATGTTGTTGTTGTTATTTATTTAACGTTGTTGTTGTTGTTGTTGTTTATTTGACGTTGTTGTTGTTGTTTATTTGACGTTGTTGTTGTTTATTTGACGTTGTTGTTGTTGACGTTGTTGTTGTTGTTGTTGTTTATTTGAAGTTGTTGTTGTTTATTTGAGGTAGTTGTTGTTGTTGACGTTGTTGTTGTTGTTGTTGTTGTCTATTTGACGTTGTTGTTGTTGTTTTTTTGACATTGTTGTTGTTGTTGACGTTGTTGTTGTTGTTTATTTGACATTGTTGTTGTTGTTGTTGACGTTGTTGTTGTTGTTGTTGTTTATTTGACGTTGTTGTTGTTGTTGACGTTGTTATTGTTGTTGTTTATTTGACGTTGTTGTTGTTTATTTGACATTGTTGTTGTTGTTGACGTTGTTGTTGTTGTTTATTTTACGTTGTTGTTATTGTTGTTGTTGTTTATTTGATGTTGTTGTTGTTGACGTTGTTGACATAGTTGTTGTTTATTTGACGTTGTTGTTGTTGTTGACATAGTTGTTGTTTATTTGACGTTGTTGTTGTTGTTTATTTGACGTTGTTGTTGTTGTTGTTGTTTTGTTGTTTATTTGATGTTGTTGTTATTGTTGACGTTGTTGTTGTTGTTTATTTGACGTTGTTGTTGTTGTTGTGTTTTATTTGACGTTGTTTTTGTTGTTGTTTATTTGACGTTGTTGTTGTTGTTTATTTGACGTTGTTGTTGTTGTTGACGTTGTTGTTGTTGTTGTTTATTTGACGTTGTTGTTGTTGTTGACATAGTTGTTGTTTATTTGACGTTGTTGTTGTTGTTGTTGTTTATTTGACATTGTTTTTGTTGTTGTTTATTTGACGTTGTTGTTGTTGTTTATTTGACGTTGTTGTTGTTGACGTTGTTGTTGTTGTTTATTTGACGTTGTTGTTGTTGACGTTGTTGTTGTTGTTTATTTGACGTTGTTGTTGTTGTTGACATAGTTGTTGTTTATTTGACGTTGTTGTTGTTGACGTTGTTGTTGTTTATTTGACGTTGTTGTTGTTGTTCTTGTTGTTGTTTATTTGACATTGTTGTTGTTGTTTATTTGACGTTGTTGTTGTTGTTGACGTTGTTGTTGTTGTTGTTGTTGTTTATTTGACGTTGTTGTTGACGTTGTTGTTGTTATTGTTTATTTGACTTTGTTGTTGTTGTTGACGTTATTGTTGACGTTGTTGTTGTTGTTGATGTTGTTGTTGTTGTTTATTTGACGTTGTTGTTGTTGTTTATTTGACATTGTTGTTGTTGTTGTTGACGGTGTTGTTGTTGTTGTTGAAGGTGTTGTTGTTGTTGTTGATGTTGTTGTTGTTATTTATTTGATGTTGTTGTTGTTGTTGTTTATTTGACGTTGTTGTTGTTGTTTATTTGACGTTTTTTGTTGTTGTTTATTTGACGTTGTTGTTGTTGTTGTTGTTTTTGTTGTTTATTTGACGTTGTTGCTGTTGTTGATGTTGTTGTTGTTGTTTATTTGACGTTGTCTTTTTTGTTGTTGTTGTTTATTTGACGTTGTTGTTGTTGTTTATTTTACGTTGTTGTTGTTGTTGTTGTTTATTTGATGTTGTTGGTGTTGACGTTGTTGTTGTTGTTGTTGTTTATTTGACTTTGTTGTTGTTGACATAGTTGTTGTTTATTTGACGTTGTTGTTGTTGTTTATTTGACGTTGTTGTTGTTGTTGACGTTGTTGTTGTGGTTGTTTATTTGACATTGTTGTTGTTGTTGACGGTGTTGTTGTTGTTGTTGATGTTGTTGTTGTTATTTATTTAACGTTGTTGTTGTTGTTTATTTGACGTTGTTGTTGTTGTTTATTTGACGTTGATGTTGTTGACGTTGATGTTGTTGTTGTTTATTTGACGTTGTTGTTGTTTATTTGACGTTGTTGTTGTTTATTTGACGTAGTTGTTGTTGTTGACGTTGTTGTTGTTGTTGTTGTTTATTTGACGTTGTTGTTGTTGTTGTTTATTTGACGTTGTTGTTGTTGTTTATTTTACGTTGTTGTTGTTGTTGTTTATTTGATGTTGTTGTTGTTGACGTTGTTGTTGTTGTTGTTGTTTATTTGACGTTGTTGTTGTTGTTGACATAGTTGTTGTTTATTTGACGTTGTTGTTGTTGTTGTTTATTTGACGTTGTTGTTGTAGTTGACGTTGTTGTTGTTCTTTATTTGACATTGTTGTTGTTGTTGACGGTGTTGTTGTTGTTGTTGATGTTGTTGTTGTTATTTATTTGACGTTGTTGTTGTTGTTGTTTAATTGACGTTGTTGTTGTTGTTCTTGTTTATTTGACGTTTTTTGTTTTTGTTTATTTGACGTTGTTGTTGTTGTTGTTTTTGTTGTTTATTTGACGTTGTTGTTGTTGTTGATGTTGTTGTTGTTGTTTATTTTACGTTGTTGTTGTTGTTTATTTTACGTTGTTGTTGTTGTTGTTGTTGTTTATTTGATGTTGTTGGTGTTGACGTTGTTGTTGTTGTTGTTTATTAGACTTTGTTGTTGTTGTTGACATAGTTGTTGTTTATTTGACGTTGTTATTGTTTTTGTTGTTGTTGTTGTTTATTTGACGTTGTTGTTGTTGTTGTTGACATAGTTGTTGTTTATTTGACGTTGTTGTTGTTGTTTATTTGACGTTGTTGTTGTTGTTGTTGTTTTGTTGTTTATTTGACGTTGTTGTTATTGTTGACGTTGTTGTTGTTGTTTATTTGACGTTGTTGTTGTTGTTGTATTTTATTTGACGTTGTTTTTGTTGTTGTTTATTTGACGTTGTTGTTGTTGTTGTTGTTTATTTGACGTTGTTGTTGTTGTTGTTGACGTTGTTGTTGTTGTTGTTTATTTGACGTTGTTGTTGTTGTTGACATAGTTGTTGTTTATTTGACGTTGTTGTTGTTGTTGTTGTTTATTTGACATTGTTTTTGTTGTTGTTTATTTGACGTTGTTGTTGTTGTTTATTTGACGTTGTTGTTGTTGACGTTGTTGTTGTTGTTTATTTGACGTTGTTGTTCTTGACGTTGTTGTTGTTGTTTATTTGACGTTGTTGTTGTTGTTGACATAGTTGTTGTTTATTTGACGTTGTTGTTGTTGACGTTGTTGTTGTTTATTTGACATTGTTGTTGTTGTTCTTGTTGTTGTTTATTTGACATTGTTGTTGTTGTTTATTTGACGTTGTTGTTGTTGTTGTTGACGTTGTTGTTGTTGTTGTTGTTGTTTATTTGACGTTGTTGTTGACGTTGTTGTTGTTATTGTTTATTTGACGTTGTTGTTGTTGTTGACGTTGTTGTTGTTGTTGACGTTGTTGTTGTTGTTTATTTGACGTTGTTGTTGTTGGCGTTGTTCTTGTTGTTTATTTGACATTGTTGTTGTTGTTGTTGACGGTGTTGTTGTTGTTGTTGATGGTGTTGTTGTTGTTGTTGATGTTGTTGTTGTTGTTATTTATTTGACGTTGTTGTTGTTGTTGTTTATTTGACGTTGTTGTTGTTGTTGTTGTTTATTTCACGTTTTTTGTTTTTGTTTATTTGACGTTGTTGTTGTTGTTGTTTTTGTTGTTTATTTGACGTTGTTGCTGTTGTTGATGTTGTTGTTGTTGTTGTTTATTTGATGTTGTTGTTGTTGTCGTTTATTTGACGTTGTTGTTGTTGTTTATTTTATGTAGTTGTTGTTGTTGTTTATTTGATGTTGTTGGTGTTGACGTTGTTGTTGTTGTTTATTTGACTTTGTTGTTGTTGTTGACATAGTTGTTATTTATTTGACGTTGTTGTTGTTGTTTATTTGACGTTGTTATTGTTGTTTATTTGACGTTTTTGTTGTTGTTTATTTGACATTGTTGTTGTTGTTGTTGACGGTGTTGGTGTTGTTGATGTTGTTGTTGTTATTTATTTAACGTTGTTGTTGTTGTTGTTGTTGTTGTTTATTTGACGTTGTTGTTGTTGTTTATTTGACGTTGATGTTGTTGACGTTGTTGTTGTTGTTGTTTATTTGACGTTGTTGTTGTTGTTGTTTATTTGACGTTTTTTGTTTTTGTTTATTTGACGTTGTTGTTGTTGTTGTTTTTGTTATTTATTTGACGTTGTTGCTGTTGTTGATGTTGTTGTTGTTGTTGTTTATTTGACGTTGTTGTTGTTGTTTATTTTATGTTGTTGTTGTTGTTTATTTGATGTTGTTGGTGTTGACGTTGTTGTTGTTGTTGTTTATTTGACTTTGTTGTTGTTGTTGACATAGTTGTTGTTTATTTGACGTTGTTGTTGTTGTTGTTTATTTGACGTTGTTGTTGTTGTTGACGTTGTTGTTGTTGTTTATTTGACATTGTTGTTGTTGTTGACGGTGTTGTTGTTGTTATTTATTTAACGTTGTTGTTGTCGTTGTTGTTGTTGTTGTTGTTGTTTATTTGACGTTGTTGTTGTTGTTTATTTGACGTTGTTGTTGTTGTTTATTTGAGGTTGATGTTGTTGACGTTGTTGTTGTTGTTGTTTATTTGACGTTGTTGTTGTTTATTTGACGTAGTTGTTGTTGTTGACGTTGTTGTTGTTGTTGTTTATTTGACGTTGTTGTTGTTGTTGTTTATTTGACGTTGTTGTTGTTTATTTTACGTTGTTGTTGTTGACGTTGTTGTTGTTTATTTGACATTGTTGTTGTTGTTGACGGTGTTGTTGTTGTTGATGTTGTTGTTGTTATTTATTTAACGTTGTTGTTGTTGTTGTTGTTTATTTGACGTTGTTGTTGTTGTTTATTTGACGTTGTTGTTGTTTATTTGACGTTGTTGTTGTTGACGTTGTTGTTGTTGTTGTTGTTGTTTATTTGACGTTGTTGTTGTTTATTTGAGGTAGTTGTTGTTGTTGACGTTGTTGTTGTTGTTGTTGTTGTCTATTTGACGTTGTTGTTGTTGTTTTTTTGACATTGTTTTTGTTGTTGACGTTGTTGTTGTTGTTTATTTGACATTGTTGTTGTTGTTGTTGACGTTGTTGTTGTTGTTGTTTATTTGACGTTGTTGTTGTTGTTGACGTTGTTATTGTTGTTGTTTATTTGACGTTGTTGTTGTTTATATGACATTGTTGTTGTTGTTGACGTTGTTGTTGTTGTTGTTTATTTTACGTTGTTGTTGTTGTTGTTGTTTATTTGATGTTGTTGTTGTTGACGTTGTTGACATAGTTGTTGTTTATTTGACGTTGTTGTTGTTGTTGACATAGTTGTTGTTTATTTGACGTTGTTGTTGTTGTTTATTTGACGTTGTTGTTGTTGTTGTTGTTGTTTTGTTGTTTATTTGATGTTGTTGTTATTGTTGACGTTGTTGTTGTTGTTTATTTGACGTTGTTGTTGTTGTTGTGTTTTATTTGACGTTATTTTTGTTGTTGTTTATTTGACATTGTTGTTGTTGTTGTTTATTTGACGTTGTTGTTGTTGTTGACGTTGTTGTTGTTGTTGTTTATTTGACGTTGTTGTTGTTGTTGACATAGTTGTTGTTTATTTGACGTTGTTGTTGTTGTTGTTGTTTATTTGACATTGTTTTTGTTGTTGTTTATTTGACGTTGTTGTTGTTGTTTATTTGACGTTGTTGTTGTTGACGTTGTTGTTGTTGTTTATTTGACGTTGTTGTTGTTGACGTTGTTGTTGTTGTTTATTTGACGTTGTTGTTGTTGTTGACATAGTTGTTGTTTATTTGACGTTGTTGTTGTTGACGTTGTTGTTGTTTATTTGACGTTGTTGTTGTTCTTGTTGTTGTTTATTTGACATTGTTGTTGTTGTTTATTTGACGTTGTTGTTGTTGTTGACGTTGTTGTTGTTGTTGTTGTTGTTTATTTGACGTTGTTGTTGACGTTGTTGTTGTTATTGTTTATTTGACTTTGTTGTTGTTGTTGACGTTATTGTTGTTGTTGACGTTGTTGTTGTTGTTGATGTTGTTGTTGTTGTTTATTTGACGTTGTTGTTGTTGTTTATTTGACATTGTTGTTGTTGTTGTTGACGGTGTTGTTGTTGTTGTTGAAGGTGTTGTTGTTGTTGTTGATGTTGTTGTTGTTATTTATTTGACGTTGTTGTTGTTGTTGTTTATTTGACGTTGTTGTTGTTGTTTATTTGACGTTTTTTGTTGTTGTTTATTTGACGTTGTTGTTGTTGTTGTTTTTGTTGTTTATTTGACGTTGTTGCTGTTGTTGATGTTGTTGTTGTTGTTTATTTGACGTTGTTGTTTTTGTTGTTGTTGTTTATTTGACGTTGTTGTTGTTGTTGTTTATTTTACGTTGTTGTTGTTGTTGTTTATTTGATGTTGTTGGTGTTGACGTTGTTGTTGTTGTTGTTGGTTATTTGACTTTGTTGTTGTTGACATAGTTGTTGTTTATTTGACGTTGTTGTTGTTGTTTATTTGACGTTGTTGTTGTTGTTGACGTTGTTGTTGTTGTTGTTGTTTATTTGACATTGTTGTTGTTGTTGACGGTGTTGTTGTTGTTGTTGATGTTGTTGTTGTTATTTATTTAACGTTGTTGTTGTTGTTTATTTGACGTTGTTGTTGTTGTTTATTTGACGTTGATGTTGTTGACGTTGTTTTTGTTGTTGTTTATTTGACGTTGTTGTTGTTTATTTGACGTAGTTGTTGTTGTTGACGTTGTTGTTATTGTTGTTGTTGTTGTTTATTTGACGTTGTTGTTGTTGTTGTTGTTTATTTGACGTTGTTGTTGTTGTTTATTTTACGTTGTTGTTGTTGTTTATTTGATGTTGTTGTTGTTGACGTTGTTGTTGTTGTTGTTTATTTGACGTTGTTGTTGTTGTTGACATAGTTGTTGTTTATTCGACGTTGTTGTTGTTGTTTATTTGATGTTGTTGTTGTAGTTGACGTTGTTGTTGTTGTTTATTTGACATTGTTGTTGTTGTTGACGGTGTTGTTGTTGTTGATGTTGTTGTTGTTATTTATTTGACGTTGTTGTTATTGTTGTTTATTTGACGTTGTTGTTGTTGTTCTTGTTTATTTGACGTTTTTTGTTTTTGTTTATTTGACGTTGTTCTTGTTGTTGTTTTTGTTGTTTATTTGACGTTGTTGCTGTTGTTGATGTTGTTGTTGTTGTTGTTTATTTTACGTTGTTGTTGTTGTTTATTTTACGTTGTTGTTGTTGTTGTTGTTTATTTGATGTTGTTGGTGTTGACGTTGTTGTTGTTGTTGTTTATTAGACTTTGTTGTTGTTGTTGACATAGTTGTTGTTTATTTGACGTTGTTATTGTTTTTGTTGTTGTTGTTGTTTATTTGACGTTGTTGTTGTTGTTGTTGACATAGTTGTTGTTTATTTGACGTTGTTGTTGTTGTTTATTTGACGTTGTTGTTGTTGTTGTTGTTGTTTTGTTGTTTATTTGACGTTGTTGTTGTTGTTGTTAATTTGACATTGTTGTTGTTGTTGTTGACGGTGTTGTTGTTGTTGTTGAAGGTGTTGTTGTTGTTGTTGATGTTGTTGTTGTTATTTATTTGATGTTGTTGTTGTTGTTTATTTGACGTTGTTGTTGTTGTTTATTTGACGTTTTTTGTTGTTGTTTATTTGACGTTGTTGTTGTTGTTGTTGTTTTTGTTGTTTATTTGACGTTGTTGCTGTTGTTGATGTTGTTGTTGTTGTTTATTTGACGTTGTCTTTTTTGTTGTTGTTGTTTATTTGACGTTGTTGTTGTTGTTTATTTTACGTTGTTGTTGTTGTTGTTGTTTATTTGATGTTGTTGGTGTTGACGTTGTTGTTGTTGTTGTTGTTTATTTGACTTTGTTGTTGTTGACATAGTTGTTGTTTATTTGACGTTGTTGTTGTTGTTTATTTGACGTTGTTGTTGTTGTTGACGTTGTTGTTGTGGTTGTTTATTTGACATTGTTGTTGTTGTTGACGGTGTTGTTGTTGTTGTTGATGTTGTTGTTGTTATTTATTTAACGTTGTTGTTGTTGTTTATTTGACGTTGTTGTTGTTGTTTATTTGACGTTGATGTTGTTGACGTTGTTGTTGTTGTTGTTTATTTGACGTTGTTGTTGTTTATTTGACGTAGTTGTTGTTGTTGACGTTGTTGTTGTTGTTGTTGTTTATTTGACGTTGTTGTTGTTGTTGTTTATTTGACGTTGTTGTTGTTGTTTATTTTACGTTGTTGTTGTTGTTTATTTGATGTTGTTGTTGTTGACGTTGTTGTTGTTGTTGTTGTTTATTTGACGTTGTTGTTGTTGTTGACATAGTTGTTGTTTATTTGACGTTGTTGTTGTTGTTGTTTATTTGACGTTGTTGTTGTAGTTGACGTTGTTGTTGTTCTTTATTTGACATTGTTGTTGTTGTTGACGGTGTTGTTGTTGTTGTTGATGTTGTTGTTGTTATTTATTTGACGTTGTTGTTGTTGTTGTTTAATTGACGTTGTTGTTGTTGTTCTTGTTTATTTGACGTTTTTTGTTTTTGTTTATTTGACGTTGTTGTTGTTGTTGTTTTTGTTGTTTATTTGACGTTGTTGTTGTTGTTGATGTTGTTGTTGTTGTTTATTTTACGTTGTTGTTGTTGTTTATTTTACGTTGTTGTTGTTGTTGTTGTTTATTTGATGTTGTTGGTGTTGACGTTGTTGTTGTTGTTGTTTATTAGACTTTGTTGTTGTTGTTGACATAGTTGTTGTTTATTTGACGTTGTTATTGTTTTTGTTGTTGTTGTTGTTTATTTGACGTTGTTGTTGTTGTTGTTGACATAGTTGTTGTTTATTTGACGTTGTTGTTGTTGTTTATTTGACGTTGTTGTTGTTGTTGTTGTTTTGTTGTTTATTTGACGTTGTTGTTATTGTTGACGTTGTTGTTGTTGTTTATTTGACGTTGTTGTTGTTGTTGTATTTTATTTGACGTTGTTTTTGTTGTTGTTTATTTGACGTTGTTGTTGTTGTTGTTGTTTATTTGACGTTGTTGTTGTTGTTGTTGACGTTGTTGTTGTTGTTGTTTATTTGACGTTGTTGTTGTTGTTGACATAGTTGTTGTTTATTTGACGTTGTTGTTGTTGTTGTTGTTTATTTGACATTGTTTTTGTTGTTGTTTATTTGACGTTGTTGTTGTTGTTGTTTATTTGACGTTGTTGTTGTTGACGTTGTTGTTGTTGTTTATTTGACGTTGTTGTTCTTGACGTTGTTGTTGTTGTTTATTTGACGTTGTTGTTGTTGTTGACATAGTTGTTGTTTATTTGACGTTGTTGTTGTTGACGTTGTTGTTGTTTATTTGACATTGTTGTTGTTGTTCTTGTTGTTGTTTATTTGACATTGTTGTTGTTGTTTATTTGACGTTGTTGTTGTTGTTGTTGACGTTGTTGTTGTTGTTGTTGTTGTTGTTTATTTGACGTTGTTGTTGACGTTGTTGTTGTTATTGTTTATTTGACGTTGTTGTTGTTGTTGACGTTGTTGTTGTTGTTGACGTTGTTGTTGTTGTTTATTTGACGTTGTTGTTGTTGGCGTTGTTCTTGTTGTTTATTTGACATTGTTGTTGTTGTTGTTGACGGTGTTGTTGTTGTTGTTGATGGTGTTGTTGTTGTTGTTGATGTTGTTGTTGTTGTTATTTATTTGACGTTGTTGTTGTTGTTGTTTATTTGACGTTGTTGTTGTTGTTGTTTATTTCACGTTTTTTGTTTTTGTTTATTTGACGTTGTTGTTGTTGTTGTTTTTGTTGTTTATTTGACGTTGTTGCTGTTGTTGATGTTGTTGTTGTTGTTGTTTATTTGATGTTGTTGTTGTTGTCGTTTATTTGACGTTGTTGTTGTTGTTTATTTTATGTTGTTGTTGTTGTTGTTTATTTGATGTTGTTGGTGTTGACGTTGTTGTTGTTGTTTATTTGACTTTGTTGTTGTTGTTGACATAGTTGTTATTTATTTGACGTTGTTGTTGTTGTTTATTTGACGTTGTTATTGTTGTTTATTTGACGTTTTTGTTGTTGTTTATTTGACATTGTTGTTGTTGTTGTTGACGGTGTTGGTGTTGTTGATGTTGTTGTTGTTATTTATTTAACGTTGTTGTTGTTGTTGTTGTTGTTGTTTATTTGACGTTGTTGTTGTTGTTTATTTGACGTTGATGTTGTTGACGTTGTTGTTGTTGTTGTTGTTTATTTGACGTTGTTGTTGTTGTTGTTTATTTGACGTTTTTTGTTTTTGTTTATTTGACGTTGTTGTTGTTGTTGTTTTTGTTATTTATTTGACGTTGTTGCTGTTGTTGATGTTGTTGTTGTTGTTGTTTATTTGACGTTGTTGTTGTTGTTTATTTTATGTTGTTGTTGTTGTTTATTTGATGTTGTTGGTGTTGACGTTGTTGTTGTTGTTGTTTATTTGACTTTGTTGTTGTTGTTGACATAGTTGTTGTTTATTTGACGTTGTTGTTGTTGTTGTTTATTTGACGTTGTTGTTGTTGTTGACGTTGTTGTTGTTGTTTATTTGACATTGTTGTTGTTGTTGACGGTGTTGTTGTTGTTATTTATTTAACGTTGTTGTTGTCGTTGTTGTTGTTGTTGTTGTTGTTTATTTGACGTTGTTGTTGTTGTTTATTTGACGTTGTTGTTGTTGTTTATTTGAGGTTGATGTTGTTGACGTTGTTGTTGTTGTTGTTTATTTGACGTTGTTGTTGTTTATTTGACGTAGTTGTTGTTGTTGACGTTGTTGTTGTTGTTGTTTATTTGACGTTGTTGTTGTTGTTGTTTATTTGACGTTGTTGTTGTTTATTTTACGTTGTTGTTGTTGACGTTGTTGTTGTTTATTTGACATTGTTGTTGTTGTTGACGGTGTTGTTGTTGTTGATGTTGTTGTTGTTATTTATTTAACGTTGTTGTTGTTGTTGTTTATTTGACGTTGTTGTTGTTGTTTATTTGACGTTGTTGTTGTTTATTTGACGTTGTTGTTGTTGACGTTGTTGTTGTTGTTGTTGTTTATTTGACGTTGTTGTTGTTTATTTGAGGTAGTTGTTGTTGTTGACGTTGTTGTTGTTGTTGTTGTTGTCTATTTGACGTTGTTGTTGTTGTTTTTTTGACATTGTTTTTGTTGTTGACGTTGTTGTTGTTGTTTATTTGACATTGTTGTTGTTGTTGTTGACGTTGTTGTTGTTGTTGTTTATTTGACGTTGTTGTTGTTGTTGACGTTGTTATTGTTGTTGTTTATTTGACGTTGTTGTTGTTTATTTGACATTGTTGTTGTTGTTGACGTTGTTGTTGTTGTTGTTTATTTTACGTTGTTGTTGTTGTTGTTGTTTATTTGATGTTGTTGTTGTTGACGTTGTTGACATAGTTGTTGTTTATTTGACGTTGTTGTTGTTGTTGACATAGTTGTTGTTTATTTGACGTTGTTGTTGTTGTTTATTTGACGTTGTTGTTGTTGTTGTTGTTGTTTTGTTGTTTATTTGATGTTGTTGTTATTGTTGACGTTGTTGTTGTTGTTTATTTGACGTTGTTGTTGTTGTTGTGTTTTATTTGACGTTATTTTTGTTGTTGTTTATTTGACATTGTTGTTGTTGTTGTTTATTTTACGTTGTTGTTGTTGTTGACGTTGTTGTTGTTGTTGTTTATTTGACGTTGTTGTTGTTGTTGACATAGTTGTTGTTTATTTGACGTTGTTGTTGTTGTTGTTTATTTGACATTGTTTTTGTTGTTGTTTATTTGACGTTGTTGTTGTTGTTTATTTGACGTTGTTGTTGTTGACGTTGTTGTTGTTGTTTATTTGACGTTGTTGTTGTTGACGTTGTTGTTGTTGTTTATTTGACGTTGTTGTTGTTGACATAGTTGTTTTTTATTTGACGTTGTTGTTGTTGACGTTGTTGTTGTTTATTTGACGTTGTTGTTGTTCTTGTTGTTGTTTATTTGACATTGTTGTTGTTGTTTATTTGACGTTGTTGTTGTTGTTGACGTTGTTGTTGTTGTTGTTGTTGTTTATTTGACGTTGTTGTTGACGTTGTTGTTGTTATTGTTTATTTGACTTTGTTGTTGTTGTTGACGTTATTGTTGTTGTTGACGTTGTTGTTGTTGTTGATGTTGTTGTTGTTGTTGTTTATTTGACGTTGTTGTTGTTGTTTATTTGACATTGTTGTTGTTGTTGTTGACGGTGTTGTTGTTGTTGTTGAAGGTGTTGTTGTTGTTGTTGATGTTGTTGTTGTTATTTATTTGACGTTGTTGTTGTTGTTGTTTATTTGACGTTGTTGTTGTTGTTTATTTGACGTTTTTTGTTGTTGTTTATTTGACGTTGTTGTTGTTGTTGTTTTTGTTGTTTATTTGACGTTGTTGCTGTTGTTGATGTTGTTGTTGTTGTTTATTTGACGTTGTTGTTTTTGTTGTTGTTGTTTATTTGACGTTGTTGTTGTTGTTGTTTATTTTACGTTGTTGTTGTTGTTGTTTATTTGATGTTGTTGGTGTTGACGTTGTTGTTGTTGGTTATTTGACTTTGTTGTTGTTGACATAGTTGTTGTTTATTTGACGTTGTTGTTGTTGTTTATTTGACGTTGTTGTTGTTGTTGACGTTGTTGTTGTTGTTGTTGTTTATTTGACATTGTTGTTGTTGTTGACGGTGTTGTTGTTGTTGTTGATGTTGTTGTTGTTATTTATTTAACGTTGTTGTTGTTGTTGTTTATTTGACGTTGTTGTTGTTGTTTATTTGACGTTGATGTTGTTGACGTTGTTTTTGTTGTTGTTTATTTGACGTTGTTGTTGTTTATTTGACGTAGTTGTTGTTGTTGACGTTGTTGTTATTGTTGTTGTTGTTGTTTATTTGACGTTGTTGTTGTTGTTGTTGTTTATTTGACGTTGTTGTTGTTGTTTATTTTACGTTGTTGTTGTTGTTTATTTGATGTTGTTGTTGTTGACGTTGTTGTTGTTGTTGTTTATTTGACGTTGTTGTTGTTGTTGACATAGTTGTTGTTTATTCGACGTTGTTGTTGTTGTTTATTTGACGTTGTTGTTGTAGTTGACGTTGTTGTTGTTGTTTATTTGACATTGTTGTTGTTGTTGACGGTGTTGT
This sequence comes from Vicia faba, assembly GCA_948472305.1. Taxonomy (NCBI): domain Eukaryota; kingdom Viridiplantae; phylum Streptophyta; class Magnoliopsida; order Fabales; family Fabaceae; genus Vicia; species Vicia faba. The sequence goes on from OX451738.1 coordinate 473,331,271, forward strand.
TGTTGTTGATGTTGTTGTTGTTATTTATTTGACGTTGTTGTTATTGTTGTTTGTGATCTGTGGATCTGGAACTGACTGTTTAACGCTGGTTCGCGAAATGTCGCGGTAAGCAAGAGTCGCCACCGTCTTTTATTTTCTCCAAAGGGAAAGGACAAAAGCACAGAAAAATTCCTTAAAGAGATTGCTCTCGGTTCGGGAGGTAGGTTATAGAAAGGGAAGGTGTTAGCACCCTTTCTATCCATGGTTATCCATGGGCTCTTAGATACTTGCTCAATGTGTTTTCAAAATTGGTTTGTTTGCTTTTCAACTGTGGGTTTTAAAAAGTTTCTTTTGAAAAATTTCAGATCGACTCGTACGTCAGAGTGTTTGAAAAGTTTGCTTTGAAAGCTTTTGAAAATGTGTCGGTGTGAAAAGTATTTTTTGATTTGTTTGAAATTAGAGCAAGTATCCTTGAGAACCTACCTACCCTAAGGAATTCGTCTGTGTAAATGTCCTTTAAAGTAGTGCCATCCCACCATTGAGAGGTAGGTAGCACCACCGTTGGAGGTGTTCGGGTCAATTCGAGGTTCGGGACATGGTGATCACCAGAGCAATGGGAAGACACCTTAGAAGCTACCCTCATGCCAGGTTCCCGGATCATGAGGACTTACTAAGACGTCCTCTACTCGACGATCACCTTTCGAAAGGCAACAGTGAGGCGTACCCTAGGGGTGGTGTGTGCGAATTGTGTGTCATGTTCATTGATATTTGTCTTGTCATGTTTGTCGTATTCTACGCTTGATTTTATTTTAAGTCCATTCATTCTTGCATGCATATTTATCAGTTATAAATTGCGAGGAAATAAAGCTAAACTATTACAAATGGCGCGGGTCCACATCGCCAAAATAAACCGGACCCGATTTAGCGGAAAAATAAATAATGCGAAGAAATAAAGTGCGAAAAGTAAATTACATAGCTTTGGGAGATTTACATAATTATATAAACGATAAAAAAATAAATAAATGCGCAATTAAATGATTAATGACGGGCGTTGGACCCTTTTTGCAAATAATTAAAATTAATAAGGATTTAAAAATTAAAATTAAATGAGAATGATATTTTTGTGTTTTTTAGATTTAATGAAAAAAGAAATTAATTGAGATTAAATTAAACGGCAAACCCTAATTCTAATATTTTTTATTTATTATGAAAGAATTAAATTATAACCTAAATTAAATTCTAAATTAATTTGTACAATTTTTAATTTATGAAAATAAAATAAATAATATTGTTATTCTAAAAAAAAGGAAATTAAGAAAAGAAAAGTTATTTAAACCTAAAGTCTATTTTTGGATTTTTATTAAAAAGAGGAATTAAAATTAAAACCTAATTATACTACATAATTTACATTCTAATTTATTTATGAAAATAATTATAATAAAATAAATACTATATATTTTTTGTATTTCTGATTTTTTATAATGTTTTTTTATATTTTGTTAAAAAAGAAAATTAATTAATTAAAGTGGCAAAAATAAATAATACAACAATTAAAATAACAAAAAGAAAAGAACATCAAACCAGGGTGGGGTGTTGCCCCATTATGGAGGTTCAGGCCTTAGAACATAGGCCCATTAAGCCTTGAATTTGCTGACTTTTTGGATTGGATATGATGCATTGACTGGCGTATGTGGTACACCCTTGATATACGCCCTTGATATGCTCTCCAGGACGCGTGGCTAGACGATATTTGAGTGTGTATGGTGAACATCCTCAAGCGCGCTGCATAAGAACTTTTTATGAAAAATAATGTGAAACTTTTGCCAGACCTGGGACTTGAACCCAGGTCTTGAGAGTCATATGCATAGCACGTTACCATTTGAGCCAAGCGCGTTAATTTAACATAGAATAAACAATAAATATTATAAAAAGAACGCGTTAGTGTTTATGAGAATTCGCGCGAAAATTTAAACTGGCGAATCACAGGCTGCCACCACTTCATCTTCTTCACGCCCCCTATAATATAAACAATATGGCAACGGTTTTAACGCGTTGCAGAAAAGTGCCTATTGAAAAATAACGATTAGAACCCTAGGCATCATAAATTGTTCGCGAGCCTATGGATCTTCTCGTCTCTGAGCCCTGAGTTCAACCATGGTGGTTTGGAGTTCTGATTTTGCCTCTACGTAAAAACCCTCTTTCAAGCTCCTGAAAACCCTAAAAAAGAAACATGGCAATGTCTTCTATACAACACAAAAACTCAATTAAATATAATGGTCAGTTGTAAAACCTTGTAAGGAACATGAATATATCATTAAAATGCCATGATCATGCCTTAAAACCAAAATACGATTATGGATGTTCTTTGGTACAGTTTGAACCCGTTTTACCAGTTCTTGTAGCTTTGCTTGTGGTTTATGATTGATACACGTTCAGAATCACACAAGGAAGCTATTGCCAAAGGAATGGAGGCTTGAATCTACTTAGAACCTTGAAATCAGTTTCCAATTTTTTTGACAGTTTTCAAGTTTTGGTCCTTGCTTTTGAGCGCAGCTTGCAGTCTTGTAGCATTAGGGTTATGTTCTAGTATATGTAAGGAATGATTTAGGTCAAAAACTTTGCACAAAATCTCAAGCATTCATGGATTTCAATATTTGATTTTGGAAAATCTTTTTCATATCTTTTTCTCATGTATCTTGTACCAAATCTGATCAATTAGCACTAAAGCTTGCCTATTTGAGATATGCACGAATTATAGAGGCCAAATCATGCATGAAAAGATTTTTTCATGTTAGGTTTATATTTTTCATGGATTAAAATCATTTAAATGAATATAAATTAATATTAATTCAAATAAATAATTAAAAAATATGAGAATACTTCCCCTTGGGCCTAGTGGTCGTGCATAGGCTTGGCATGAAGAAACTTGGAAGAAAAATGGGCCCATTTGCATTTTTAGGCCTTTTGCATCAATGTTGACTTTTCAGAATTCCCAAACATTTCCCAACTTCCACAAGGCATAACTTGGTCAATTTTTAAGCTTTTCACATGTTCTTGGACATTTTGGAAAGGTCTTTGAGTCCTTTAACCAATGCCTTTGGTCACATGTCATTTTGATTTACCAATCTCAAGTTATGGCCTTTGACTTAAAGTCACTTTTTGTTGACTTTTGAAAATGACCTATAATGTTGAAATTGATAACTTTTTGTGAGAGCATTTCTTGGACTTGGAATATGAAGATGAATTGTAGGAAATGTCTTTCTCTTCAAAATGAGCTTTGGATGGAATTTTTCTGATAATCCATGTGAAAGTTATGCCCTGGTCAATTTCAGTTGACTTTTTCAGTTGTCCAAATATAGCAACTTTTGCATCTTTGATGATTTCTGAGCCAAATTTTGAGAATCATGATCAAGCATTGATCAAATGATGTTTGTGGCTTCAAAATGATATGTTGACCAAAAATTTGAACTTTTGACTGTCAAATGACCATTTTGCCCCTACAGTTGACTGTAGTGCAATCTAGGGTTTTGACTGTGCAATTTTGAGCTGAATGCCTTGAGACTTGACATGAAGACACTTGACCATTTTTTTAAGCATGTGAGACTTGATTGGGCCTTTGAAAAGTTTATTTGCTTGACCAGAACTCAAACCCTAGTTTTGGCTGTATAGGAGACAGTTGAGCTGCACAACCCTGGGGGAATTTTGTGACCTTGACTTGGCAATTCTTGATGAATATGGGAGGGCAAATTTTGGGGTACAACAGTTGCCCCTGTTCAATCTTCTTAGACCTGAGGATGCAGATTGGCTGACGTGCCTTTCGTAATCCGAGGGTAGAAGATGATTGGACACTAGAGTGCCCAGAAATTTGCGCTCACATAGTAGCAGTGATGATGAGGGAATGGGCTTATAGATGCCATTTGGAGATTGCTGGATAGGATGATGGGCTTATAGATGCCATCTGGACGTTGATCGCGTAGGAGATTCCTTAGCGAGAACCTGCATACCTGCAAAACAGAAAAATGAGTACCTGACACGTCGCAGGAGCTGATTTTAGATGCTTGATATAGATATGTCCTGACTGGTTACAGGAGCTGAGTCTGGAGCTTCAAACGTTGATGAATGAACCAGGGATGGTTACTGCCTTAGCATGAATGGTAAGAGAATCCTGAATGATTTTGACCTCAACAACGCTCGTTGAGAAAATCTTGGTGAGAATTACCATCTTCGTAGTGTCAGGAAGAGAACCGAAGGACGTTATAATCTCAAAGGGAGTCACCTTACTCACCGTTGGAGAGGGAACTATAGGAAATTATAATCTGGAAGGAAATATCACCTCACGCTCATGCCGGAGAGGGAAACATCTTGAAAGGGAATTACCACCTCACACGCCGTTGGAGAGGGGACCATAAGAGAATATCACCTCACGCTCATGCCGGAGAGGGAAACATCTGAAAAAGGAATTACCGCCTCACACGCCGTTGGAGAGGGGACCATAAGAGAATATCACCTCACGCTCATGCCGGAGAGGGAAACATCTGAAAAAGGAATTACCGCCTCACACGCCGTTGGAGAGGGGACCATAAGAGAATATCACCTCACGCTCATGCCGGAGAGGGGAACATCTGAAGAAGGAATTACCACCTCACACGCCGTTGGAGAGGGGACCATAAGAGAATATCACCTCACGCTCATGCCGGAGAGGGGAACATCTGAAGAAGGAATTACCGCCTCACACGCCGTTGGAGAGGGGACCATAAGAGAATATCACCTCACGCTCATGCCGGAGAGGGAAACATCTGAAAAAGGAATTACCGCCTCACACGCCGTTGGAGAGGGGACCATAAGAGAATATCACCTCACGCTCATGCCGGAGAGGGAAACATCTGAAAAAGGAATTACTGCCTCACACGCCGTTGGAGAGGGGACCATAAGAGAACTTCTACTGCATCTTTATCAGGAAAATCTGTTTGGAGTCGATTTAACTGGACTAGAGAAGTCTTTGAAATATGTTTGAGAATTTCAACTGCACCCTTCCTGAAAGGTAGAGGTCAGTTATATGCGATGCATGATATGGATCAAGCAAATATGGATACGATTTATATGATGTGATGTGTACATGCATGCTATAATGATGTATGTGATGATTCATGTATGTTTTCGTCTAGGAAAATAAATCCTTGACGGGTGCCGGGAAGTCATATCCAGGGCTGATGTTGAGGAAGGGATTTTGCTTCCGCTGTGGATGATTGTTGCAAGAATACCGGTAGGAGAAGATAACTCCGTTGAGGAATAGACTTGGCAAATGAAATAATTCTGCGGGAGAAAAAATACTCTAGTGATCATGCTGGGGAGTGCTACTCTGTGGGGCTAGCGATGCTTTGCTGAGTTGATGAAGATAACTCCGCTGGGGATACCGTTGATGAGTCATGCTGGGGATATCCTTGTTATGCTGGAAGTGTTGATAGACTTCGCTGGGGGTAGGAAGATATTCTGCCGAGGACGCTCTTTCCGTGGCTTTTGGCTGAGGATAACCCAGTTATATCCTGTTACGGAAATAACTCTTTAAATCAAGCCGGGACGACGCGTTCGTGCTCTGCGAGGGATAAGCTTCCAGAATCTACTGGGGATAAGCTTACTGCCTGGGGAGATATGAATTCCAACTTTCCTGGGGAAACTGGATTGGACTCTCCTGGGGGAAGTTTTAGACTGCGGGGAAGTGATTCCTTTGAATATGGTATACCGCCGGGGAACAATCTTTAGACCAAGACTGCCGGGGATCCTTGTTAAGAATATGTATTGCTGCTGAGGAATGTTTGAGATCGGCTGGAGGATACTCAATTCCCTTGATATTTGCTTGGAGAGGAATGCACTGTTTTGTTGAACCACTCTCTGGGGAATTAAGATACACTTGGCCATGTTCTTTAGCTGAACCTACCTTGGTACCTTGGAGGATAGGTCAATTAGACCGCTCAGACAACTCTTTATTGCCCCTGTTTCTGTGGGAGGAGGCACCTGTGAAAATGTTTGATAGTTGTTGATGGACAAACTTTCTTCTGGTAGACAGGTGACAAGATGACAGGACATAGTCGTACGCTTTGATCCCTAACTTTTGCCTGGACCGCCCTTTCGGGTTTTCAGTCCACCGGGATACCCATTTTTTGCCCAAGCCGCCTTTTCAGGTTTTCGACTTGCCGGGTGTACATATTTTTCCATTTCATCCCTTATTTTTGCCCGAACCCTTTTGGTTCGCCGGGAAGCCCTTATTTTTGCCTAGGTGTGTCAACCTAGCGGGTCTTTGATTATGCGTAGTATTTTTTCGACTATGTCCACGCTTTCAGAATGTAGGGAGTTGCCCCTGTTTGGAGTGTTTTGTCATGCCACCGGAGAGGTGTTTGATCAGGCAAGATTTATTGCTGAAATGCCCCAGGTGACTCATGCGGAGATTTGCCCCAGGCTATTTGGCTCTTGAGAGATTCTCCGAATCTTGATTGGACTGCCCCAGATAATGGACCATGGTCATGACATGCCCCTTGATTGGAAGTGCTTTCGTTCACTAGGTATTCATCGTGCGAATTTCCCTGCTGTTCAAACAAAAAGTCATATACAAACAAGGTTATGTCAAAAATGCAAAGCTTATGTCTGTCTTGAAGATTTTGAAAATGCATTCTTTTTCATAAAACAGGTGATTGTTTATAAAACGTGATGTCAACTCCGTATTTTACCGTAGGCCTTCAGGAGTCAGGATACCTTTTGTCACAATATGCTTTTGAACTAACCCATGCTTCAGCTAGGACTTTTTAGGGTTATAACGTGGCCTGGTTCACGGTTTAAGAAACAAAGGATAAAGGCTCAAATTTTATTTGTACCCACCCGCTCTTCGTGATGTTCTCCAAACCTAAACTCAGTTGATCATACGTTAGACCTTGTTTGAGTCTTTGCTTTGATTTTCCGGTGATGGTTCAGATGTTGATAACTTATTTTGAATAGGCAGTCATTTTTTGTTGAGGGTTTGTAGGACCTCTTTCTTCTTTCTTTTATTATTATCCCTATTTCTTTTTTGCCTGAACTGTTTCTTTTTGTGATTACAGTCAGCGGGATGTCCCAGCTTTGTAAGTCTCCTTCATAGGTTTTGACTTAATGGGTTTTTATTTTGAGAAGTAATGACTGCCTTTCTTTATTGATTATTTAGGACCATCACTGTCTTTCTTTGTTTTGTAAGGACCTCTTTGGTGCCATTCGTTATGCACTTGGATCAACTGAGAGACTACCCTGCCCCAGGTTATGATAAAGGGTTTTAATTTTCGAAAAGAAAAACTCCTACTTCTTTGGCTCAGAGGGGTTGACGAGGGATTATCTTCCTTATAACTCCAGTGTTTAGGATTTGAAACAATGCCTGTACCTCATCAGCGGGGTCTGTTCAAAAGCATACTGTAATGATCGCGGTATCGTTTTCGTCATCCTCCCTCAAGAGGCTTAGAATTATTAATTAAGAGTTGATCATCAGGAAAAAATATGAAAATAATTTGCATTTAGTGAATACGAATATATTGTTTTAGAACAGACATATGCGATGCATTAATGAAATAACAATGTTTGATATGAATAAAATGTTTAAACAATCAAAGAAAAATACAACTTGAACATTCGAATGAACAAAAGTTTCTTAGTTTGAACTAGCTATCTCAGATGGAGAATTCTCAGCGGAAGATTTTCATCTCGCCATCCGGCATGAACTCTATCACCCCTTCGTCAATCAAATCCTGGATTTTGTTCTTCAAGGTCCAACAGTCGTCTGTAGCATGCCCCGGGCTGTCTGAATGATAAGCGCAGTGGGTGTCGGGGTTATACCTTGAAGCTGTCCTGTTGGGATTTTTGGGAGGGTCCTTTAGAGTGATCAGATTGACCTCCAGCAAGCGCTTCAGTATAAAGGATGAGGGTATATCAGTCTCCGAGAAATGTCTTCCGGGCGCATTTCGTTTACGTTGACTACCCCGTTGAGGCTGGGCTCGTGACCCTGAAGCAAGCTGAGGAGATTTTCCTTTGTCTTCTTGCCCCGCATGTGGTTGAATGACGGCTGGAGCTTCCACCTTGGCTGTTTGCCCTACTGGATTATTTTGAAGCAGCTTGGTGACGAGGACCCGGAGCTCTTCTTGTTTTTGAGCTAAGTCCTGAATGAGAGTCATTTGGCCCACCAACTGCCCCATTATTTGGATCTTCATGGCTGCCAACTCAATTTGTAGTCCTTCCAGCTGATCGTTCCTGATGCCCCCTGCATTCCCTAAGGTCAAGTTCCTGGTGAGGAGAGTCTTTATTTCTTCTTGCCCCTGGGATAGGTTCAAGAACATTTCTCGCAGTTGGGCGTTCTGAGTACGAAGATCTTGGTTGTCTGGTTGGAAGGCCATTGCTGAAATAAACAGCGAGAAAGGTAAGTGACCTGCAACAAAGATACCTGCTATGCAATGATGTGTATGATATGCAATGTTTTCAAGGATCTCGCGGGGTAAACAAGAGAATTTGTTAGCATTCGGAACCGGTAGCTTGATTGAAGGAACTTTGGATTGTTGAGAGTCCTTCTTCCAGGGTCAAAGGCTCACCATATCCAGTGGGTCATAGCCCCTGACAACCTTGGCTAGAGGAAAATAAATCCTCTTTGCCCCTTGCTAGATGTTTGATTTATCATGACCTGCATCACAAGCCCTTGAGATCCTTGAAATGGGTTAGGATGTATGTAATGGTATGCAATGGTATGATGTCATGCTATGCATGGGGTGAAGTAGGTAAACCCTGTTATGAGTCCCAATTAAGGACTATAAACAAAACCTGCAAGAGATCTAGTAAACCCTGTTATGAGTCCCAGCTAAGGACTATAAACAACACCTGCAAGAAATTTGGTAAACCCTGTCATGAGTCCTAGTTAAGGACTATAAACAAGACCTGCAAGAAACTTAGTACCCTGTTATGAGTCCCAATTAAGGACTATAAACAAGACCTGCAAGAAACAAGTGTTAGGTAACAAGCACGCAGGTAGTCAAGTATGAAGGCACACAAGTCACACAAAAGAGCCCTTAAGGTTTAGGCCAGCATGAGGTTTGGGTAATACCCTCTTTCAGCTTGTTGGTTAAGACCTGTCCTATCAGAAGTAACCGGGTTCTAGAGGATCCCAATATCACTGACTACCCTCAATCGGTCATAACTCCAGCATCGCAATCTTTTCTTGCGGCCAGAACCATCACGAGAGTTTAGCCTCAATGGGCGTAGCATACTGCTACTGCTTCTATTGGCCAAGTTGGGTCATTTAAGGTTCTAAGGTCTGTTGGTGCTTAATGACTCCTTAGAAGACCCATATTCTCCTCGTTGCGACACAAGGGATATCGGTACAGACTAAGGTGCCACACCAACGTAGCCACTGCTTCACCTGTGTCGGTCTACGCCGGACAGGTCCCTCACAGCTTATGCTACCTAAACAGGGTATCCCCAGATCCGAGTTAGGATCTATGTACCTCCGATGCAACCCACAATAGTAAAGCAAGCAAATCAATACAATTGAAAACACAGTTATGAACTAACCCTAAGGTACACCTCACTTTATAAAGTATTCCCCAGCAGAGTCGCCAGTTCTGTGATCTGTGGATCTGGAACTGACTGTTTAACGCTGGTTCGCGAAATGTCGCGGTAAGCAAGAGTCGCCACCGTCTTTTATTTTCTCCAAAGGGAAAGGACAAAAGCACAGAAAAATTCCTTAAAGAGATTGCTCTCGGTTCGGGAGGTAGGTTATAGAAAGGGAAGGTGTTAGCACCCTTTCTATCCATGGTTATCCATGGGCTCTTAGATACTTGCTCAATGTGTTTTCAAAATTGGTTTGTTTGCTTTTCAACTGTGGGTTTTAAAAAGTTTCTTTTGAAAAATTTCAGATCGACTCGTACGTCAGAGTGTTTGAAAAGTTTGCTTTGAAAGCTTTTGAAAATGTGTCGGTGTGAAAAGTATTTTTTGATTTGTTTGAAATTAGAGCAAGTATCCTTGAGAACCTACCTACCCTAAGGAATTCGTCTGTGTAAATGTCCTTTAAAGTAGTGCCATCCCACCATTGAGAGGTAGGTAGCACCACCGTTGGAGGTGTTCGGGTCAATTCGAGGTTCGGGACATGGTGATCACCAGAGCAATGGGAAGACACCTTAGAAGCTACCCTCATGCCAGGTTCCCGGATCATGAGGACTTACTAAGACGTCCTCTACTCGACGATCACCTTTCGAAAGGCAACAGTGAGGCGTACCCTAGGGGTGGTGTGTGCGAATTGTGTGTCATGTTCATTGATATTTGTCTTGTCATGTTTGTCGTATTCTACGCTTGATTTTATTTTAAGTCCATTCATTCTTGCATGCATATTTATCAGTTATAAATTGCGAGGAAATAAAGCTAAACTATTACAAATGGCGCGGGTCCACATCGCCAAAATAAACCGGACCCGATTTAGCGGAAAAATAAATAATGCGAAGAAATAAAGTGCGAAAAGTAAATTACATAGCTTTGGGAGATTTACATAATTATATAAACGATAAAAAAAAAAATAAATGCGCAATTAAATGATTAATGACGGGCGTTGGACCCTTTTTGCAAATAATTAAAATTAATAAGGATTAAAAAATTAAAATTAAATGAGAATGATATTTTTGTGTTTTTTAGATTTAATGAAAAAAGAAATTAATTGAGATTAAATTAAACGGCAAACCCTAATTCTAATATTTTTTATTTATTATGAAAGAATTAAATTATAACCTAAATTAAATTCTAAATTAATTTGTACAATTTTTAATTTATGAAAATAAAATAAATAATATTGTTATTCTAAAAAAAAGGAAATTAAGAAAAGAAAAGTTATTTAAACCTAAAGTCTATTTTTGGATTTTTATTAAAAAGAGGAATTAAAATTAAAACCTAATTATACTACATAATTTACATTCTAATTTATTTATGAAAATAATTATAATAAAATAAATACTATATATTTTTTGTATTTCTGATTTTTTATAATGTTTTTTTATATTTTGTTAAAAAAGAAAATTAATTAATTAAAGTGGCAAAAATAAATAATACAACAATTAAAATAACAAAAAGAAAAGAACGTCAAACCAGGGTGGGGTGTTGCCCCATTATGGAGGTTCAGGCCTTAGAACATAGGCCCATTAAGCCTTGAATTTGCTGACTTTTTGGATTGGATATGATGCATTGACTGGCGTATGTGGTACACCCTTGATATACGCCCTTGATATGCTCTCCAGGACGCGTGGCTAGACGATATTTGAGTGTGTATGGTGAACATCCTCAAGCGCGCTGCATAAGAACTTTTTATGAAAAATAATGTGAAACTTTTGCCAGACCTGGGACTTGAACCCAGGTCTTGAGAGTCATATGCATAGCACGTTACCATTTGAGCCAAGCGCGTTAATTTAACATAGAATAAACAATAAATATTATAAAAAGAACGCGTTAGTGTTTATGAGAATTCGCGCGAAAATTTAAACTGGCGAATCACAGGCTGCCACCACTTCATCTTCTTCACGCCCCCTATAATATAAACAATATGGCAACGGTTTTAACGCGTTGCAGAAAAGTGCCTATTGAAAAATAACGATTAGAACCCTAGGCATCATAAATTGTTCGCGAGCCTATGGATCTTCTCGTCTCTGAGCCCTGAGTTCAACCATGGTGGTTTGGAGTTCTGATTTTGCCTCTACGTAAAAACCCTCTTTCAAGCTCCTGAAAACCCTAAAAAAGAAACATGGCAATGTCTTCTATACAACACAAAAACTCAATTAAATATAATGGTCAGTTGTAAAACCTTGTAAGGAACATGAATATATCATTAAAATGCCATGATCATGCCTTAAAACCAAAATACGATTATGGATGTTCTTTGGTACAGTTTGAACCCGTTTTACCAGTTCTTGTAGCTTTGCTTGTGGTTTATGATTGATACACGTTCAGAATCACACAAGGAAGCTATTGCCAAAGGAATGGAGGCTTGAATCTACTTAGAACCTTGAAATCAGTTTCCAATTTTTTTGACAGTTTTCAAGTTTTGGTCCTTGCTTTTGAGCGCAGCTTGCAGTCTTGTAGCATTAGGGTTATGTTCTAGTATATGTAAGGAATGATTTAGGTCAAAAACTTTGCACAAAATCTCAAGCATTCATGGATTTCAATATTTGATTTTGGAAAATCTTTTTCATATCTTTTTCTCATGTATCTTGTACCAAATCTGATCAATTAGCACTAAAGCTTGCCTATTTGAGATATGCACGAATTATAGAGGCCAAATCATGCATGAAAAGATTTTTTCATGTTAGGTTTATATTTTTCATGGATTAAAATCATTTAAATGAATATAAATTAATATTAATTCAAATAAATAATTAAAAAATATGAGAATACTTCCCCTTGGGCCTAGTGGTCGTGCATAGGCTTGGCATGAAGAAACTTGGAAGAAAAATGGGCCCATTTGCATTTTTAGGCCTTTTGCATCAATGTTGACTTTTCAGAATTCCCAAAAATTTCCCAACTTCCACAAGGCATAACTTGGTCAATTTTTAAGCTTTTCACATGTTCTTGGACATTTTGGAAAGGTCTTTGAGTCCTTTAACCAATGCCTTTGGTCCCATGTCATTTTGATTTACCAATCTCAAGTTATGGCCTTTGACTTAAAGTCACTTTTTGTTGACTTTTGAAAATGACCTATAATGTTGAAATTGATAACTTTTTGTGAGAGCATTTCTTGGACTTGGAATATGAAGATGAATTGTAGGAAATGTCTTTCTCTTCAAAATGAGCTTTGGATGGAATTTTTCTGATAATCCATGTGAAAGTTATGCCCTGGTCAATTTCAGTTGACTTTTTCAGTTGTCCAAATATAGCAACTTTTGCATCTTTGATGATTTCTGAGCCAAATTTTGAGAATCATGATCAAGCATTGATCAAATGATGTTTGTGGCTTCAAAATGATATGTTGACCAAAAATTTGAACTTTTGACTGTCAAATGACCATTTTGCCCCTACAGTTGACTGTAGTGCAATCTAGGGTTTTGACTGTGCAATTTTGAGCTGAATGCCTTGAGACTTGACATGAAGACACTTGACCATTTTTTTAAGCATGTGAGACTTGATTGGGCCTTTGAAAAGTTTATTTGCTTGACCAGAACTCAAACCCTAGTTTTGGCTGTATAGGAGACAGTTGAGCTGCACAACCCTGGGGGAATTTTGTGACCTTGACTTGGCAATTCTTGATGAATATGGGAGGGAAAATTTTGGGGTACAACATTGTTTATTTGACGTTGTTGTTGTTGTTCTTGTTTATTTGACGTTTTTTGTTTTTGTTTATTTGACGTTGTTGTTGTTGTTGTTTTTGTTGTTTATTTGACGTTGTTGCTGTTGTTGATGTTGTTGTTGTTGTTGTTTATTTTACGTTGTTGTTGTTGTTTATTTTACGTTGTTGTTGTTGTTGTTGTTTATTTGATGTTGTTGGTGTTGACGTTGTTGTTGTTGTTGTTTATTAGACTTTGTTGTTGTTGTTGACATAGTTGTTGTTTATTTGACGTTGTTATTGTTTTTGTTGTTGTTGTTGTTTATTTGACGTTGTTGTTGTTGTTGTTGACATAGTTGTTGTTTATTTGACGTTGTTGTTGTTGTTTATTTGACGTTGTTGTTGTTGTTGTTGTTTTGTTGTTTATTTGACGTTGTTGTTATTGTTGACGTTGTTGTTGTTGTTTATTTGACGTGTTGTTGTTGTTGTATTTTATTTGACGTTGTTTTTGTTGTTGTTTATTTGACGTTGTTGTTGTTGTTGTTTATTTGACGTTGTTGTTGTTGTTGTTGAAGTTGTTGTTGTTGTTGTTTATTTGACGTTGTTGTTGTTGTTGACATAGTTGTTGTTTATTTGACGTTGTTGTTGTTGTTGTTGTTTATTTGACATTGTTTTTGTTGTTGTTTATTTGACGTTGTTGTTGTTGTTGTTTATTTGACGTTGTTGTTGTTGACAGTGTTGTTGTTGACGTTGTTGTTGTTGTTTATTTGACGTTGTTGTTGTTGTTGACATAGTTGTTGTTTATTTGACGTTGTTGTTGTTGACGTTGTTGTTGTTTATTTGACGTTGTTGTTGTTGTTCTTGTTGTTGTTTATTTGACATTGTTGTTGTTGTTAATTTGACGTTGTTGTTGTTGTTGACGTTGTTGTTGTTGTTGTTGTTGTTTATTTGACGTTGTTGTTGACGTTGTTGTTGTTATTGTTTATTTGACGTTGTTGTTGTTGTTGACGTTGTTGTTGTTGTTGACGTTGTTGTTGTAGTTTATTTGACGTTGTTGTTGTTGGCGTTGTTCTTGTTGTTTATTTGACATTGTTGTTGTTGTTGTTGACGGTGTTGTTGTTGTTGTTGATGGTGTTGTTGTTGTTGTTGATGTTGTTGTTGTTGTTATTTATTTGACGTTGTTGTTATTGTTGTTTATTTGACGTTGTTGTTGTTGTTGTTTATTTGACGTTTTTTGTTTTTGTTTATTTGACGTTGTTGTTGTTGTTGTTTTTGTTGTTTATTTGACGTTGTTGCTGTTGTTGATGTTGTTGTTGTTGTTGTTGTTTATTTGACGTTGTTGTTGTTGTCGTTTATTTGACGTTGTTGTTGTTGTTTATTTTATGTTGTTGTTGTTGTTGTTTATTTGATGTTGTTGGTGTTGACGTTGTTGTTGTTGTTTATTTGACTTTGTTGTTGTTGTTGACATAGTTGTTATTTATTTGACGTTGTTGTTGTTGTTTATTTGACGTTGTTGTTGTTGTTTATTTGACGTTGTTGTTGTTGTTGTTTATTTGACATTGTTGTTGTTGTTGACGGTGTTGGTGTTGTTGTTGATGTTGTTGTTGTTATTTATTTAACGTTGTTGTTGTTGTTGTTGTTTATTTGACGTTGTTGTTGTTGTTTATTTGACGTTGTTGTTGTTGTTTATTTGACGTTGATGTTGTTGACGTTGTTGTTGTTGTTGTTTATTTGACGTTGTTGTTGTTTATTTGACGTAGTTGTTGTTGTTGACGTTGTTGTTGTTGTTGTTGTTTATTTGACGTTGTTGTTGTTGTTGTTTATTTGACGTTGTTGTTGTTTATTTTACGTTGTTGTTGTTGTTGACGTTGTTGTTGTTTATTTGACATTGTTGTTGTTGTTGACGGTGTTGTTGTTGTTGATGTTGTTGTTGTTATTTATTTAACGTTGTTGTTGTTGTTGTTTATTTGACGTTGTTGTTGTTGTTTATTTGACGTTGTTGTTGTTGTTTATTTGACGTTGTTGTTGTTGACGTTGTTGTTGTTGTTGTTGTTTATTTAACGTTGTTGTTGTTTAATTGAGGTAGTTTTTGTTGTTGACGTTGTTGTTGTTGTTGTTGTCTATTTGACGTTGTTGGTGTTGTTTTTTTGACATTGTTGTTGTTGTTGACGTTGTTGTTGTTGTTGTTTATTTGACATTGTTGTTGTTGTTGTTGACGTTGTTGTTGTTGTTGTTGTTGTTTATTTGACGTTGTTGTTGTTGTTGTTGACGTTGTTATTGTTGTTGTTTATTTGACGTTGTTGTTGTTTATTTGACATTGTTGTTGTTGTTGTTGACGGTGTTGTTGTTGTTGTTGATGGTGTTGTTGTTGTTGTTGATGTTGTTGTTGTTGTTATTTATTTGACGTTGTTGTTGTTGTTGTTTATTTGACGTTGTTGTTGTTGTTGTTTATTTGACGTTTTTTGTTTTTGTTTATTTGACGTTGTTGTTGTTGTTGTTTTTGTTGTTTATTTGACGTTGTTGCTGTTGTTGATGGTGTTGTTGTTGTTGTTGATGTTGTTGTTGTTGTTATTTATTTGACGTTGTTGTTGTTGTTGTTTATTTGACGTTGTTGTTGTTGTTGTTATTTATTTGACGTTTTTTGTTTTTGTTTATTTGACGTTGTTGTTGTTGTTGTTTTTGTTGTTTATTTGACGTTGTTGCTGTTGTTGATGTTGTTGTTGTTGTTGTTGTTTATTTGACGTTGTTGTTGTTGTCGTTTATTTGACGTTGTTGTTGTTGTATATTTTATGTTGTTGTTGTTGTTGTTTATTTGATGTTGTTGGTGTTGACGTTGTTGTTGTTGTTTATTTGACTTTGTTGTTGTTGTTGACATAGTTGTTATTTATTTGACGTTGTTGTTGTTGTTTATTTGACGTTGTTGTTGTTGTTTATTTGACGTTGTTGTTGTTGTTTATTTGACATTGTTGTTGTTGTTGACGGTGTTGGTGTTGTTGTTGATGTTGTTGTTGTTATTTATTTAACGTTGTTGTTGTTGTTGTTGTTGTTGTTTATTTGACGTTGTTGTTGTTGTTTATTTGACGTTGTTGTTGTTGTTTATTTGACGTTGATGTTGTTGACGTTGTTGTTGTTGTTGTTTATTTGACGTTGTTGTTGTTTATTTGACGTAGTTGTTGTTGTTGACGTTGTTGTTGTTGTTGTTGTTTATTTGACGTTGTTGTTGTTTATTTGACATTGTTGTTGTTGTTGACGGTGTTGTTGTTGTTGATGTTGTTGTTGTTATTTATTTAACGTTGTTGTTGTTGTTGGTGTTTATTTGACGTTGTTGTTGTTGTTTATTTGACGTTGTTGTTGTTGTTTATTTGACGTTGTTGTTGTTGACGTTGTTGTTGTTGTTGTTGTTTATTTAACGTTGTTGTTGTTTAATTGAGGTAGTTTTTGTTGTTGACGTTGTTGTTGTTGTTGTTGTCTATTTGACGTTGTTGTTGTTGTTTTTTTGACATTGTTGTTGTTGTTGACGTTGTTGTTGTTGTTGTTTATTTGACATTGTTGTTGTTGTTGTTGACGTTGTTGTTGTTGTTATTGTTGTTTATTTGACGTTGTTGTTGTTGTTGTTGACGTTGTTATTGTTGTTGTTTATTTGACGTTGTTGTTGTTTATTTGACATTGTTGTTGTTGTTGTTGACGGTGTTGTTGTTGTTGTTGATGGTGTTGTTGTTGTTGTTGATGTTGTTGTTGTTGTTATTTATTTGACGTTGTTGTTGTTGTTTATTTGACGTTGTTGTTGTTGTTGTTTATTTGACATTTTTTGTTTTTGTTTATTTGACGTTGTTGTTGTTGTTGTTTTTGTTGTTTATTTGACGTTGTTGCTGTTGTTGATGTTGTTGTTGTTGTTGTTGTTGTTTATTTGACTTTGTTGTTGTTGTCGTTTATTTGACGTTGTTGTTGTTGTTTATTTTATGTTGTTGTTGTTGTTGTTTATTTGATGTTGTTGGTGTTGACGTTGTTGTTGTTGTTTATTTGACTTTGTTGTTGTTGTTGACATAGTTGTTATTTATTTGACGTTGTTGTTGTTGTTGTTTATTTGACGTTGTTGTTGTTGTTTATTTGACGTTGTTTTTGTTGTTTATTTGACGTTGTTGCTGTTGTTGATGGTGTTGTTGTTGTTGTTGATGTTGTTGTTGTTGTTATTTATTTGACGTTGTTGTTGTTGTTGTTTATTTGACGTTGTTGTTGTTGTTGTTGTTTATTTGACGTTTTTTGTTTTTGGTTATTTGACGTTGTTGTTGTTGTTGTTTTTGTTGTTTATTTGACGTTGTTGCTGTTGTTGATGTTGTTGTTGTTGTTGTTGTTTATTTGACGTTGTTGTTGTTGTCGTTTATTTGACGTTGTTGTTGTTGTTTATTTTATGTTGTTGTTGTTGTTGTTTATTTGATGTTGTTGGTGTTGACGTTGTTGTTGTTGTTTATTTGACTTTGTTGTTGTTGTTGACATAGTTGTTATTTATTTGACGTTGTTGTTGTTGTTTATTTGACGTTGTTGTTGTTGTTTATTTGACGTTGTTGTTGTTGTTTATTTGACATTGTTGTTGTTGTTGACGGTGTTGGTGTTGTTGTTGATGTTGTTGTTGTTATTTTTTTAACGTTGTTGTTGTTGTTGTTGTTGTTGTTTATTTGACGTTGTTGTTGTTGTTTATTTGACGTTGTTGTTGTTGTTTATTTGACGTTGATGTTGTTGACGTTGTTGTTGTTGTTGTTTATTTGATGTTGTTGTTGTTTATTTGACGTAGTTGTTGTTGTTGACGTTGTTGTTGTTGTTGTTGTTTATTTGACGTTGTTGTTGTTGTTGTTTATTTGACGTTGTTGTTGTTTATTTTACGTTGTTGTTGTTGTTGACGTTGTTGTTGTTTATTTGACATTGTTGTTGTTGTTGACGGTGTTGTTGTTGTTGATGTTGTTGTTGTTATTTATTTAACGTTGTTGTTGTTGTTGTTGTTTATTTGACGTTGTTGTTGTTGTTTATTTGACGTTGTTGTTGTTGTTTATTTGACGTTGTTGTTGTTGACGTTGTTGTTGTTTATTTAACGTTGTTGTTGTTTAATTGAGGTAGTTTTTGTTGTTGACGTTGTTGTTGTTGTTGTTGTCTATTTGACGTTGTTGTTGTTGTTTTTTTGACATTGTTGTTGTTGTTGACGTTGTTGTTGTTGTTGTTTATTTGACATTGTTGTTGTTGTTGTTGACGTTGTTGTTGTTGTTGTTGTTGTTTATTTGACGTTGTTGTTGTTGTTGTTGACGTTGTTATTGTTGTTGTTTATTTGACGTTGTTGTTGTTTATTTGACATTGTTGTTGTTGTTGTTGACGATGTTGTTGTTGTTGTTGATGGTGTTGTTGTTGTTCTTGATGTTGTTGTTGTTGTTATTTATTTGACGTTGTTGTTGTTGTTGTTTATTTGACGTTGTTGTTGTTGTTGTTGATGTTGTTGTTGTTGTTATTTATTTGACATTGTTGTTGTTGTTGTTTATTTGACGTTGTTGTTGTTGTTGTTTATTTGACGTTTTTTGTTTTTGTTTATTTGACGTTGTTGTTGTTGTTGTTTTTGTTGTTTATTTGACGTTGTTGCTGTTGTTGATGTTGTTGTTGTTGTTGTTGTTTATTTGACTTTGTTGTTGTTGTCGTTTATTTGACGTTGTTGTTGTTGTTTATATTATGTTGTTGTTGTTGTTGTTGTTTATTTGATGTTGTTGGTGTTGACGTTGTTGTTGTTGTTTATTTGACTTTGTTGTTGTTGTTGACATAGTTGTTATTTATTTGACGTTGTTGTTGTTGTTTATTTGACGTTGTTGTTGTTGTTTATTTGACGTTGTTGTTGTTGTTTATTTGACATTGTTGTTGTTGTTGACGGTGTTGGTGTTGTTGTTGATGTTGTTGTTGTTATTTATTTAACGTTGTTGTTGTTGTTGTTTATTTGACGTTGTTGTTGTTGTTGTTTATTTGACGTTGTTGTTGTTGTTTATTTGACGTTGATGTTGTTGACGTTGTTGTTGTTGTTGTTTATTTGACGTTGTTGTTGTTTATTTGACGTAGTTGTTATTGTTGACGTTGTTGTTGTTGTTGTTGTTTATTTGACGTTGTTGTTGTTGTTGTTTATTTGACGTTGTTGTTGTTTATTTTACGTTGTTGTTGTTGTTGACGTTGTTGTTGTTTATTTGACATTGTTGTTGTTGTTGACGGTGTTGTTGTTGTTGATGTTGTTGTTGTTATTTATTTAACGTTGTTGTTGTTGTTGTTGTTTATTTGACGTTGTTGTTGTTGTTTATTTGACGTTGTTGTTGTTGTTTATTTGACGTTGTTGTTGTTGACGTTGTTGTTGTTGTTGTTGTTTATTTAACGTTGTTGTTGTTTAATTGAGGTAGTTTTTGGTGTTGACGTTGTTGTTGTTGTTGTTGTCTATTTGACGTTGTTGTTGTTGTTTTTTTGACATTGTTGTTGTTGTTGACGTTGTTGTTGTTGTTGTTTATTTGACATTGTTGTTGTTGTTGTTGACGTTGTTGTTGTTGTTGTTGTTGTTGTTTATTTGACGTTGTTGTTGTTGTTGTTGACGTTGTTATTGTTGTTGTTTATTTGACGTTGTTGTTGTTTATTTGACATTGTTGTTGTTGTTGACGTTGTTGTTGTTGTTTATTTTACGTTGTTGTTGTTGTTGTTTATTTGATGTTGTTGTTGTTGACGTTATTGTTGTTGTTGTTTATTTGACGTTGTTGTTGTTGTTTATTTGACGTTGTTGTTTTTGGTGGTTTTTTGTTGTTTATTTGATGTTGTTGTTATTGTTGACGTTGTTGTTGTTGTTTATTTGACGTTGTTGTTGTTGTTGTATTTTATTTGTTGTTGTTTTTGTTGTTGTTTATTTGAAGTTGTTGTTGTTGTTTATTTGACGTTGTTGTTGTTGTTGACGTTGTTGTTGTTGTTGTTTATTTGACGTTGTTGTTGTTGTTGACATAGTTGTTGTTTATTTGACGTTGTTGTTGTTGTTGTTTATTTGACATTGTTTTTGTTGTTGTTTATTTGACGTTGTTGTTGTTGTTTATTTGACGTTGTTGTTGTTGACGTTGTTGTTGTTGTTTATTTGACGTTATTGTTGTTGACGTTGTTGTTGTTATTTATTTGACGTTGTTGTTGTTGTTGACATAGTTGTTGTTTATTTGACGTTGTTGTTGTTGACGTTGTTGTTGTTTATTTGACGTTGTTGTTGTTGTTCTTGTTGTTGTTTATTTGACATTGTTGTTGTTGTTTATTTGACGTTGTTGTTGTTGTTGACGTTGTTGTTGTTGTTGTTGTTTATTTGACGTTGTTGTTGACGTTGTTGTTGTTATTGTTTATTTGACGTTGTTGTTGTTGTTGACGTTGTTGTTGTTGTTGACGTTGTTGTTGTTGTTTATTTGACGTTGTTGTTGTTGACGTTGTTGTTGTTGTTTATTTGACATTGTTGTTGTTGTTGTTGACGATGTTGTTGTTGTTGTTGACGGTGTTGTTGTTGTTGTTGATGTTGTTGTTGTTATTTATTTGACGTTGTTGTTGTTGTTGTTTATTTGACGTTGTTGTTGTTGTTGTTGTTTATTTGACGTTTTTTGTTTTTGTTTATTTGACGTTGTTGTTTTTGTTGTTTATTTGACGTTGTTGCTGTTGTTGATGTTGTTGTTGTTTATTTGACGTTGTTGTTGTTGTTGTTTATTTGACGTTGTTGTTGTTGTTTATTTTATGTTGTTGTTGTTGTTGTTTATTTGATGTTGTTGGTGTTGACGTTGTTGTTGTTGTTGTTTATTTGACTTTGTTGTTGTTGTTGACATAGTTGTTGTTTATTTGACGTTGTTGTTGTTGTTTATTTGACGTTGTTGTTGTTGTTGACGTTGTTGTTGTTGTTTATTTGACATTGTTGTTGTTGTTGACGGTGTGGTTGTTGTTGATGTTGTTGTTGTTATTTATTTAACGTTGTTGTTGTTGTTGTTGTTTATTTGACGTTGTTTTTGTTGTTTATTTGACGTTGTTGTTGTTTATTTGACGTTGATGTTGTTGACGTTGTTGTTGCTGTTGTTTATTTGACGTTGTTGTTGTTTATTTGACGTAGTTGTTGTTGTTGACGTTGTTGTTGTTGTTGTTGTTTATTTGACGTTGTTGTAGTTGTTGTTGTTTATTTGACGTTGTTGTTGTTGTTTATTTTACGTTGTTGTTGTTGTTTATTTGATGTTGTTGTTGTTGACGTTGTTGTTGTTGTTGTTTATTTGACGTTGTTGTTGTTGTTGACATAGTTGTTGTTTATGTGACGTTGTTGTTGTTGTTTATTTGATGTTGTTGTTGTTGTTGACGTTGTTGTTGTTTATTTGACATTGTTGTTGTTGACGGTGTTGTTGTTGTTGATGTTGTTGTTGTGATTTATTTAACGTTGTTGTTGTTGTTGTTTATTTGACATTGTTGTTGTTGTTTATTTGACGTTGTTGTTGTTGTTTATTTGACGTTGTTGTTGTTGATGTTGTTGTTGTTGTTGTTATTTATTTGACGTTGTTGTTGTTTATTTGAGGTAGTTGTTGTTGTTGACGTTGTTGTTGTTGTTGTTTATTTGACGTTGTTGTTGTTGTTGTTGTTTTTTTGACATTGTTGTTGTTGTTGACGTTGTTGTTGTTGTTGTTGTTTATTTGACATTGTTGTTGTTGTTGTTGACGTTGTTGTTGTTGTTGTTTATTTAACGTTGTTGTTGTTGACGTTGTTGTTGTTGTTTATTTGACGTTGTTGTTGTTTATTTGACATTGTTGTTGTTGTTGAAGTTGTTGTTGTTGTTTATTTGACGTAGTTGTTGTTGTTTATTTGACATTGTTGTTGTTGTTGACGTTGTTGTTGTTGTTGTTGTTTATTTGACGTTGTTGTTGTTGTTGTTGTTGACATTGTTGTTGTTGTTGTTATTTATTTGACGTTGTTGTTGTTGTTTGTTGTTTATTTGACGTTGTTGTTGTCGTTGTTTATTTGACGTTGTTGTTGTTGTTGTTTATTTGATGTTGTTGTTGTTGTTGTTGTTTTATTATTTATTTGACGTTGTAGTTGTTGTTGACGTTGTTGTTGTTGTTTATTTGACGTTGTTGTTGTTGTTGTTGTTTATTTGACGTTGTTTTTGTTGTTGTTTATTTGACGTTGTTGTTGTTGTTGTTGTTTATTTGACGTTGTTGTTGTTGTTGACGTTGTTGTTGTTGTTGTTTATTTGACGTTGTTGTTGTTGTTGACATAGTTGTTGTTTATTTGACGTTGTTGTTGTTGTTTATTTGACATTGTTTTTGTTGTTGTTTATTTGACGTTGTTGATGTTGTTGTTTATTTGACGTTGTTGTTGTTGACGTTGTTGTTGTTGTTTATTTGACGTTGTTGTTGTTGACGTTGTTGTTGTTGTTTATTTGACGTTGTTGTTGTTGTTGACATAGTTGTTGTTTATTTGACGTTGTTGTTGTTGTTCTTATTGTTGTTTATTTGACATTGTTGTTGTTGTTTATTTGACGTTGTTGTTGTTGTTGACGTTGTTGTTGTTGTTGTTGTTGTTGTTGTTGTTTATTTGACGTTGTTGTTGACGTTGTTGTTGTTATTGTTTATTTGACTTTGTTGTTGTTGTTGACGTTGTTGTTGTTGTTGACGTTGTTGTTGTTGTTGTTGATGTTGTTGTTGTTGTTTATTTGACGTTGTTGTTGTTGACGTTGTTGTTGTTGTTTATTTGACATTGTTGTTGTTGTTGTTGACGGTGTTGTTGTTGTTGTTGACGGTGTTGTTGTTGTTGTTGATGTTGTTGTTGTTATTTATTTGACGTTGTTGTTGTTGTTGTTGTTGTTTATTTGACGTTGTTGTTGTTGTTGTTTATTTGACGTTTTTTGTTGTTGTTTATTTGACGTTGTTGTTGTTGTTTTTGTTGTTTATTTGACATTATTGCTGTTGTTGATGTTGTTGTTGTTATTTATGTGACGTTGTTGTTGTTGTTGTTTATTTGACGTTGTTGTTGTTGTTTATTTTACGTTGTTGTTGTTGTTGTTTATTTGATGTTGTTGGTGTTGACGTTGTTGTTGTTGTTGTTGTTTATTTGACTTTGTTGTTGTTGTTGACATAGTTGTTGTTTATTTGACGTTGTTGTTGTTGTTTATTTGACGTTGTTGTTATTGTTGACATTGTTGTTGTTGTTTATTTGACATTGTTGTTGTTGTTGACGGTGTTGTTTTGTTGTTGATGTTGTTGTTGTTATTTATTTAACGTTGTTGTTGTTGTTGTTTATTTGACGTTGTTGTTGTTGTTTATTTGACGTTTATGTTGTTGACGTTGTTGTTGTTGTTGTTGTTTATTTGACGTTGTTGTTGTTTATTTGACGTAGTTGTTGTTGTTGACGTTGTTGTTGTTGTTGTTGTTGTTGTTTATTTGACGTTGTTGTTGTTGTTGTTTATTTGACGTTGTTGTTGTTGTTTATTTTACGTTGTTGTTGTTGTTGTTTATTTGATGTTGTTGTTGTTGACGTTGTTGTTGTTGTTGTTGTTTATTTGACGTTGTTGTTGTTGTTGACATAGTTGTTGTTTATTTGACGTTGTTGTTGTTGTTTATTTGATGTTGTTGTTGTTGTTGACGTTGTTGTTGTTGTTTATTTGACATTGTTGTTGTTGTTGACGGTGTTGTTGTTGTTGATGTTGTTGATGTAATTTATTTAACGTTGTTGTTGTTGTTGTTTATTTGACGTTGTTGTTGTTGTTGTTTATTTGACGTTTTTTGTTTTTGTTTATTTGACGTTGTTGTTGTTGTTGTTTTTGTTGTTTATTTGACGTTGTTGTTGTTGTTGATGTTGTTGTTGTTGTTGTTGTTTATTTGACGTTGTTGTTGTTGTTTATTTTACGTTGTTGTTGTTGTTGTTTTTGTTGTTTATTTGATGTTGTTGGTGTTGACGTTGTTGTTGTTGTTGTTTATTAGACTTTGTTGTTGTTGTTGACATAGTTGTTGATTATTTGACGTTGTTGTTGTTGTTTATTTGACGTTGTTGTTGTTGTTGACGTTGTTGTTGTTGTTTATTTGACATTGTTGTTGTTGTTGACGGTGTTGTTGTTGTTGTTGTTATTTATTTAACGTTGTTGTTGTTGTTGTTGTTTATTTGACGTTGTTGTTGTTGTTTATTTGACGTTGTTGTTGTTGTTTATTTGACGTTGATGTTGTTGACGTTGTTGTTGTTGTTGTTGTTTATTTGACGTTGTTGTTGTTTATTTGACGTAGTTGTTGTTGTTGACGTTGTTGTTGTTGTTGTTGTTTATTTGACGTTGTTGTTGTTGTTGTTTATTTGACGTTGTTGTTGTTGTTTATTTTACGTTGTTGTTGTTGTTGACGTTATTGTTGTTTATTTGACATTGTTGTTGTTGACGGTGTTGTTGTTGTTGATGTTGTTGTTGTTATTTATTTAACGTTGTTGTTGTTGTTGTTGTTTATTTGATGTTGTTGTTGTTGTTTATTTGACGTTGTTGTTGTTGATGTTGTTGTTGTTGTTGTTGTTTATTTGATGTTGTTGTTGTTTATTTGAGGTAGTTATTGTTGTTGACGTTGTTGTTGTTGTTGTTGTTGTTGTTGTTGTCTATTTGACGTTGTTGTTGTTGTTTTTTTGACATTGTTGTTGTTGTTGACGTTGTTGTTGTTGTTGTTTATTTGACATTGTTGTTGTTGTTGTTGACGTTGTTGTTGTTGTTGTTTATTTGACATTGTTGTTGTTGTTGACGTTGTTGTTGTTATTTATTTTACGTTGTTGTTGTTGTTTATTTGATGTTGTTGTTGTTGACGTTGTTGTTGTTGTTGTTGTTGTTTATTTGACATTGTTGTTGTTGTTGACATAGTTGTTGTTTATTTGACGTTGTTGTTGTTGTTTATTTGACGTTGTTGTTGTTGTTGTTTTGTTGTTTATTTGACGTTGTTGTTATTGTTGACGTTGTTGTTATTGTTTATTTGACGTTGTTGTTGTTGTTGTATTTTATTTGACGTTGTTTTTGTTGTTGTTTATTTGACGTTGTTGTTGTTGTTGTTGTTTATTTGACGTTGTTGTTGTTGTTGACGTTGTTGTTGTTGTTGTTTATTTGACGTTGTTGTTGTTGTTGACATAGTTGTTGTTTATTTGACGTTGTTGTTGTTTATTTGACATTGTTTTTGTTGTTGTTTATTTGACGTTGTTGTTGTTGTTGACGTTGTTTTTGTTGTTTATTTGACGTTGTTGTTGTTGACGTTGTTGTTGTTGTTTATTTGACGTTGTTGTTGTTGTTGACATAGTTGTTGTTTATTTGACGTTGTTGTTGTTGACGTTGTTGTTGTTTATTTGACGTTGTTGTTGTTGTTCTTGTTGTTGTTTATTTGACATTGTTGTTGTTGTTTATTTGACGTTGTTGTTGTTGACGTTGTTGTTGTTGTTGTTTATTTGACGTTGTTGTTGACGTTGTTGTTGTTATTGTTTATTTGACTTTGTTGTTGTTGTTGACGTTGTTGTTGTTGTTGACGTTGTTGTTGTTGATGTTGTTGTTGTTGTTTATTTGACGTTGTTGTTGTTAACGTTGTTGTTGTTGTTTATTTGACATTGTTGTTGTTGTTGACGGTGTTGTTGTTGTTGTTGACGGTGTTGTTGTTGTTGATGTTGTTGTTGTTATTTATTTGACGTTGTTGTTGTTGTTGTTTATTTGACGTTGTAGTTGTTGTTGTTTATTTGACGTTTTTTGTTGTTGTTTATTTGACGTTGTTGTTGTTGTTATTTTTGTTGTTTATTTGACGTTGTTGCTGTTGTTGATGTTGTTGTTGTTGTTGTTTATTTGACGTTGTTGTTGTTGTTGTTTATTTGACGTTGTTGTTGTTGTTTATTTTACGTTGTTGTTGTTGTTTATTTGATTTTGTTGGTGTTGACGTTGTGGTTGTTGTTGTTGTTTATTTGACTTTGTTGTTGTTGTTGACATAGTTGTTGTTTATTTGACGTTGTTGTTGTTGTTTATTTGACGTTGTTGTTGTTGTTGACGTTGTTGTTGTTGTTGACGTTGTTGTTGTTGTTTATTTGACATTGTTGTTGTTGTTGACGGTGTTGTTGTTGTTGTTGATGTTGTTGTTGTTATTTATTTAACGTTGTTGTTGTTGTTGTTTATTTGACGTTGTTGTTGTTGTTTATTTGACGTTGATGTTGTTGACGTTGTTGTTGTTGTTGTTGTTGTTTATTTGACGTTGTTGTTGTTTATTTGACGTAGTTGTTGTTGTTGACGTTGTTGTTGTTGTTGTTGTTGTTTATTTGACGTTGTTGTTGTTGTTGTTTATTTGACGTTGTTGTTGTTGTTTATTTTACATTGTTGTTGTTGTTGTTTATTTGATGTTGTTGTTGTTGACGTTGTTGTTGTTGTTGTTGTTTATTTGACGTTGTTGTTGACATAGTTGTTGTTTATTTGACGTTGTTCTTGTTGTTGTTTATTTGACGTTGTTGTTGTTGTTGTTGACGTTGTTGTTGTTGTTTATTTGACATTGTTGTTGTTGTTGACGGTGTTGTTGTTGTTGATGTTGTTGTTGTTATTTATTTAACGTTGTTGTTGTTGTTGTTTATTTGACGTTGTTGTTGTTGTTGTTTTTTATTTGACGTTTTTTGTTTTTGTTTATTTGACGTTGTTGTTGTTGTTTTTTTTGTTGTTT
Organism: Vicia faba; assembly: GCA_948472305.1. Classification (NCBI taxonomy): domain Eukaryota; kingdom Viridiplantae; phylum Streptophyta; class Magnoliopsida; order Fabales; family Fabaceae; genus Vicia; species Vicia faba. Next base: position 473,358,232 of record OX451738.1, read on the forward strand.
ATTTGACGTTGTTGCTGTTGTTGATGTTGTTGTTGTTGTTGTTGTTTATTTAACGTTGTTGTTGTTGTTTATTTTACGTTGTTGTTGTTGTTGTTGTTTATTTGATGTTGTTGGTGTTGACGTTGTTGTTGTTGTTGTTTATTAGACTTTGTTGTTGTTGTTGACATAGTTGTTGTTTATTTGACATTGTTATTGTTGTTTATTTGACGTTGTTGTTGTTGTTGACGTTGTTGTTGTTGTTTATTTGACATTGTTGTTGTTGTTGGCGGTGTTGTTGTTGTTGTTGTTGATGTTGTTGTTGTTATTTATTTAACATTGTTGTTGTTGTTGTTGTTTATTTGACGTTGTTGTTGTTGTTTATTTGACGTTGTTGTTGTTGTTTATTTGACGTTGATGTTGTTGACGTTGTTGTTGTTGTTGTTTATTTGACGTTGTTGTTGTTTATTTGACGTAGTTGTTGTTGTTGACGTTGTTGTTGTTGTTGTTGTTGTTGTTTATTTGACGTTGTTGTTGTTGTTTATTTGACGCTGTTGTTGTTGTTTATTTTACGTTGTTGTTGTTGTTGACGTTGTTGTTGTTTATTTGACATTGTTGTTGTTGTTGACGGTGTTGTTGTTGTTGATGTTGTTGTTGTTATTTATTTAACGTTGTTGTTGTTGTTGTTTGTTTCACGTTGTTGTTGTTGTTTATTTGACGTTGTTGTTGTTGTTTATTTGACGTTGTTGTTGTTGTTGACGTTGTTGTTGTTGTTGTTGTTTATTTGACGTTGTTGTTGTTTATTTGAGGTAGTTGTTGTTGTTGACGTTGTTGTTGTTGTTGTTGTCTATTTGACGTTGTTGTTGTTGTTTTTTTGACATTGTTGTTGTTGTTGACGTTGTTGTTGTTGTTGTTTATTTGACATTGTTGTTGTTGTTGTTGTTGACGTTGTTGTTGTTGTTGTTGTTGTTTATTTGACGTTGTTGTTGTTGTTGACGTTGTTATTGTTGTTGTTTATTTGACGTTGTTGTTGTTTATTTGACATTGTTGTTGTTGTTGACGTTGTTGTTGTTGTTTATTTTACGTTGTTGTTGTTGTTGTTGTTTATTTGACATTGTTGTTGTTGTTGTTGACGTTGTTGTTGTTGTTGTTTATTTAACGTTGTTGTTGTTGACGTTGTTGTTGTTGTTTATTTGACGTTGTTGTTGTTTATTTGACATTGTTGTTGTTGTTGAAGTTGTTGTTGTTGTTTATTTGACGTTGTTGTTGTTGTTGTTTATTTGACATTGTTGTTGTTGTTGACGTTGTTGTTGTTGTTGTTTATTTGACGTTGTTGTTGTTGTTATTTATTTGACGTTGTTGTTGTTGTTTGTTGTTTATTTGACATTGTTGTTGTCGTTGTTTATTTGACGTTGTTGTTGTTGTTGTTTATTTGATGTATTTGTTGTTGTTGTTTTGTTATTTATTTGACGTTGTTGTTGTTGTTGACGTTGTTGTTGTTGATTATTTGACGTTGTTGTTGTTGTTGTTGTTGTTGTTTATTTGACGTTGTTTTTGTTGTTGTTTATTTGACGTTGTTGTTGTTGTTGTTGTTGTTTATTTGACGTTGTTGTTGTTGTTGACGTTGTTGTTGTTGTTGTTTATTTGACATTGTTGTTGTTGTTGACATAGTTGTTGTTTATTTGACGTTGTTGTTGTTGTTGTTTATTTGACATTGTTTTTGTTGTTGTTTATTTGACGTTGTTGATGTTGTTGTTTATTTGACGTTGTTGTTGTTGTTTATTTGACGTTGTTGTTGTTGACGTTGTTGTTGTTGTTTATTTGACGTTGTTGTTGTTGTTGACATAGTTGTTGTTTATTTGACGTTGTTGTTGTTGACGTTGTTGTTGTTTATTTGACGTTGTTGTTGTTGTTCTTGTTGTTGTTTATTTGACATTGTTGTTGTTGTTTATTTGACCTTGTTGTTGTTGACGTTGTTGTTGTTGTTGTTGTTGTTGTTATTTATTTGACGTTGTTGTTGACGTTGTTGTTGTTATTGTTTATTTGACTTTGTTGTTGTTGTTGACGTTGTTGTTGTTGTTGTTGACGTTGTTGTTGTTGTTGATGTTGTTGTTGTTGTTTATTTGACGTTGTTGTTGTTGACGTTGTTGTTGTTGTTTATTTGACATTGTTGTTGTTGTTGTTGACGGTGTTGTTGTTGTTGTTGACGGTGTTGTTGTTGTTGTTGATGTTGTTGTTGTTATTTATTTGACGTTGTAGTTGTTGTTGTTTATTTGACGTTGTTGTTGTTGTTGTTTATTTGACGTTTTTTGCTGTTGTTTATTTGACGTTGTTGTTGTTGTTGTTTTTGTTGTTTATTTGACGTTATTGCTGTTGTTGATGTTGTTGTTGTTGTTTATGTGACGTTGTTGTTGTTGTTGTTTATTTGACGTTGTTGTTGTTGTTTATTTTACGTTGTTGTTGTTGTTGTTTATTTGATGTTGTTGGTGTTGACGTTGTTGTTGTTGTTGTTGTTGTTTATTTGACTTTGTTGTTGTTGTTGACATAGTTGTTGTTTATTTGACGTTGTTGTTGTTGTTTATTTGACGTTGTTGTTATTGTTGACGTTGTTGTTGTTGTTTATTTGACATTGTTGTTGTTGTTGACGGTGTTGTTGTTGTTGTTGATGTTGTTGTTGTTATTTATTTAACGTTGTTATTGTTGTTTATTTGACGTTGTTGTTGTTGTTGTTTATTTGACGTTTATGTTGTTGACGTTGTTGTTGTAGTTGTCGTTTATTTGACGTTGTTGTTGTTTATTTGACGTAGTTGTTGTTGTTGACGTTGTTGTTGTTGTTGTTGTTGTTGTTTATTTGACGTTGTTGTTGTTGTTGTTGTTTATTTGACGTTGTTGTTGTTGTTTATTTTACGTTGTTGTTGTTGTTGTTTATTTGATGTTGTTGTTGTTGACGTTGTTGTTGTTGTTGTTGTTTATTTGACGTTGTTGTTGTTGTTGACATAGTTGTTGTTTATTTGACGTTGTTGTTGTTGTTTATTTGATGTTGTTGTTGTTGTTGACGTTGTTGTTGTTGTTTATTTGACATTGTTGTTGTTGTTGACGGTGTTGTTGTTGTTGATGTTGTTGATGTTATTTATTTAACATTGTTGTTGTTGTTGTTTATTTGACGTTGTTGTTGTTGTTGTTTATTTGACGTTTTTTGTTTTTGTTTATTTGACGTTGTTGTTGTTGTTGTTTTTGTTGTTTATTTGACGTTGTTGCTGTTGTTGGTGTTGTTGTTGTTGTTGTTGTTTATTTGACGTTGTTGTTGTTGTTTATTTTACGTTGTTGTTGTTGTTGTTTATTTGATGTTGTTGGTGTTGGCGTTGTTGTTGTTGTTGTTTATTAGACTTTGTTGTTGTTGTTGACATAGTTGTTGTTTATTTGACGTTGTTGTTGTTGTTTATTTGACGTTGTTGTTGTTGTTGACGTTGTTGTTGTTGTTTATTTGACATTGTTGTTGTTGTTGACGGTGTTGTTGTTGTTGTTGATGTTGTTGTTGTTATTTATTTAACATTGTTGTTGTTGTTGTTGTTGTTTATTTGACGTTGTTGTTGTTGTTTATTTGACGTTGTTGTTGTTGTTTATTTGACGTTGATGTTGTTGACGTTGTTGTTGTTGTTGTTGTTTATTTGACGTAGTTGTTGTTGTTGACGTTGTTGTTGTTGTTGTTGTTTATTTGACGTTGTTGTTGTTGTTGTTTATTTGACGTTGTTGTTGTTGTTTATTTTACGTTGTTGTTGTTGTTAACGGTGTTGTTGTTTATTTGACATTGTTGTTGTTGACGGTGTTGTTGTTGTTGATGTTGTAGTTGTTATTTATTTAACGTTGTTGTTGTTGTTGTTGTTTATTTGACGTTGTTGTTGTTGTTTATTTGACGTTGTTGTTGTTGTTGTTGTTTATTTGACGTTGTTGTTGTTGATGTTGTTGTTGTTGTTGTTGTTTATTTGACGTTGTTGTTGTTTATTTGAGGTAGTTGTTGTTGTTGACGTTGTTGTTGTTGTTGTTGTTGTTGTTTATTTGACGTTGTTGTTGTTGTTGACGTTGTTGTTGTTGTTGTTTATTTGACATTGTTGTTGTTGTTGACATAGTTGTTGTTTATTTGACGTTGTTGTTGTTGTTGTTTATTTGACATTGTTTTTGTTGTTGTTTATTTGACGTTGTTGATGTTGTTGTTTATTTGACGTTGTTGTTGTTGACGTTGTTGTTGTTGTTTATTTGACGTTGTTGTTGTTGACGTTGTTGTTGTTGTTTATTTGACGTTGTTGTTGTTGTTGACATAGTTGTTGTTTATTTGACGTTGTTGTTGTTGACGTTGTTGTTGTTTATTTGACGTTGTTGTTGTTGTTCTTGTTGTTGTTTATTTGACATTGTTGTTGTTGTTTATTTGACGTTGTTGTTGTTGACGTTGTTATTGTTGTTGTTGTTGTTGTTATTTATTTGACGTTGTTGTTGACGTTGTTGTTGTTATTGTTTATTTGACTTTGTTGTTGTTGTTGACGTTGTTGTTGTTGTTGATGTTGTTGTTGTTGTTTATTTGACGTTGTTGTTGTTGACGTTGTTGTTGTTGTTTATTTGACATTGTTGTTGTTGTTGTTGACGGTGTTGTTGTTGTTGTTGACGGTGTTGTTGTTGTTGTTGATGTTGTTGTTGTTATTTATTTGACGTTGTAGTTGTTGTTGTTTATTTGACGTTGTTGTTGTTGTTGTATATTTGACGTTTTTTGCTGTTGTTTATTTGACGTTGTTGTTGTTGTTGTTTTTGTTGTTTATTTGACGTTATTGCTGTTGTTGATGTTGTTGTTGTTGTTTATGTGACGTTGTTGTTGTTGTTGTTTATTTGACGTTGTTGTTGTTGTTTATTTTACGTTGTTGTTGTTGTTGTTTATTTGATGTTGTTGGTGTTGACGTTGTTGTTGTTGTTGTTGTTTATTTGACTTTGTTGTTGTTGTTGACATAGTTGTTGTTTATTTGACGTTGTTGTTGTTGTTTATTTGACGTTGTTGTTATTGTTGACGTTGTTGTTGTTGTTTATTTGACATTGTTGTTGTTGTTGACGGTGTTGTTGTTGTTGTTGATGTTGTTGTTGTTATTTATTTAACATTGTTGTTGTTGTTTATTTGACGTTGTTGTTGTTGTTTATTTGACGTTTATGTTGTTGACGTTGTTGTTGTAGTTGTCGTTTATTTGACGTTGTTGTTGTTTATTTGACGTAGTTGTTGTTGTTGACGTTGTTGTTGTTGTTGTTGTTGTTGTTTATTTGACGTTGTTGTTGTTGTTGTTGTTTATTTGACGTTGTTGTTGTTGTTTATTTTACGTTGTTGTTGTTGTTGTTTATTTGATGTTGTTGTTGTTGACGTTGTTGTTGTTGTTGTTGTTTATTTGACGTTGTTGTTGTTGTTGACATAGTTGTTGTTTATTTGACGTTGTTGTTGTTGTTGTTTATTTGATGTTGTTGTTGTTGTTGACGTTGTTGTTGTTGTTTATTTGACATTGTTGTTGTTGTTGACGGTGTTGTTGTTGTTGATGTTGTTGATGTTATTTATTTAACGTTGTTGTTGTTGTTGTTTATTTGACGTTGTTGTTGTTGTTGTTTATTTGACGTTTTTTGTTTTTGTTTATTTGACGTTGTTGTTGTTGTTGTTTTTGTTGTTTATTTGACGTTGTTGCTGTTGTTGGTGTTGTTGTTGTTGTTGTTGTTTATTTGACGTTGTTGTTGTTGTTTATTTTACGTTGTTGTTGTTGTTGTTTATTTGATGTTGTTGGTGTTGGCGTTGTTGTTGTTGTTGTTTATTAGACTTTGTTGTTGTTGTTGACATAGTTGTTGTTTATTTGACGTTGTTGTTGTTGTTGACGTTGTTGTTGTTGTTTATTTGACATTGTTGTTGTTGTTGACGGTGTTGTTGTTGTTGTTGATGTTGTTGTTGTTATTTATTTAACATTGTTATTGTTGTTGTTGTTGTTTATTTGACGTTGTTGTTGTTGTTGTTTATTTGACGTTGTTGTTGTTGTTTATTTGACGTTGATGTTGTTGACGTTGTTGTTGTTGTTGTTGTTTATTTGACGTTGTTGTTGTTTATTTGACGTAGTTGTTGTTGTTGACGTTGTTGTTGTTGTTGTTGTTTATTTGACGTTGTTGTTGTTGTTGTTGTTTATTTGACGTTGTTGTTGTTGTTTATTTTACGTTGTTGTTGTTGTTAACGGTGTTGTTGTTTATTTGACATTGTTGTTGTTGACGGTGTTGTTGTTGTTGATGTTGTTGTTGTTATTTATTTAACGTTGTTGTTGTTGTTGTTGTTTATTTGACGTTGTTGTTGTTGTTTATTTGACGTTGTTGTTGTTGTTGTTGTTTATTTGACGTTGTTGTTGTTGATGTTGTTGTTGTTGTTGTTTATTTGACGTTGTTGTTGTTTATTTGAAGTAGTTGTTGTTGTTGACATTGTTGTTGTTGTTGTTGTTGTTGTTGTTGTCTATTTGACGTTGTTGTTGCTGTTTTTTTGACATTGTTGTTGTTGTTGACGTTGTTGTTGTTGTTGTTTATTTGACATTGTTGTTGTTGTTGTTGACGTTGTTGTTGTTGTTGTTGTTTATTTGACGTTGTTGTTGTTGTTGACGTTGTTATTGTTGTTGTTTATTTGACGTTGTTGTTGTTTATTTGACATTATTGTTGTTGTTGACGTTGTTGTTGTTATTTATTTTATGTTGTTGTTGTTGTTGTTTATTTGATGTTGTTGTTGTTGACGTTGTTGTTGTTGTTGTTGTTTATTTGACATTGTTGTTGTTGTTGACATAGTTGTTGTTTATTTGTCGTTGTTGTTGTTGTTTATTTAACGTTGTTGTTGTTGTTGTTGTTTTGTTGTTTATTTGACGTTGTTGTTATTGTTGACGTTGTTGTTGTTGTTTATTTGACGTTGTTGTTGTTGTTGTATTTTATTTGACGTTGTTTTTGTTGTTGTTTATTTGACGTTGTTGTTGTTGTTGTTGTTTATTTGACGTTGTTGTTGTTGTTGACGTTGTTGTTGTTGTTGTTTATTTGACGTTGTTGTTGTTGTTGACATAGTTGTTGTTTATTTGACGTTGTTGTTGTTGTTGTTGTTGTTGTTGTTTATTTGACATTGTTTTTGTTGTTGTTTATTTGACGTTGTTGTTGTTGTTGTTGACGTTGTTTTTGTTGTTTATTTGACGTTGTTGTTGTTGACGTTGTTGTTGTTGTTTATTTGACGTTGTTGTTGTTGTTGACATAGTTGTTGTTTATTTGACGTTGTTGTTGTTGACGTTGTTGTTGTTTATTTGACGTTGTTGTTGTTGTTCTTGTTGTTGCTTATTTGACATTGTTGTTGTTGTTTATTTGACGTTGTTGTTGTTGACGTTGTTGTTGTTGTTGTTGTTTATTTGATGTTGTTGTTGACGTTGTTGTTGTTATTGTTTATTTGACTTTGTTGTTGTTGTTGACGTTGTTGTTGTTGTTGACGTTGTTGTTGTTGTTGATGTTGTTGTTGTTGTTTATTTGACGTTGTTGTTGTTGATGTTGTTGTTGTTGTTTATTTGACATTGTTGTTGTTGTTGTTGACGGTGTTGTTGTTGTTGTTGACGGTGTTGTTGTTGTTGTTAATGTTCTTGTTGTTATTTATTTGACGTTGTTGTTGTTGTTTATTTGACGTTGTTGTTGTTGTTGTTTATTTGACGTTTTTTGTTGTTGTTTATTTGACGTTGTTGTTGTTGTTATTTTTGTTGTTTATTTGACGTTGTTGCTGTTGTTGATGTTGTTGTTGTTGTTGTTTATTTGACGTTGTTGTTGTTGTTATTTATTTGACGTTGTTGTTGTTGTTTATTTTACGTTGTTGTTGTTGTTGTTTATTTGATTTTGTTGGTGTTGACGTTGTTGTTGTTGTTGTTTATTTGACTTTGTTGTTGTTGTTGACATAGTTGTTGTTTATTTGACGTTGTTGTTGTTGTTTATTTGACGTTGTTGTTGTTGTTGACGTTGTTGTTGTTGTTTATTTGACATTGTTGTTGTTGTTGACGGTGTTGTTGTTGTTGTTGATGTTGTTGTTGTTATTTATTTAACGTTGTTGTTGTTGTTGTTTATTTGACGTTGTTGTTGTTGTTTATTTGACGTTGATGTTGTTGACGTTGTTGTTGTTGTTGTTGTTTATTTGACGTTGTTGTTGTTTATTTGACGTAGTTGTTGTTGTTGACGTTGTTGTTGTTGTTGTTGTTGTTGTTTATTTGACGTTGTTGTTGTTGTTGTTTATTTGACGTTGTTGTTGTTGTTTATTTTACGTTGTTATTGTTGTTGTTTATTTGATGTTGTTGTTGTTGACGTTGTTGTTGTTGTTGTTGTTGTTTATTTGACGTTGTTGTTGTTGTTGACATAGTTGTTGTTTATTTGACGTTGTTGTTGTTGTTGTTTATTTGACGTTGTTGTTGTTGTTGACGTTGTTGTTGTTGTTTATTTGACATTGTTGTTGTTGTTGACGGTGTTGTTGTTGTTGATGTTGTTGTTGTTATTTATTTAACGTTAATGTTGTTGTTGTTTATTTGACGTTGTTGTTGTTGTTGATGTTGTTGTTGTTGTTGTTTATTTGACGTTGTTGTTGTTGTTTATTTTACGTTGTTGTTGTTGTTTATTTGACGTTGATGTTGTTGACGTTGTTGTTATTGTTGTTTATTTGACGTTGTTGTTATTGTTGTTTATTTGACGTTGTTGTTGTTTATTTGACGTAGTTGTTGTTGTTGACGTTGTTGTTGTTGTTGTTGTTTATTTGACATTGTTGTTGTTGTTGTTTATTTGACGTTGTTGTTGTTGTTTATTTTACGTTGTTGTTGTTGTTGACGTTGTTGTTGTTTATTTGACATTGTTGTTGTTGTTGACGGTGTTGTTGTTGTTGATGTTGTTGTTGTTATTTATTTAACGTTGTTGTTGTTGTTGTTTATTTGACGTTGTTGTTGTTGTTTATTTGACGTTGTTGTTGTTGTTTATTTGACGTTGTTGTTGTTGACGTTGTTGTTGTTGTTGTTTATTTGACGTTGTTGTTATTGTTGTTTATTTGACGTTGTTGTTGTTTATTTGACGTAGTTGTTGTTGTTGACGTTGTTGTTGTTGTTGTTGTTTATTTGACGTTGTTGTTGTTGTTTATTTGACGTTGTTGTTGTTGTTTATTTTACGTTGTTGTTGTTGTTGACGTTGTTGTTGTTTATTTGACATTGTTGTTGTTGTTGACGGTGTTGTTGTTGTTGATGTTGTTGTTGTTATTTATTTAACGTTGTTGTTGTTGTTGTTGTTGTTTATTTGACGTTGTTGTTGTTGTTTATTTGACGTTGTTGTTGTTGTTTATTTGACGTTGTTGTTGTTGACGTTGTTGTTGTTGTTGTTGTTTATTTGACGTTGTTGTTGTTTATTTGAGGTAGTTGTTGTTGTTGACGTTGTTGTTGTTGTTGTTGTTGTTGTCTATTTGACGTTGTTGTTGTTGTTTTTTTGACATTGTTGTTGTTGTTGACGTTGTTGTTGTTGTTGTTTATTTGACATTGTTGTTATTGTTGTTGACGTTGTTGTTGTTGTTGTTGTTGTTTATTTGACGTTGTTGTTGTTGTTGTTGACGTTGTTGTTGTTGTTGTTTATTTGACGTTGTTGTTGTTTATTTGACATTGTTGTTGTTGTTGACGTTGTTGTTGTTGTTTATTTTACATTGTTGTTGTTGTTGTTGTTTATTTGATGTTGTTGTTGTTGTTGACGTTGTTGTTGTTGTTGTTGTTTATTTGACGTTGTTGTTGTTGTTGACATAGTTGTTGTTTATTTGACGTTGTTGTTGTTGTTTATTTGACGTTGTTGTTGTTGTTGTTGTTTTGTTGTTTATTTGACGTTGTTGTTATTGTTGACGTTGTTGTTGTTGTTTATTTGACGTTGTTATTGTTGTTGTATTTTATTTGACGTTGTTTTTGTTGTTGTTTATTTGACGTTGTTGTTGTTGTTGTTTATTTGACGTTGTTGTTGTTGTTGATGTTGTTGTTGTTGTTGTTTATTTGACGTTGTTGTTGTTGTTGACATAGTTGTTGTTTATTTGACGTTGTTGTTGTTGTTGTTGATGTTGTTTATTTGACATTGTTTTTGTTGTTGTTTATTTGACGTTGTTGTTGTTGTTGTTGTTATTTTGACGTTGTTGTTGTTGTTTATTTGACGTTGTTGTTGACGTTGTTGTTGTTGTTTATTTGACGTTGTTGTTGTTGTTGTTTATTTGACGTTGTTGTTGTTGTTAACATAGTTGTTGTTTATTTGAAGTTGTTGTTATTGACGTTGTTGCTGTTTATTTGACGTTGTTGTTGTTGTTGTTGTTTATTTGACATTGTTATTGTTGTTTATTTGACGTTGTTGTTGTTGTTGACGTTGTTGTTGTTGTTGTTGTTGTTTTTGTTTATTTGACGTTGTTGTTGTTATTGTTGATTTGACGTTGTTGTTGTTGTTGACGTTGTTGTTGTTGTTTATTTGACGTTGTTGTTGTTGACGTTGTTGTTGTTGATTATTTGACATTGTTGTTGTTGTTGTTGACGGTGTTGTTGTTGTTGTTGATGGTGTTGTTGTTATTGTTGATGTTGTTGTTGTTATTTATTTGACGTTGTTGTTGTTGTTGTTTATTTGACGTTGTTGTTGTTGTTGTTTATTTGACGTTTTTTGTTTTTGTTTATTTGACGTTGTTGTTGTTGTTGTTTTTGTTGTTTATTTGACGTTGTTGTTGTTGTTGATGTTGTTGTTGTTGTTGTTTATTTGACGTTGTTGTTGTTGTTGTTTATTTGACGTTGTTATTGTTGTTTATTTTATGTTGTTGTTGTTGTTGTTGTTGTTTATTTCATGTTGTTGGTGTTGACGTTGTTGTTGTTGTTGACATAGTTGTTGTTTATTTGACGTTGTTGTTGTTGTTTATTTGACGTTGTTGTTGTTGTTGACGTTGTTGTTGTTGTTTATTTGACATTGTTGTTGTTGTTGACGGTGTTGTTGTTGTTGTTTATGTTGTTGTTGTTTATGTTGTTGTTGTTATTTATTTAACGTTGTTGTTGTTGTTGTTTATTTGACGTTGTTGTTGTTGATTATTTGACGTTGTTGTTGTTGTTTATTTGACGTTGATGTTGTTGACGTTGTTGTTGTTGTTGTATATTTGACGTTGTTGTTGTTTATTTGACGTAGTTGTTGTTGTTGACGTTGTTGTTGTTGTTTATTTGACGTTGTTGTTGTTGTTGTTTATTTGACGTTGTTGTTGTTGTTTATTTTACGTTGTTGTTGTTGTTGACGTTGTTGTTGTTTATTTGACATTGTTGTTGTTGTTGACGGTGTTGTTGTTGTTGATGTTGTTGTTGTTATTTATTTAACGTTGTTATTGTTGTTGTTGTTTATTTGACGTTGTTGTTGTTGTTGTTGTTTATTTGACGTTGTTGTTGTTGATGTTGTTGTTGTTGTTGTTGTTTATTTGACGTTGTTGTTGTTGTTTATTTTACGTTGTTGTTGTTGTTGTTTATTTGATGTTGTTGTTGTTGACGTTGTTGTTGTTGTTGTTTATTTGACGTTGTTGTTGTTGTTGACATAGTTGTTGTTTATTTGACGTTGTTGTTGTTGTTTATTTGACGTTGTTGTTGTTGTTGACGTTGTTGTTGTTGTTTATTTGACATTGTTGTTGTTGTTGACGGTGTTGTTGTTGTTGATGTTGTTGTTGTTATTTATTTAACGTTGTTGTTGTTGTTGTTTATTTGACGTTGTTGTTGTTGTTGTTGTTTATTTGACGTTTTTTGTTTTTGTTTATTTGACGTTGTTGTTGTTGTTGTTGTTTTTGTTTTTTATTTGACGTTGTTGCTGTTGTTGATGTTGTTGTTGTTGTTGTTGTTTATTTGACGTTGTTGTTGTTGTTTATTTTACGTTGTTGTTGTTGTTGTTTATTTGATGTTGTTGGTGTTGACGTTGTTGTTGTTGTTGACGTTGTTGTTGTTGTTTATTTGACATTGTTGTTGTTGTTGACGGTGTTGTTGTTGTTGTTGATGTTGTTGTTGTTATTTATTTAACGTTGTTGTTGTTGTTGTTGTTGTTGTTGTTTATTTGACGTTGTTGTTGTTTATTTGACGTTGTTGTTGTTGTTTATTTGACGTTGATGTTGTTGACGTTGATGTTGTTGTTGTTTATTTGACGTTGTTGTTGTTTATTTGCCGTAGTTGTTGTTGTTGACGTTGTTGTTGTTTATTTGACGTTGTTGTTGTTGTTGTTTATTTGACGTTGTTGTTGTTGTTTATTTTACGTTGTTGTTGTTGTTGACGTTGTTGTTGTTTATTTGACATTGTTGTTGTTGTTGACGGTGTTGTTGTTGTTGTTGATGTTGTTGTTGTTATTTATTTAACGTTGTTGTTGTTGTTGTTGTTTATTTGACGTTGTTGTTGTTGTTTATTTGACGTTGTTGTTGTTGTTGTTTATTTGACGTTGTTGTTGTTGATGTTGTTGTTTTTGTTGTTGTTTATTTGACGTTGTTGTTGTTTATTTGAGGTAGTTGTTGTTGTTGACGTTGTTGTTGTTATTTATTTTACGTTGTTGTTGTTGTTGTTGTTTATTTGATGTTGTTGTTGTTGACGTTGTTGTTGTTGTTGTTGTTGTTTATTTGACATTGTTGTTGTTGTTGACATAGTTGTTGTTTATTTGACGTTGTTGTTGTTGTTGTTGTTTTGTTGTTTATTTGACGTTGTTGTTATTGTTGACGTTGTTGTTGTTGTTTATTTGACGTTGTTGTTGTTGTTGTATTTTATTTGACGTTGTTTTTGTTGTTGTTTATTTGACGTTGTTGTTGTTGTTGTTGTTTATTTGACGTTGTTGTTGTTGTTGACGTTGTTGTTGTTGTTGTTTATTTGACGTTGTTGTTGTTGTTGACATAGTTGTTGTTTATTTGACGTTGTTGTTGTTGTTGTTGTTGTTTATTTGACATTGTTTTTGTTGTTGTTTATTTGACGTTGTTGTTGTTGTTGTTGACGTTGTTTTTGTTGTTTATTTGACGTTGTTGTTGTTGACGTTGTTGTTGTTGTTTATTTGACGTTGTTGTTGTTGTTGACATAGTTGTTGTTTATTTGACGTTGTTGTTGTTGACGTTGTTGTTGTTTATTTGACGTTGTTGTTGTTGTTCTTGTTGTTGCTTATTTGACATTGTTGTTGTTGTTTATTTGACGTTGTTGTTGTTGACGTTGTTGTTGTTGTTGTTGTTTATTTGACGTTGTTGTTGACGTTGTTGTTGTTATTGTTTATTTGACTTTGTTGTTGTTGTTGACGTTATTGTTGTTGTTGACGTTGTTGTTGTTGTTGATGTTGTTGTTGTTGTTTATTTGACGTTGTTGTTGTTGACGTTGTTGTTGTTGTTTATTTGACATTGTTGTTGTTGTTGTTGACGGTGTTGTTGTTGTTGTTGACGGTGTTGTTGTTGTTGTTGATGTTGTTGTTGTTATTTATTTGACGTTGTTGTTGTTGTTGTTTATTTGACGTTGTTGTTGTTGTTGTTTATTTGACGTTTTTTGTTGTTTATTTGACGTTGTTGTTGTTGTTATTTTTGTTGTTTATTTGACGTTGTTGCTGTTGTTGATGTTGTTGTTGTTGTTGTTTATTTGACGTTGTTGTTGTTGTTATTTATTTGACGTTGTTGTTGTTGTTTATTTTACGTTGTTATTGTTGTTGTTTATTTGATGTTGTTGTTGTTGACGTTGTTGTTGTTGTTGTTTATTTGACGTTGTTGTTGTTGTTGACATAGTTGTTGTTTATTTGACGTTGTTGTTGTTGTTTATTTGACGTTGTTGTTGTTGTTGACGTTGTTGTTGTTGTTTATTTGACATTGTTGTTGTTGTTGACGGTGTTGTTGTTGTTGATGTTGTTGTTGTTATTTATTTAACGTTGTTGTTATTGTTGTTTAATTGACGTTGTTGTTGTTGTTTATTTGACGTTTTTTGTTTTTGTTTATTTGACGTTGTTGTTGTTGTTGTTTTTGTTGTTTATTTGACGTTGTTGCTGTTGTTGATATTGTTGTTGTTGTTGTTGTTGTTTATTTGACGTTGTTGTTGTTGTTTATTTTACGTTGTTGTTGTTGTTGTTTATTTGATGTTGTTGGTGTTGACGTTGTTGTTGTTGTTGTTTATTAGACTTTGTTGTTGTTGTTGACATAGTTGTTGTTTATTTGACGTTGTTGTTGTTGTTTATTTGACGTTGTTGTTGTTGTTGACGTTGTTGTTGTTGTTTATTTGACATTGTTGTTGTTGTTGACGGTGTTGTTGTTGTTGTTGATGTTGTTGTTGTTATTTATTTAACGTTGTTGTTGTTGTTGTTGTTGTTTATTTGACGTTGTTGTTGTTTATTTGACGTTGTTGTTGTTGTTTATTTGACGTTGATGTTGTTGACGTTGATGTTGTTGTTGTTTATTTGACGTTGTTGTTGTTTATTTGCCGTAGTTGTTGTTGTTGACGTTGTTGTTGTTGTTGTTGTTGTTGTTTATTTGACGTTGTTGTTGTTGTTGTTTATTTGACGTTGTTGTTGTTGTTTATTTTACGTTGTTGTTGTTGTTGACGTTGTTGTTGTTTATTTGACATTGTTGTTGTTGTTGACGGTGTTGTTGTTGTTGATGTTGTTGTTGTTATTTATTTAACGTTGTTGTTGTTGTTGTTGTTTATTTGACGTTGTTGTTGTTGTTTATTTGACGTTGTTGTTGTTGTTGTTGTTGTTTATTTGACGTTGTTGTTGTTGATGTTGTTGTTTTTGTTGTTGTTTATTTGACGTTGTTGTTGTTTATTTGAGGTAGTTGTTGTTGTTGACGTTGTTGTTGTTGTTGTTGTTGTTGTTGTTGTCTATTTGACGTTGTTGTTGCTGTTTTTTTGACATTGTTGTTGTTGTTGACGTTGTTGTTGTTGTTGTTTATTTGACATTGTTGTTGTTGTTGTTGACGTTGTTGTTGTGGTTGTTGTTTTTTTAACGTTGTTGTTGTTGTTGTTGACGTTGTTATTGTTGTTGTTTATTTGACGTTGTTGTTGTTTATTTGACATTATTGTTGTTGTTGACGTTGTTGTTGTTATTTATTTTACGTTGTTGTTGTTGTTGTTTATTTGATGTTGTTGTTGTTGACGTTGTTGTTGTTGTTGTTGTTTATTTGACATTGTTGTTGTTGTTGACATAGTTGTTGTTTATTTGACGTTGTTGTTGTTGTTGTTGTTATGTTGTTTATTTGACGTTGTTGTTATTGTTGACGTTGTTGTTGTTGTTTATTTGACAATGTTGTTGTTGTTGTATTTTATTTGACGTTGTTTTTGTTGTTGTTTATTTGACGTTGTTGTTGTTGTTGTTGTTTATTTGACGTTGTTGTTGTTGTTGACGTTGTTGTTGTTGTTGTTTATTTGACGTTGTTGTTGTTGTTGACATAGTTGTTGTTTATTTGACGTTGTTGTTGTTTATTTGATGTTGTTGGTGTTGTTGATGTTGTTGTTGTTGTTGTTTATTTGATGTTGTTGTTTATTAGACTTTGTTGTTGTTGTTGACATAGTTGTTGTTTATTTGACGTTGTTATTGTTGTTTATTTGACGTTGTTGTTGTTGTTGACGTTGTTGTTGTTGTTTATTTGACATTGTTGTTGTTGTTGAGGGTGTTGTTGTTGTTGTTGATGTTGTTGTTGTTATTTATTTAACGTTGTTGTTGTTGTTGTTTATTTGACGTTGTTGTTGTTGTTTATTTGACGTTGTTGTTGTTGTTTATTTGATGTTGATGTTGTTGACGTTGTTGTTATTGTTGTTTATTTGACGTTGTTGTTATTGTTGTTTATTTGACGTTGTTGTTGTTTATTTGACGTAGTTGTTGTTGTTGACGTTGTTGTTGTTGTTGTTGTTTATTTGACTGTTGTTGTTGTTGTTGTTTATTTGATGTTGTTGTTGTTGACGTTGTT
The DNA here is from genome assembly GCA_948472305.1 of Vicia faba. Taxonomy (NCBI): domain Eukaryota; kingdom Viridiplantae; phylum Streptophyta; class Magnoliopsida; order Fabales; family Fabaceae; genus Vicia; species Vicia faba. The sequence goes on from OX451738.1 coordinate 473,374,172, forward strand.
GTTGTTGTTGTTTATTTGACGTTGTTGTTGTTGTTGTTGACATAGTTGTTGTTTATTTGACGTTGTTGTTGTTGTTTATTTGACGTTGTTGTTGTTGTTGACGTTGTTGTTGTTGTTTATTTGACATTGTTGTTGTTGTTGACGGTGTTGTTGTTGTTGATGTTGTTGTTATTATTTATTTAACGTTGTTGTTGTTGTTGTTGTTTATTTGACGTTGTTGTTGTTGTTGTTTATTTGACGTTTTTTGTTTTTGTTTATTTGACGTTGTTGTTGTTGTTGTTTTTGTTGTTTATTTGACGTTGTTGCTGTTGTTGATGTTGTTGTTGTTGTTGTTGTTGTTTATTTGACGTTGTTGTTGTTGTTTATTTTACGTTGTTGTTGTTGTTGTTTATTTGATGTTGTTGGTGTTGACGTTGTTGTTGTTGTTGTTTATTAGACTTTGTTGTTGTTGTTGACATAGTTGTTGTTTATTTGACGTTGTTGTTGTTGTTTATTTGACGTTGTTGTTGTTGTTGACGTTGTTGTTGTTGTTTATTTGACATTGTTGTTGTTGTTGACGGTGTTGTTGTTGTTGTTGATGTTGTTGTTGTTATTTATTTAACGTTGTTGTTGTTGTTGTTGTTTATTTGACGTTGTTGTTGTTTATTTGACGTTGTTGTTGTTGTTTATTTGACGTTGATGTTGTTGACGTTGATGTTGTTGTTGTTTATTTGACGTTGTTGTTTATTTGCCGTAGTTGTTGTTGTTGACGTTGTTGTTGTTGTTGTTTATTTGACGTTGTTGTTGTTGTTGTTGTTTATTTGACGTTGTTGTTGTTGTTTATTTTACGTTGTTGTTGTTGTTGACGTTGTTGTTGTTTATTTGACATTGTTGTTGTTGTTGACGGTGTTGTTGTTGTTGATGTTGTTGTTGTTATTTATTTAACATTGTTGTTGTTGTTGTTTATTTGACGTTGTTGTTGTTGTTTATTTGACGTTGTTGTTGTTGTTGTTGTTTATTTGACGTTGTTGTTGTTGATGTTGTTGTTTTTGTTGTTGTTTATTTGACGTTGTTGTTGTTTATTTGAGGTAGTTGTTGTTGTTGACGTTGTTGTTGTTGTTGTTGTTGTTGTTGTTGTTGTCTATTTGACGTTGTTGTTGCTGTTTTTTTGACATTGTTGTTGTTGTTGACGTTGTTGTTGTTGTTGTTTATTTGACATTGTTGTTGTTGTTGTTGACGTTGTTGTTGTGGTTGTTGTTTTTTTAACGTTGTTGTTGTTGTTGTTGACGTTGTTATTGTTGTTGTTTATTTGACGTTGTTGTTGTTTATTTGACATTATTGTTGTTGTTGACGTTGTTGTTGTTATTTATTTTACGTTGTTGTTGTTGTTGTTTATTTGATGTTGTTGTTGTTGACGTTGTTGTTGTTGTTGTTGTTTATTTGACATTGTTGTTGTTGTTGACATAGTTGTTGTTTATTTGACGTTGTTGTTGTTGTTGTTTTGTTGTTTATTTGACGTTGTTGTTATTGTTGACGTTGTTGTTGTTGTTTATTTGACGTTGTTGTTGTTGTTGTATTTTATTTGACGTTGTTTTTGTTGTTGTTTATTTGACGTTGTTGTTGTTGTTGTTGTTGTTTATTTGACGTTGTTGTTGTTGTTGACGTTGTTGTTGTTGTTGTTTATTTGACGTTGTTGTTGTTGTTGACATATGTGTTGTTTATTTGACGTTGTTGTTGTTGTTGTTGTTGTTTATTTGACATTGTTTTTGTTGTTGTTTATTTGACGTTGTTGTTGTTGTTGACATAGTTGTTGTTTATTTGACGTTGTTGTTGTTGACGTTGTTGTTGTTTATTTGACGTTGTTGTTGTTGTTCTTGTTGTTGCTTATTTGACATTGTTGTTGTTGTTTATTTGACGTTGTTGTTGTTGTTTATTTGACGTTGTTGTTGACGTTGTTGTTGTTATTGTTTATTTGACTTTGTTGTTGTTGTTGACGTTATTGTTGTTGTTGACGTTGTTGTTGTTGTTGATGTTGTTGTTGTTGTTTATTTGACGTTGTTGTTGTTGACGTTGTTGTTGTTGTTTATTTGACATTGTTGTTGTTGTTGTTGACGGTGTTGTTGTTGTTGTTGACGGTGTTGTTGTTGTTGTTGATGTTGTTGTTGTTATTTATTTGACGTTGTTGTTGTTGTTGTTTATTTGACGTTGTTGTTGTTGTTGTTTATTTGACGTTTTTTGTTGTTGTTTATTTGACGTTGTTGTTGTTGTTATTTTTGTTGTTTATTTGACGTTGTTGCTGTTGTTGATGTTGTTGTTATTGTTGTTTATTTGACGTTGTTGTTGTTGTTATTTATTTGACGTTGTTGTTGTTGTTTATTTTACGTTGTTGTTGTTGTTGTTTATTTGATTTTGTTGGTGTTGACGTTGTTGTTGTTGTTGTTGTTTATTTGACTTTGTTGTTGTTGTTGACATAGTTGTTGTTTATTTGACTTTGTTGTTGTTGTTTATTTGACGTTGTTGTTGTTGTAGACGTTGTTGTTGTTGTTTATTTGACATTGTTGTTGTTGTTGACGGTGTTGTTGTTGTTGTTGATGTTGTTGTTGTTATTTATTTAACGTTGTTGTTGTTGTTGTTGTTTATTTGACGTTGTTGTTGTTGTTGTTTATTTGACGTTGATGTTGTTGACGTTGTTGTTGTTGTTGTTGTTGTTTATTTGACGTTGTTGTTGTTTATTTGACGTAGTTGTTGTTGTTGACGTTGTTGTTGTTGTTGTTTATTTGACGTTGTTGTTGTTGTTGTTGTTTATTTGACGTTGTTGTTGTTGTTTATTTTACGTTGTTAATGTTGTTGTTTATTTGATGTTGTCGTTGTTGACGTTGTTGTTGTTGTTGTTGTTGTTGTCTATTTGACGTTGTTGTTGTTGTTGTTGTTGACATAGTTGTTGTTTATTTGACGTTGTTGTTGTTGTTGTTTATTTGACGTTGTTGTTGTTGTTGACGTTGTTGTTGTTGTTGTTTATTTGACATTGTTGTTGTTGTTTACGGTGTTGTTGTTGTTGATGTTGTTGTTGTTATTTATTTAACGTTGTTGTTGTTGTTGTTTATTTGACGTTGTTGTTGTTGTTGTTTTTTATTTGACGTTTTTTGTTTTTGTTTATTTGACGTTTTTGTTGTTGTTGTTTTTGTTGTTTATTTGACGTTGTTGTTGTTGTTGATGTTGTTGTTGTTGTTGTTGTTTATTTGACGTTGTTGTTGTTGTTGTTGTTTATTTTACGTTGTTGTTGTTGTTTATTTGATGTTGTTGGTGTTGTTGATGTTGTTGTTGTTGTTTATTTGATGTTGTTGTTTATTAGACTTTGTTGTTGTTGTTGACATAGTTGTTGTTTATTTGACGTTGTTATTGTTGTTTATTTGACGTTGTTGTTGTTGTTGTTGACGTTGTTGTTGTTGTTTATTTGACATTGTTGTTGTTGTTGAGGGTGTTGTTGTTGTTGTTGATGTTGTTGTTGTTATTTATTTAACGTTGTTGTTGTTGTTGTTGTTTATTTGACGTTGTTGTTGTTGTTTATTTGACGTTGTTGTTGTTGTTTATTTGATGTTGATGTTGTTGACGTTGTTGTTATTGTTGTTTATTTGACGTTGTTGTTATTGTTGTTTATTTGACGTTGTTGTTGTTTATTTGACGTAGTTGTTGTTGTTGACGTTGTTGTTGTTGTTGTTGTTTATTTGACTGTTGTTGTTGTTGTTTATTTGACGTTGTTGTTGTTGTTTATTTTACGTTGTTGTTGTTGTTGACGTTGTTGTTGTTTATTTGACATTGTTGTTGTTGTTGACGGTGTTGTTGTTGTTGATGTTGTTGTTGTTATTTATTTAACGTTGTTGTTGTTGTTGTTGTTTATTTGACGTTGTTGTTGTTTTTTATTTGACGTTGTTGTTGTTGTTTATTTGACGTTGTTGTTGTTGACGTTGTTGTTGTTGTTGTTGTTTATTTGACGTTGTTGTTGTTTATTTGAGGTAGTTGTTGTTGTTGACGTTGTTGTTGTTGTTGTTGTTGTTGTTGTCTATTTGACGTTGTTGTTGTTGTTTTTTTGACATTGTTGTTGTTGTTGACGTTGTTGTTGTTGTTGTTGTTTATTTGACATTGTTGTTGTTGTTGTTGACGTTGTTGTTGTTGTTGTTGTTGTTTATTTGACGTTGTTGTTGTTGTTGTTGACGTTGTTGTTGTTGTTGTTTATTTGACGTTGTTGTTGTTTATTTGACATTGTTGTTGTTGTTGACGTTGTTGTTGTTGTTTATTTTACGTTGTTGTTGTTGTTGTTGTTTATTTGATGTTGTTGTTGTTGACGTTGTTGTTGTTGTTGTTGTTTATTTGACGTTGTTGTTGTTGTTGACATAGTTGTTGTTTATTTGACGTTGTTGTTGTTTATTTGACGTTGTTGTTGTTGTTGTTGTTTTGTTGTTTATTTGACGTTGTTGTTATTGTTGACGTTGTTGTTGTTTATTTGACGTTGTTATTGTTGTTGTATTTTATTTGACGTTGTTTTTGTTGTTGTTTATTTGACGTTGTTGTTGTTGTTGTTTATTTGACGTTGTTGTTGTTGTTGATGTTGTTGTTGTTGTTGTTTATTTGACGTTGTTGTTGTTGTTGTTGACATAGTTGTTGTTTATTTGACATTGTTGTTGTTGTTGACGGTGTTGTTGTTGTTGATGTTGTTGTTGTTATTTATTTAACGTTGTTGTTGTTGTTGTTGTTTATTTGACGTTGTTGTTGTTGTTTATTTGACGTTGTTGTTGTTGTTTATTTGACGTTGTTGTTGTTGACGTTGTTGTTGTTGTTGTTGTTTATTTGACGTTGTTGTTGTTTATTTGAGGTAGTTGTTGTTGTTGACGTTGTTGTTGTTGTTGTTGTTGTCTATTTGACGTTGTTGTTGTTGTTTTTTTGACATTGTTGTTGTTGTTGACGTTGTTGTTGTTGTTGTTTATTTGACTGTTGTTGTTGTTGTTGACGTTGTTGTTGTTGTTGTTGTTGTTTATTTGACGTTGTTGTTGTTGTTGTTGACGTTGTTGATGTTGTTGTTTATTTGACGTTGTTGTTATTTATTTGACATTGTTGTTGTTGTTGACGTTGTTGTTGTTGTTTATTTTACGTTGTTGTTGTTATTGTTGTTTATTTGATGTTGTTGTTGTTGACGTTGTTGTTGTTGTTGTTTATTTGACGTTGTTGTTGTTGTTGACATAGTTGTTGTTTATTTGACGTTGTTGTTGTTTATTTGACGTTGTTGTTGTTGTTGTTGTTTTGTTGTTTATTTGACGTTGTTGTTATTGTTGACGTTGTTGTTGTTGTTTATTTGACGTTGTTATTGTTGTTGTATTTTATTTGACGTTGTTTTTGTTGTTGTTTATTTGACGTTGTTGTTGTTGTTGTTTATTTGACATTGTTGTTGTTGTTGATGTTGTTGTTGTTGTTGTTTATTTGACGTTGTTGTTGTTGTTGACATAGTTGTTGTTTATTTGACGTTGTTGTTGTTGTTGTTGATGTTGTTTATTTGACATTGTTTTTGTTGTTGTTTATTTGACGTTGTTGTTGTTGTTGTTGTTATTTTGACGTTGTTGTTGTTGTTTATTTGACGTTGTTGTTGTTGACGTTGTTGTTGTTGTTTATTTGACGTTGTTGTTGTTGTTGTTTATTTGACGTTGTTGTTGTTGTTGACATAGTTGTTGTTTATTTGAAGTTGTTGTTGTTGACGTTGTTGCTGTTTATTTGACGTTGTTGTTGTTGTTGTTGTTGTTTATTTGACATTGCTGTTGTTGTTTATTTGACGTTGTTGTTGTTGTTGACGTTGTTGTTGTTGTTGTTGTTGTTGTTGTTTATTTGACGTTGTTGTTGACGTTGTTGTTGTTATTGTTTATTTGACGTTGTTGTTGTTGTTGTTGACGTTGTTGTTGTTGTTTATTTGACGTTGTTGTTGTTGACGTTGTTGTTGTTGTTTATTTGACATTGTTGTTGTTGTTGTTGACGGTGTTGTTGTTGTTGTTGATGGTGTTGTTGTTGTTGTTGATGTTGTTGTTGTTATTTATTTGACGTTGTTGTTGTTGTTGTTTATTTGACGTTGTTGTTTTTGTTGTTTATTTGACGTTTTTTGTTTTTGTTTATTTGACGTTGTTGTTGTTGTTGTTGTTTTTGTTGTTTATTTGACGTTGTTGCTGTTGTTGATGTTGTTGTTGTTGTTGTTTATTTGACGTTGTTGTTGTTGTTGTTTATTTGACGTTGTTGTTGTTGTTTATTTTATGTTGTTGTTGTTGTTGTTGTTTATTTCATGTTGTTGGTGTTGACGTTGTTGTTGTTGTTGTTGTTTATTTGACTTTGTTGTTGTTGTTGACATAGTTGTTGTTTATTTGACGTTGTTGTTGTTGTTTATTTGACGTTGTTGTTGTTGTTGTTGACGTTGTTGTTGTTGTTTATTTGACATTGTTGTTGTTGTTGACGGTGTTGTTGTTGTTGTTGTTGATGTTGTTGTTGTTATTTATTTAACGTTGTTGTTGTTGTTGTTGTTGTTGTTTATTTGACGTTGTTGTTGTTGTTTATTTGACGTTGTTGTTGTTGTTTATTTGACGTTGATGTTGTTGACGTTGTTGTTGTTGTTGTTTATTTGACGTTGTTGTTGTTTATTTGACGTAGTTGTTGTTGTTGACGTTGTTGTTGTTGTTTATTTGACGTTGTTGTTGTTGTTGTTTATTTGACGTTGTTGTTGTTCTTGTTGTTGCTTATTTGACATTGTTGTTGTTGTTTATTTGATGTTGTTGTTGTTGACGTTGTTGTTGTTGTTGTTGTTGTTTATTTGACGTTGTTGTTGACGTTGTTGTTGTTATTGTTTATTTGACTTTGTTGTGTTTGTTGACGTTGTTGTTGTTGTTGACGTTGTTGTTGTTGTTGTTGATGTTGTTGTTGTTGTTTATTTGACGTTGTTGTTGTTGACGTTGTTGTTGTTGTTTATTTGACATTGTTGTTGTTGTTGTTGACGGTGTTGTTGTTGTTGTTGACGGTGTTGTTGTTGTTGTTGATGTTGTTGTTGTTATTTATTTGACGTTGTTGTTGTTGTTGTTTATTTGACGTTGTTGTTGTTGTTGTTTATTTGACGTTGTTGCTGTTGTTGATGTTGTTGTTGTTGTTGTTTATTTGACGTTGTTGTTGTTGTTATTTATTTGACGTTGTTGTTGTTGTTTATTTTACGTTGTTGTTGTTGTTGTTTATTTGATTTTGTTGGTGTTGACGTTGTTGTTGTTGTTGTTGTTTATTTGACTTTGTTGTTGTTGTTGACATAGTTGTTGTTTATTTGACGTTGTTGTTGTTGTTTATTTGACGTTGTTGTTGTTGTAGACGTTGTTGTTGTTGTTTATTTGACATTGTTGTTGTTGTTGACGGTGTTGTTGTTGTTGTTGTTGATGTTGTTGTTGTTATTTATTTAACGTTGTTGTTGTTGTTGTTGTTTATTTGACGTTGTTGTTGTTGTTTATTTGACGTTGATGTTGTTGACGTTGTTGTTGTTGTTGTTGTTTATTTGACGTTGTTGTTGTTTATTTGACGTAGTTGTTGTTGTTGACGTTGTTGTTGTTGTTGTTTATTTGACGTTGTTGTTGTTGTTGTTGTTTATTTGACGTTGTTGTTGTTGTTTATTTTACGTTGTTATTGTTGTTGTTTATTTGATGTTGTTGTTGTTGACGTTGTTGTTGTTGTTGTTGTTGTCTATTTGACGTTGTTGTTGTTGTTGACATAGTTGTTGTTTATTTGACGTTGTTGTTGTTGTTGTTTATTTGACGTTGTTGTTGTTGTTGACGTTGTTGTTGTTTATTTGACATTGTTGTTGTTGTTTACGGTGTTGTTGTTGTTGATGTTGTTGTTGTTATTTATTTAACGTTGTTGTTGTTGTTGTTTATTTGACGTTGTTGTTGTTGTTGTTTTTTATTTGACGTTTTTTGTTTTTGTTTATTTGACGTTTTTGTTGTTGTTGTTTTTGTTGTTTATTTGACGTTGTTGTTGTTGTTGTTGATGTTGTTGTTGTTGTTGTTGTTTATTTGACGTTGTTGTTGTTGTTGTTGTTTATTTTACGTTGTTGTTGTTGTTTATTTGATGTTGTTGGTGTTGTTGATGTTGTTGTTGTTGTTGTTTATTTGATGTTGTTGTTTATTAGACTTTGTTGTTGTTGTTGACATAGTTGTTGTTTATTTGACGTTGTTATTGTTGTTTATTTGACGTTGTTGTTGTTGTTGACGTTGTTGTTGTTGTTTATTTGACATTGTTGTTGTTGTTGACGGTGTTGTTGTTGTTGTTGATGTTGTTGTTGTTATTTATTTAACGTTGTTGTTGTTGTTGTTGTTGTTTATTTGACGTTGTTGTTGTTGTTTATTTGACGTTGTTGTTGTTGTTTATTTGACGTTGATGTTGTTGACGTTGTTGTTATTGTTGTTTATTTGACGTTGTTGTTATTGTTGTTTATTTGACGTTGTTGTTGTTTATTTGACGTAGTTGTTGTTGTTGACGTTGTTGTTGTTGTTTATTTGACTGTTGTTGTTGTTGTTTATTTGACGTTGTTGTTGTTGTTTATTTTACGTTGTTGTTGTTGTTGACGTTGTTGTTGTTTATTTGACATTGTTGTTGTTGTTGACGGTGTTGTTGTTGTTGATGTTGTTGTTGTTATTTATTTAACGTTGTTGTTGTTGTTGTTGTTGTTTATTTGACGTTGTTGTTGTTGTTTATTTGACGTTGTTGTTGTTGTTTATTTGACGTTGTTGTTGTTGACGTTGTTGTTGTTGTTGTTGTTTATTTGACGTTGTTGTTGTTTATTTGAGGTAGTTGTTGTTGTTGACGTTGTTGTTGTTGTTGTTGTTGTCTATTTGACGTTGTTGTTGTTGTTTTTTTGACATTGTTGTTGTTGTTGACGTTGTTGTTGTTGTTGTTTATTTGACATTGTTGTTGTTGTTGACGTTGTTGTTGTTGTTGTTGTTGTTTATTTGACGTTGTTGTTGTTGTTGTTGACGTTGTTGTTGTTGTTGTTTATTTGACGTTGTTGTTGTTTATTTGACATTGTTGTTGTTGTTGACGTTGTTGTTGTTGTTTATTTTACGTTGTTGTTGTTGTTGTTGTTTATTTGATGTTGTTGTTGTTGACGTTGTTGTTGTTGTTGTTTATTTGACGTTGTTGTTGTTGTTGACATAGTTGTTGTTTATTTGACGTTGTTGTTGTTGTTGACATAGTTGTTGTTTATTTGACGTTGTTGTTGTTTATTTGACGTTGTTATTGTTGTTGTTGTTTTGTTGTTTATTTGACGTTGTTGTTATTGTTGACGTTGTTGTTGTTGTTTATTTGACGTTGTTATTGTTGTTGTATTTTATTTGACGTTGTTTTTGTTGTTGTTTATTTGACGTTGTTGTTGTTGTTGTTTATTTGACGTTGTTGTTGTTGTTGATGTTGTTGTTGTTGTTGTTTATTTGACGTTGTTGTTGTTGTTGACATAGTTGTTGTTTATTTGACGTTGTTGTTGTTGTTGTTGATGTTGTTTATTTGACATTGTTTTTGTTGTTGTTTATTTGACGTTGTTGTTGTTGTTGTTGTTGTTGTTATTTTGACGTTGTTGTTGTTGTTTATTTGACGTTGTTGTTGTTGACGTTGTTGTTGTTGTTTATTTGACGTTGTTGTTGTTGTTGTTTATTTGACGTTGTTGTTGTTGTTGACATAGTTGTTGTTTATTTGAAGTTGTTGTTGTTGACGTTGTTGCTGTTTATTTGACGTTGTTGTTGTTGTTGTTGTTGTTTATTTGACATTGTTGTTGTTGTTTATTTGACGTTGTTGTTGTTGTTGACGTTGTTGTTGTTGTTGTTGTTGTTTATTTGACGTTGTTGTTGACGTTGTTGTTGTTATTGTTTATTTGACGTTGTTGTTGTTGTTGTTGACGTTGTTGTTGTTGTTTATTTGACGTTGTTGTTTTTGACGTTGTTGTTGTTGTTTATTTGACATTGTTGTTGTTGTTGTTGACGGTGTTGTTGTTGTTGTTGATGGTGTTGTTGTTGTTGTTGATGTTGTTGTTGTTATTTATTTGACGTTGTTGTTGTTGTTGTTTATTTGACGTTGTTGTTGTTGTTGTTTATTTGACGTTTTTTGTTTTTGTTTATTTGACGTTGTTGTTGTTGTTGTTTTTGTTGTTTATTTGACGTTGTTGCTGTTGTTGATGTTGTTGTTGTTGTTGTTTATTTGACGTTGTTGTTGTTGTTGTTTATTTGACGTTGTTGTTGTTGTTTATTTTATGTTGTTGTTGTTGTTGTTTATTTCATGTTGTTGGTGTTGACGTTGTTGTTGTTGTTGTTGTTTATTTGACTTTGTTGTTGTTGTTGACATAGTTGTTGTTTATTTGACGTTGTTGTTGTTGTTGTTTATTTGACGTTGTTGTTGTTGTTGACGTTGTTGTTGTTGTTTATTTGACATTGTTGTTGTTGTTGACGGTGTTGTTGTTGTTGTTGTTGATGTTGTTGTTGTTATTTATTTAACGTTGTTGTTGTAGTTGTTGTTGTTTATTTGACGTTGTTGTTGTTGTTTATTTGACGTTGTTGTTGTTACGTTGTTGTTGTTGTTTATTTGACGTTGATGTTGTTGACGTTGTTGTTGTTGTTGTTTATTTGACGTTGTTGTTGTTTATTTGACGTAGCTGTTGTTGTTGACGTTGTTGTTGTTGTTTATTTGACGTTGTTGTTGTTGTTGTTTATTTGACGTTGTTGTTGTTGTTTATTTTACGTTGTTGTTGTTGTTGACGTTGTTGTTGTTTATTTGACATTGTTGTTGTTGTTGACGGTGTTGTTGTTGTTGATGTTGTTGTTGTTATTTATTTAACGTTGTTGTTGTTGTTGTTTATTTGACGTTGTTGTCGTTGTTGTTTATTTGACGTTGTTGTTGTTGTTTATTTGACGTTGTTGTTGTTGACGTTGTTGTTGTTGTTGTTGTTTATTTGACGTTGTTGTTGTTGTTTATTTTACGTTGTTGTTGTTGTTGTTTATTTGATGCTGTTGTTGTTGACGTTGTTGTTGTTGTTGTTTATTTGACGTTGTTGTTGTTGTTGACATAGTTGTTGTTTATTTGACGTTGTTGTTGTTGTTTATTTGACGTTGTTGTGGTTGTTGACGTTGTTGTTGTTGTTTATTTGACATTGTTGTTGTTGTTGACGGTGTTGTTGTTGTTGATGTTGTTGTTGTTATTTATTTAACGTTGTTGTTGTTGTTGTTGTTTATTTGACGTTGTTGTTGTTGTTGTTTATTTGACGTTTTTTGTTTTTGTTTATTTGACGTTGTTGTTGTTGTTGTTTTTGTTGTTTATTTGACGTTGTTGTTGTTGTTGATGTTGTTGTTGTTGTTGTTTATTTGACGTTGTTGTTGTTGTTTATTTTACATTGTTGTTGTTGTTGTTTATTTGATGTTGTTGGTGTTGACGTTGTTGTTGTTGTTGTTTATTAGACTTTGTTTTTGTTGTTGACATAGTTGTTGTTTATTTGACGTTGTTGTTGTTGTTTATTTGACGTTGTTGTTGACGTTGTTGTTGTTGTTTATTTGACATTGGTGTTGTTGTTGACGGTGTTGTTGTTGTTGTTGTTGATGTTTTGTTGTTATTTATTTAACGTTGTTGTTGTTGTTGTTGTTTATTTGACGTTGTTGTTGTCAATTTGACGTTGTTATTGTTGTTTTTTTTGACATTGTTGTTGTTGTTGACATTGTTGTTGTTGTTTATTTGACATTGTTGTTGTTGTCATTGACGTTGTTGTTGTTGTTGTTTATTTGACGTTGTTGTTGTTGTTGTTGACGTTGTTATTGTTGTTGTTTATTTGACGTTGTTGTTGTTTATTTGACATTGTTGTTGTTGTTGACGTTGTTGTTGTTGTTTATTTTACGTTGTTGTTGTTGTTGTTGTTGTTTATTTGATGTTGTTGTTGTTGACGTTGTTGTTGTTGTTGTTGTTTATTTGACGTTGTTGTTGTTGTTGACATAGTTGTTGTTTATTTGACGTTGTTGTTGTTGTTTATTTGACGTTGTTGTTGTTGTTGTTGTTTTGTTGTTTATTTGACGTTGTTGTTATTGTTGACGTTGTTGTTGTTGTTTATTTGACGTTGTTGTTGTTATTGTTGTATTTTATTTGACGTTGTTTTTGTTGTTGTTTATTTGACGTTGTTGTTGTTGTTGTTGTTTATTTGACGTTGTTGTTGTTGTTGACATTGTTGTTGTTGTTGTTTATTTGACGTTGTTGTTGTTGTTGACATAGTTGTTGTTTATTTGACGTTGTTGTTGTTGTTGTTGATGTTGTTTATTTGACATTGTTTTTGTTGTTGTTTATTTGACGTTGTTGTTGTTGTTGTTGTTGTTGTTTATTTGACGTTGTTGTTGTTGACGTTGTTGTTGTTGTTTATTTGACGTTGTTGTTGTTGACGTTGTTGTTGTTGTTTATTTGACGTTGTTGTTGTTGTTGACATAGTTGTTGTTTATTTGAAGTTGTTGTTGTTGACGTTGTTGTTGTTTATTTGACGTTGTTGTTGTTGTTCATGTTGTTGTTTATTTGACATTGTTGTTGTTGTTTATTTGACGTTGTTGTTGTTGTTGTTGTTGTTGTTGTTGTTGTTTATTTGACGTTGTTGTTGACGTTGTTGTTGTTATTGTTTATTTGACGTTGTTGTTGTTGTTGTTGACGTTGTTGTTGTTGTTGACGTTGTTGTTGTTGTTGTTTATTTGACGTTGTTGTTGTTGACGTTGTTGTTGTTGTTGTTTATTTGACATTGTTGTTGTTGTTGTTGACGGTGTTGTTGTTGTTGTTGATGGTGTTGTTGTTGTTGTTGATGTTGTTGTTGTTATTTATTTGACGTTGTTGTTGTTGTTGTTTATTTGACGTTGTTGTTGTTGTTGTTTATTTGACGTTTTTTGTTTTTGTTTATTTGACGTTGTTGTTGTTGTTGTTTTTGTTGTTTATTTGACGTTGTTGCTGTTGTTGATGTTGTTGTTGTTGTTGTTTATTTGACGTTGTTGTTGTTGTTGTTTATTTGACGTTGTTGTTGTTGTTCATTTTATGTTGTTGTTGTTGTTGTTTATTTGATGTTGTTGGTGTTGACGTTGTTGTTGTTGTTGTTGTTTATTTGACTTTGTTGTTGTTGTTGATATAATTGTTGTTTATTTGACGTTGTTGTTGTTGTTGACGTTGTTGTTGTTTATTTCACATTGTTGTTGTTGTTGACGGTGTTGTTGTTGTTGTTGATGTTGTTGTGGTTATTTATTTAACGTTGTTGTTGTTGTTTATTTGACGTTGTTGTTGTTGTTTATTTGACGTTGTTGTTGTTGTTTATTTGACGTTGATGTTGTTGACGTTGTTGTTGTTGTTGTTTATTTGACGTTGTTGTTGTTTATTTGACGTAGTTGTTGTTGTTGACGTTGTTGTTGTTGTTTATTTGACGTTGTTGTTGTTGTTGTTTATTTGACGTTGTTGTTGTTGTTTATTTTACGTTGTTGTTGTTGTTGACGTTGTTGTTGTTTATTTGACATTGTTGTTGTTGTTGACGGTGTTGTTGTTGTTGATGTTGTTGTTGTTATTTATTTAACGTTGTTGTTGTTGTTGTTGTTTATTTGACGTTGTTGTTGTTGTTGTTTATTTGATGTTATTGTTGTTGTTTATTTGACGTTGTTGTTGTTGACGTTGTTGTTGTTGTTGTTGTTTATTTGACGTTGTTGTTGTTGTTTATTTTACGTTGTTGTTGTTGTTGTTTATTTGATGTTGTTGTTGTTGACGGTGTTGTTGTTGTTGTTGTTGTTTATTTGACGTTGTTGTTGTTGTTGACATAGTTGTTGTTTATTTGACGTTGTTGTTGTTGTTTATTTGACGTTGTTGTTGTTGTTGACGTTGTTGTTGTTGTTTATTTGACATTGTTGTTGTTGTTGACGGTGTTGTTGTTGTTGATGTTGTTGTTGTTATTTATTTAACGTTGTTGTTGTTGTTTATTTGACGTTGTTGTTGTTGTTGTTGTTTATTTGACGTTTTTTGTTTTTGTTTATTTGACGTTGTTGTTGTTGTTGTTTTTGTTGTTTATTTGACGTTGTTGCTGTTGTTGATGTTGTTGTTGTTGTTGTTGTTTATTTGACGTTGTTGTTGTTGTTTATTTTACGTTGTTGTTGTTGTTGTTTATTTGATGTTGTTGGTGTTGACGTTGTTGTTGTTCTTGTTTATTAGACTTTGTTGTTGTTGTTGACATAGTTGTTGTTTATTTGACGTTGTTGTTGTTGTTTATTTGACGTTGTTGTTGTTGTTGACGTTGTTGTTGTTGTTTATTTGACATTGTTGTTGTTGTTGACGGTGTTGTTGTTGTTGTTGATGTTGTTGTTGTTATTTATTTAACGTTGTTGTTGTTGTTGTTTATTTGACGTTGTTGTTGTTTATTTGACGTTGTTGTTGTTGTTTATTTGACGTTGATGTTGTTGACGTTGTTGTTGTTGTTGTTTATTTGACGTTGTTGTTGTTTATTTGACGTTGTTGTTGTTGTTGTTGTTGTTGTTTATTTGACGTTGTTGTTGTTGTTTATTTGACGTTGTTGTTGTTTATTTTACGTTGTTGTTGTTGTTGACGTTGTTGTTGTTTATTTGACATTGTTGTTGTTGTTGACGGTGTTGTTGTTGTTGATGTTGTTGTTGTTATTTATTTAACGTTGTTGTTGTTGTTGTTGTTTATTTGACGTTGTTGTTGTTGTTTATTTGACGTTGTTGTTGTTGACGTTATTGTTGTTGTTGTTGTTTATTTGACATGTTGTTGTTTATTTGAGGTAGTTGTTGTTGTTGACGTTGTTGTTGTTGTTGTTGTTGTTGTCTATTTGACGTTGTTGTTGTTGTTTTTTTGACATTGTTGTTGTTGTTGACGTTGTTGTTGTTGTTGTTTATTTGACATTGTTGTTGTTGTTGACGTTGTTGTTGTTGTTGTTGTTGTTTATTTGACGTTGTTGTTGTTTATTTGACATTGTTGTTGTTGTTGACGTTGTTGTTGTTGTTTATTTTATGTTGTTGTTGTTGTTGTTGTTTATTTGATGTTGTTGTTGTTGACGTTGTTGTTGTTGTTGTTGTTTATTTGACGTTGTTGTTGTTGTTGACATAGTTGTTGTTTATTTGACGTTGTTGTTGTTGTTTATTTGACGTTGTTGTTGTTGTTGTTGTTTTGTTGTTTATTTGACGTTGTTGTTATTGTTGACGTTGTTGTTGTTGTTTATTTGACGTTGTTGTTGTTGTTGTATTTTATTTGACGTTGTTTTTGTTGTTGTTTATTTGACGTTGTTGTTGTTGTTGTTGTTGTTTATTTGACGTTGTTGTTATTGTTGACGTTGTTGTTGTTGTTGTTGTTTATTTGACGTTGTTGTTGTTGACATAGTTGTTGTTTATTTGACGTTGTTGTTGTTGTTGTTGTTGTTGTTTATTTGACATTGTTTTTGTTGTTGTTTATTTGACGTTGTTGTGGTTGTTGTTGTTTATTTGACGTTGTTGTTGTTGACGTTGTTGTTGTTGTTTATTTGACGTTGTTGTTGTTGACGTTGTTGTTGTTGTTTATTTGACGTTGTTGTTGTTGTTGACATAGTTGTTGTTTATTTGACGTTGTTGTTGTTGTTGTTGTTTATTTGACGTTGTTGTTGTTGTTCTTGTTGTTGTTTATTTGACATTGTTGTTGTTGTTTATTTGACGTTGTTGTTGTTGTTGACGTTGTTGTTGTTGTTGTTGTTGTTTATTTGACGTTGTTGTTGTTATTGTTTATTTGACGTTGTTGTTGTTGTTGACGTTGTTGTTGTTGTTGACGTTGTTGTTGTTGTTTATTTGACGTTGTTGTTGTTGACGCCGTTGTTGTTGTTTATTTGACATTGTTGTTGTTGTTATTGACGGTGTTGTTGTTGTTGTTGATGGTGTTGTTGTTGTTATTGATGTTGTTGTTGTTATTTATTTGACGTTGTTGTTGTTGTTGTTTATTTAACGTTGTTGTTGTTGTTGTTTATTTGACGTTTTTTGTTTTTGTTTATTTGACGTTGTTGTTGTTGTTGTTTTTGTTGTTTATTTGACGTTGTTGCTATTGTTGATGTTGTTGTTGTTGTTGTTTATTTGACGTTGTTGTTGTTGTTGTTTATTTGACGTTGTTGTTGTTGTTTATTTTATGTTGTTATTATTGTTGTTGTTTATTTGATGTTGTTGGTGTTGACATTGTTGTTGTTGTTGTTTATTTGACTTTGTTGTTGTTGTTGACATAGTTGTTGTTTATTTGACGTTGTTGTTGTTGTTTATTTGACGTTGTTGTTGTTGTTGACGTTGTTGTTGTTGTTTATTTGACATTGTTGTTGTTGTTGACGGTGTTGTTGTTGTTGTTGATGTTGTTGTTGTTATTTATTTAACGTTGTTGTTGTTGTTGTTGTTGTTTATTTGACGTTGTTGTTGTTGTTTATTTGACGTTGTTGTTGTTGTTTATTTGACGTTGATGTTGTTGACGTTGTTGTTGTTGTTGTTTATTTGACGTTGTTGTTGTTTATTTGACGTAGTTGTTGTTGTTGACGTTGTTGTTGTTGTTGTTTATTTGACGTTGTTGTTGTTGTTGTTTATTTGACGTTGTTGTTGTTTATTTTACGTTGTTGTTGTTGTTGACGTTGTTGTTGTTTATTTGACATTGTTGTTGTTTTTGACAGTGTTGTTGTTGTTGATGTTGTTGTTGTTATTTATTTAACGTTGTTGTTGTTGTTGTTGTTTATTTGACGTTGTTGTTGTTGTTTATTTGATGTTGTTGTTGTTTATTTGACGTTGTTGTTGTTGACGTTGTTGTTGTTGTTGTTGTTTATTTGACGTTGTTGTTGTTTATTTGAGGTAGTTGTTATTGTTGACGTTGTTGTTGTTGTTGTTGTTGTCTATTTGACGTTGTTGTTGTTGTCTATTTGACGTTGTTGTTGTTGTTTTTTTGACATTGTTGTTGTTGTTGACGTTGTTGTTGTTGTTGTTTATTTGACATTGTTGTTGTTGTTGTTGACGTTGTTGTTGTTGTTGTTTATTTGACATTGTTGTTGTTGTTGTTGACGTTGTTATTGTTGTTGTTTATTTGACGTTGTTGTTGTTGTTGTTGACGTTGTTATTGTTGTTGTTTATTTGACATTGTTGTTATTGTTGTTGTTGTTGTTGTTTATTTTACGTTGTTGTTGTTGTTGTTGTTTATTTGATGTTGTTGTTGTTGTTGACGTTGTTGTTGTTGTTGTTGTTGTTGTTGACGTTGTTGTTGATGTTGTTGACGTTGTTGTTGTTGACATAGTTGTTGTTTATTTGATGTTGTTGTTGTTGTTTATTTGGCGTTGTTGTTGTTGTTTGTTGTTTTGTTGTTTATTTGATGTTGTTGTTATTGTTGACGTTGTTGTTGTTGTTTATTTGACGTTGTTGTTGTTGTTGTATTTTATTTGACGTTGTTTTTGTTGTTGTTTATTTGACGTTGTTGTTGTTGTTGTTGTTGTTTATTTGACGTTGTTGTTGTTGTTGACGTTGTTGTTGTTGTTGTTTATTTAACGTTGTTGTTGTTGTTGACATAGTTGTTGTTTATTTGACGTTGTTGTTGTTGTTGTTGTTTATTTGACATTGTTTTTGTTGTTGTTTATTTGACATTGTTGTTGTTGTTGTTGTTGTTTATTTGACGTTGTTGTTGTTGACGTTGTTGTTGTTGTTTATTTGACGTTGTTGTTGTTGACGTTGTTGTTGTTGTTTATTTGACGTTGTTGTTGTTGTTGACATAGTTGTTGTTTATTTGACGTTGTTGTTGTTGACGTTGTTGTTGTTTATTTGACGTTGTTGTTGTTGTTCTTGTTGTTGTTTATTTGACATTGTTGTTGTTGTTTATTTGACGTTGTTGTTGTTGTTGACGTTGTTGTTGTTGTTGTTGTTGTTGTTTATTTGACGTTGTTGTTGACGTTGTTGTTGTTATTGTTTATTTGACGTTGTTGTTGTTGTTGACGTTGTTGTTGTTGTTTATTTGACGTTGTTGTTGTTGACGTTGTTGTTGTTGTTTATTTGACATTGTTGTTGTTGTTGTTGACGGTGTTGTTGTTTTTGTTGACGGTGTTGTTGTTGTTGTTGTTGATGTTGTTGTTGTTATTTATTTGACGTTGTTGTTATTGTTGTTTATTTGACGTTGTTGTTGTTGTTGTTGTTTATTTGACGTTTTTTGTTTTTGTTTATTTGACGTTGTTGTTGTTGTTGTTTTTGTTGTTTATTTGACGTTGTTGTTGTTGATGTTGTTGTTGTTGTTGTTTATTTGACGTTGTTGTTGTTGTTGTTGTTTATTTGACGTTGTTGTTGTTTATTTTATGTTGTTGTTGTTGTTGTTTATTAGATGTTGTTGGTGTTGACGTTGTTGTTGTTGTTGTTTATTTGACTTTGTTGTTGTTGTTGACATAGTTGTTGTTTATTTGACGTTGTTGTTGTTGTTTATTTGACGTTGTTGTTGTTGTTGACGTTGTTGTTGTTGTTTATTTGACATTATTGTTGTTGTTGACGGTGTTGTTGTTGTTGATGTTGTTGTTGTTATTTATTTAACGTTGTTGTTGTTGTTGTTTATTTGACGTTGTTGTTGTTGTTGTTTATTTGACGTTGTTGTTGTTTATTTGACGTTGATGTTGTTGACGTTGTTGTTGTTGTTGTTTATTTGACGTTGTTGTTGTTTATTTGACGTAGTTGTTGTTGACGTTGTTGTTGTTGTTGTTGTTTATTTGACGTTGTTGTTATTGTTGTTTACTTGACGTTGTTGTTGTTTATTTTACGTTGTTGTTGTTGTTGTTTATTTGATGTTGTTGTTGTTGACGTTGTTGTTGTTGTTGTTTATTTGACGATGTTGTCGTTGTTGACATAGTTGTTGTTTATTTGACGTTGTTGTTGTTGTTTATTTGACGTTGTTGTTGTTGTTGACGTTGTTGTTGTTTATTTGACATTGTTGTTGTTGACGGTGTTGTTGTTGTTGATGTTGTTGTTGTTATTTATTTAACGTTGTTGTTGTTGTTGTTTATTTGACGTTGTTGTTGTTGTTTATTTGACGTGGTTGTTGTTGTTTATTTGATGTTGTTGTTGTTGACGTTGTTGTTGTTGTTGTTATTTATTTGACGTTGTTGTTGTTTATTTGAGGTAGTTGTTGTTGTTGACGTTGTTGTTGTTGTTGTTGTTTATTTGACGTTGTTGTTGTTGTTGTTTTTTTGACATTGTTTTTGTTGTTGACGTTGTTGTTGTTGTTGTTTATTTGACATTGTTGTTGTTGTTGTTGACGTTGTTGTTGTTGTTGTTGTTTATTTAACGTTGTTGTTGTTGTTGACGTTGTTGTTGTTGTTTATTTGACGTTGTTGTTGTTTATTTGACATTGTTGTTGTTGAAGTTGTTGTTGTTGTTTATTTGACGTTGTTGTTGTTGTTTATTTGACATTGTTGTTGTTGTTGACGTTGTTGTTGTTGTTGTTGTTGTTGTTTATTTGACGTTGTTGTTGTTGTTGACATTGTTGTTGTTGTTGTTATTTATTTGACGTTGTTGTTGTTGTTGTTTATTTGACGTTGTTGTTGTCGTTGTTTATTTGACGTTGTTGTTGTTGTTGTTTATTTGATGTTGTTGTTGTTGTTGTTTTGTTATTTATTTGACGTTGTTGTTGTTGACGTTGTTGTTGTTGTTTATTTGACGTTGTTGTTGTTGTTGTTGTTTATTTGACGTTGTTTTTGTTGTTGTTTATTTGACGTTGTTGTTGTTGTTGTTTATTTGACGTTGTTGTTGTTGTTGACGTTGTTGTTGTTGTTGTTTATTTGACGTTGTTGTTGTTGTTGTTGACATAGTTGTTGTTTATTTGACGTTGTTGTTGTTGTTGTTGTTGTTTATTTGACATTGTTTTTGTTGTTGTTTATTTGACGTTGTTGATGTTGTTGTTTATTTGACGTTGTTGTTGTTTATTTGACGTTGTTGTTGTTGACGTTGTTGTTGTTGTTTATTTGACGTTGTTGTTGTTGTTGACATAGTTGTTGTTTATTTGACGTTGTTGTTGTTGACGTTGTTGTTGTTTATTTGACGTTGTTGTTGTTGTTCTTGTTGTTGTTTATTTGACATTGTTGTTGTTGTTTATATGACGTTGTTGTTGTTGTTGACGTTGTTGTTGTTGTTGTTGTTTATTTGACGTTGTTGTTGACGTTGTTGTTGTTATTGTTTATTTGACTTTGTTGTTGTTGTTGACGTTGTTGTTGTTGTTAACGTTGTTGTTGTTGTTGATGTTGTTGTTGTTGTTTATTTGACGTTGTTGTTGTTGATGTTGTTGTTGTTGTTTATTTGACATTGTTTTTGTTGTTGTTGACGGTGTTGTTGTTGTTGTTGACAGTGTTGTTGTTGTTGTTGATGTTGTTGTTGTTATTTATTTGACGTTGTTGTTGTTGTTGTTTATTTGACGTTGTTGTTGTTGTTGTTTATTTGACGTTTTTTGTTGTTGTTTATTTGACGTTGTTGTTGTTGTTGTTTTTGTTGTTTATTTGACGTTGTTGCTGTTGTTGATGTTGTTGTTGTTGTTGTTGTTTATTTGACGTTGTTGTTGTTGTTGTTGTTTATTTGACGTTGTTGTTGTTGTTTATTTTACGTCGTTGTTGTTGTTGTTTATTTGATGTTGTTGATGTTGACGTTGTTGTTGTTGTTGTTTATTTGACTTTGTTGTTGTTGTTGACATAGTTGTTGTTTATTTGACGTTGTTGTTGTTGTTTATTTGACGTTGTTGTTGTTGTTTATTTGACGTTGTTGTTGTTGTTGACGTTGTTGTTGTTGTTTATTTGACATTGTTGTTGTTGTTGACGGTGTTGTTGTTATTGTTGATGTTGTTGTTGTTATTTATTTAACGTTGTTGTTGTTGTTGTTTATTTGACGATGTTATTGTTGTTTATTTGATGTTGATGTTGTTGACGTTGTTGTTGTTGTTGTTGTTTATTTGACGTTGTTGTTGTTTATTTGACGTAGTTGTTGTTGTTGACGTTGTTGTTGTTGTTGTTGTTTATTTGACATTGTTGTTGTTGTTGTTGTTTATTTGACGTTGTTGTTGTTGTTTATTTTACGTTGTTGTTGTTGTTGTTTATTTGATGTTGTTGTTGTTGACGTTGTTGTTGTTGTTGTTGTTGTTTATTTGACGTTGTTGTTGTTGTTGTTTATTTGACGTTGTTGTTGTTGTTGACATAGTTGTTGTTTATTTGACGTTGTTGTTGTTGTTTATTTGACGTTGTTGTTGTTGTTGACGTTGTTGTTGTTGTTTATTTGACATTGTTGTTGTTGTTGACGGTGTTGTTGTTGTTGATGTTGTTGTTGTTATTTATTTAACGTTGTTGTTGTTGTTGTTGTTGTTTATTTGACGTTGTTGTTGTTGTTGACATAGTTGTTGTTTATTTGACGTTGTTGTTGTTGTTGTTGTTTATTTGACGTTGTTGTTGTTGTTTATTTTACGTTGTTGTTGTTGTTGTTTATTTGATGTTGTTGGTGTTGACGTTATTATTCTTGTTGTTTATTTGACTTTGTTGTTGTTGTTGACATAGTTGTTGTTTATTTGACGTTGTTGTTGTTGTTTATTTGACGTTGTTGTTGTTGTTGACGTTGTTGTTGTTGTTTATTTGACATTGTTGTTGTTGTTGACGGTGTTGTTGTTGTTGTTATTTATTTAACGTTGTTGTTGTTGTTGTTTATTTGACGTTGTTGTTGTTGTTTATTTGACGTTGTTGTTGTTGTTTATTTGACGTTGATGTTGTTGATGTTGTTATTGTTGTTATTTATTTGACGTTGTTGTTGTTTATTTGAGGTAGTTGTTGTTGTTGACGTTGTTGTTGTTGTTGTTGTTTATTTGACGTTGTTGTTGTTGTTGTTTTTTTGACATTGTTGTTGTTGTTGACGTTGTTGTTGTTGTTGTTGTTTATTTGACATTTTTGTTGTTGTTGTTGACGTTGTTGTTGTTGTTGTTGTTGTTTATTTGACGTTGTTGTTGACGTTGTTGTTGTTGTTGTTTATTTGACGTTGTTGTTGTTTATTTGACATTGTTGTTGTTGTTGACGTTGTTGTTGTTGTTTATTTGACGTTGTTGTTGTTGTTTATTTGACATTGTTCTTGTTGTTGACGTTGTTGTTGTTGTTGTTGTTTATTTGACGTTGTTGTTGTTGTTGTTGAAATTGTTGTTGTTGTTGTTATTTATTTGACGTTGTTGTTGTTGTTGTTTATTTGACGTTGTTGTTGTTGTTGTTTATTTGACGTTGTTGTTGTTGTTGTTTATTTGATGTTATTGTTGTTGTTGTTGTTTTGTTATTTATTTGACGTTGTTGTTGTTGTTGACGTTGTTGTTGTTGTTTATTTGACGTTGTTGTTGTTGTTGTTGTTGTTGTTGTTTATTTGACGTTGTTTTTGTTGTTGTTTATTTGACGTTGTTGTTGTTGTTGTTGTTGTTTATTTGACGTTGTTGTTGTTGTTGACGTTGTTGTTGTTGTTGTTTATTTGACGTTGTTGTTGTTGTTGACATAGTTGTTGTTTATTTGAAGTTGTTGTTGTTGTTGTTGTTTATTTGACATTGTTTTTGTTGTTGTTTATTTGACGTTGTTGATGTTGTTGTTTATTTGACGTTGTTGTTGTTGACGTTGTTGTTGTTGTTTATTTGACGTTGTTGTTGTTGACGTTGGTGTTGTTGTTTATTTGACGTTGTTGTTGTTGTTGACATAGTTGTTGTTTATTTGACGTTGTTGTTGTTGACGTTGTTGTTGTTTATTTGGCGTTGTTGTTGTTGTTCTTGTTGTTGTTTATTTGACATTGTTGTTGTTGTTTATTTGACGTTGTTGTTGTTGTTGACGTTGTTGTTGTTGTTGTTGTTTATTTGACGTTGTTGTTGACGTTGTTGTTGTTATTGTTTATTTGACTTTGTTGTTGTTGTTGACGTTGTTGTTATTGTTGACGTTGTTGTTGTTGTTGACGTTGTTGTTGTTGTTTATTTGACGTTGTTGTTGTTGACGTTTTTGTTGTTGTTTATTTGACATTGTTGTTGTTGTTGTTGACGGTGTTGTTGTTGTTGTTGACGGTGTTGTAGTTGTTGTTGATGTTGTTGTTGTTATTTATTTGACGTTGTTGTTGTTGTTGTTTATTTGACGTTGTTGTTGTTGTTGTTTATTTGACGTTTTTTGTTGTTGTTTATTTGACGTTGTTGTTGTTGTTATTTTTGTTGTTTATTTGACGTTGTTGTTGTTGTTGATGTTGTTGTTGTTGTTGTTTATTTAACGTTGTTGTTGTTGTTGTTTATTTGACGTTGTTGTTGTTGTTTATTTTACGTTGTTGTTGTTGTTGTTTATTTGATGTTGTTGGTGTTGACGTCGTTGTTGTTGTTGTTGTTTATTTGACTTTGTTGTTGTTGTTGACATAGTTGTTGTTTATTTGACGTTGTTGTTGTTGTTTATTTGACGTTGTTGTTGTTTATTTGACGTTGTTGTTGTTGTTTATTTGACGTTGATGTTGTTGATGTTGTTGTTGTTGTTGTTGTTGTTGTTTATTTGACGTTGTTGTTGTTTATTTGACGTAGTTGTTGTTGTTGACGTAGTTGTTGTTGTTTATTTGACATTGTTGTTGTTGTTGTTGTTTATTTGACGTTGTTGTTGTTGTTTATTTTACGTTGTTGTTGTTGTTGTTTATTTGATGTTATTGTTGTTGACGTTGTTGTTGTTGTTGTTGTTTATTTGACGTTGTTGTTGTTGTTGACATAGTTGTTGTTTATTTTACGTTGTTGTTGTTGTTTATTTGACGTTGTTGTTGTTGTTGACGTTGTTGTTGTTGTTTATTTGACATTGTTGTTGTTGTTGACGGTGTTGTTGTTGTTGATGTTGTTGTTGTTATTTATTTAACGTTGTTGTTGTTGTTGTTGTTGTTTATTTGACGTTGTTGTTGTTGTTTATTTGACGTTGTTGTTGTTGTTTATTCGACGTTCCTGTTGTTGACGTTGTTGTTGTTGTTGTTGTTGTTGTTGTTTATTTGACATTGTTGTTGTTTATTTGACTTAGTTGTTGTTGTTGACGTTGTTGTTGTTGTTTTTTTGACATTGTTGTTGTTGTTGACGTTGTTGTTGTTGTTATTTATTTGACGTTCTTGTTGTTTATTTGACATTGTTGTTGTTGTTGACGTTGTTGTTGTTGTTTATTTGACGTTGTTGTTGTTTATTTGACATTGTTGTTGTTGTTGACGTTGTTGTTGTTGTTGTTGTTTATTTGACGTTGTTGTTGTTGTTGTTGACATTGTTGTTGTTGTTGTTATTTATTTGACGTTGTTGTTGTTGTTGTTGTTTATTTGACGTTGTTGTTGTTGTTGTTTATTTGACGTTGTTGTTGTTGTTGTTGACATTGTTGTTGTTGTTGTTATTTATTTGACGTTGTTGTTGTTGTTGTTGTTGTTTATTTGACGTTGTTGTTGTCGTTGTTTATTTGACGTTGTTGTTGTTGTTGTTTATTTGATGTTGTTGTTGTTGTTATTGTTTTGTTATTTATTTGACGTTGTTGTTGTTGTTGACGTTGTTGTTGTTGTTGTTTATTTGACATTGTTGTTGTTGTTGTTGGCGTTGTTGTTGTTGTTGTTTATTTGACGTTGTTGTTGTTGTTGTTGACGTTGTTGTTGTTGTTGTTTATTTGACGTTGTTGTTGTTTATTTGACATTGTTGTTGTTGTTGACGTTGTTGTTGTTGTTTATTTGACGTTGTTGTTGTTGTTTATTTGACATTGTTGTTGTTGTTGACGTTGTTGTTGTTGTTGTTTATTTGACGTTGTTGTTGTTGTTGTTGACATTGTTGTTGTTGTTGTTATTTATTTGACGTTGTTGTTGTTGTTGTTTATTTGACGTTGTTGTTGTCGTTGTTTATTTGACGTTGTTGTTGTTGTTTATTTGATGTTGTTGTTGTTGTTGTTTTGTTATTTATTTGACGTTGTTGTTGTTGTTGACGTTGTTGTTGTTGTTTATTTGACGTTGTTGTTGTTGTTGTTGTTGTTGTTTATTTGACGTTGTTTTTGTTGTTGTTTATTTGACGTTGTTGTTGTTGTTGTTGTTGTTGTTGTTGTTTATTTGACGTTGTTGTTGTTGTTGACGTTGTTGTTGTTGTTGTTTATTTGACGTTGTTGTTGTTGTTGAAATAGTTGTTGTTTATTTGACGTTGTTGTTGTTGTTGTTTATTTGACATTGTTTTTGTTGTTATTTATTTGACGTTGTTGATGTTGTTGTTTATTTGATGTTGTTGTTGTTGACGTTGTTGTTGTTGTTTATTTGACGTTGTTGTTGTTGACGTTGTTGTTGTTGTTTATTTGACGTTGTTGTTGTTGTTGACATAGTTGTTGTTTATTTGACTTGTTGTTGTTGACGTTGTTGTTGTTTATTTGACGTTGTTGTTGTTGTTCTTGTTGTTGTTTATTTGACATTGTTGTTGTTGTTTATTTGACGTTGTTGTTGTTGTTGACGTTGTTGTTGTTGTTGTTGTTGTTGTTTATTTGACGTTGTTGTTGACGTTGTTGTTGTTATTATTTATTTGACTTTGTTGTTGTTGTTGATGTTGTTGTTGTTGTTGACGTTGTTGTTGATGTTGACGTTGTTGTTGTTGTTGTTTATTTGACATTGTTGTTGTTGACGTTGTTGTTGTTGTTTATTTGACATTGTTGTTGTTGTTGTTGACGGTGTTGTTGTTGTTGTTGACGGTGTTGTTGTTGTTGATGATGTTGTTGTTGTTATTTATTTGACGTTGTTGTTGTTGTTGTTGTTTATTTGACGTTGTTGTTGTTGTTGTTGTTTATTTGACGTTTTTTGTTGTTGTTTATTTGACGTTGTTGTTGTTGTTGTTGTTTTTGTTGTTTATTTGACGTTGTTGCAGTTGTTGATGTTGTTGTTGTTGTTGTTTATTTGACGTTGTTGTTGTTGTTGTTGTTTATTTGACGTTGTTGTTGTTGTTTATTTTACGTTGTTGTTGTTGTTGTTGTTTATTTGATGTTTTTGGTGTTGACGTTGTTGTTGTTGTTGTTTATTTGACTTTGTTGTTGTTGACATAGTTGTTGTTTATTTGACGTTGTTGTTGTTGTTTATTTGACGTTGTTGTTGTTGTTGACGTTGTTGTTGTTGTTGTTTATTTGACATTGTTGTTGTTGTTGACGGTGTTATTGTTGTTGTTGATGTTGTTGTTGTTATTTACTTAACGTTGTTGTTGTTGTTGTTTATTTGACGTTGTTGTTGTTGTTGATGTTGTTGTTGTTGTTGTTTATTTAACGTTGTTGTTGTTGTTGTTGTTTATTTGACGTTGTTGTTGTTGTTTATTTTACGTTGTTGTTGTTGTTGTTTATTTGATGTTGTTGGTGTTGACGTCGTTGTTGTTGTTGTCGTTTATTTGACTTTGTTGTTGTTGTTGACATAGTTGTTGTTTATTTGACGTTGTTGTTGTTGTTTATTTGACGTTGTTGTTGTTGTTGACGTTGTTGTTGTTGTTTATTTGACATTGTTGTTGTTGTTGACGGTGTTGTTGTTGTTGTTGATGTTGTTGTTGTTATTTATTTAACGTTGTTGTTGTTTATTTGACGTTGTTGTTGTTGTTTATTTGACGTTGATGTTGTTGATGTTGTTGGTTTTGTTGTTGTTTATTTGACGTTGTTGTTGTTTATTTGACGTAGTTGTTGTTGTTGACGTTGTTGTTGTTGTTGTTGTTGTTGTTTATTTGACATTGTTGTTGTTGTTGTTGTTTATTTGACGTTGTTGTTGTTGTTTATTTTACGTTGTTGTTGTTGTTGTTTATTTGATGTTATTGTTGTTGACGTTGTTGTTGTTGTTGTTTATTTGATGTTGTTGTTGTTGTTGACATAGTTGTTGTTTATTTTACGTTGTTGTTGTTGTTTATTTGACGTTGTTGTTGTTGTTGACGTTGTTGTTGTTGTTTATTTGACATTGTTGTTGTTGTTGACGGTGTTGTTGTTGTTGATGTTGTTGTTGTTATTTATTTAACGTTGTTGTTGTTGTTGTTGTTGTTTATTTGACGTTGTTGTTGTTGTTTATTTGACGTTGTTGTTGTTGTTTATTCGACGTTCCTGTTGTTGACGTTGTTGTTGTTGTTGTTGTTGTTGTTTATTTGACATTGTTGTTGTTTATTTGACTTACTTGTTGTTGTTGACGTTGTTGTTGTTGTTTTTTTGACATTGTTGTTGTTGTTGACGTTGTTGTTGTTGTTATTTATTTGACGTTGTTGTTGTTTATTTGACATTGTTGTTGTTGTTGACGTTGTTGTTGTTGTTTATTTGACGTTGTTGTTGTTTATTTGACATTGTTGTTGTTGTTGACGTTGTTGTTGTTGTTGTTGTTTATTTGACGTTGTTGTTGTTGTTGTTGACATTGTTGTTGTTGTTGTTATTTATTTGACGTTGTTGTTGTTGTTGTTATTTATTTGACGTTGTTGTTGTCGTTGTTTATTTGACGTTGTTGTTGTTGTTGTTTATTTGATGTTGTTGTTGTTGTTATTGTTTTGTTATTTATTTGACGTTGTTGTTGTTGTTGACGTTGTTGTTGTTGTTTATTTGACATTGTTGTTGTTGTTGTTGGCGTTGTTGTTGTTGTTGTTTATTTGACGTTGTTGTTGTTGTTGACGTTGTTGTTGTTGTTGTTGTTTATTTGACGTTGTTGTTGTTTATTTGACATTGTTGTTGTTGTTCACGTTGTTGTTGTTGTTTATTTGACGTTGTTGTTGTTGTTTATTTGACATTGTTGTTGTTGTTGACGTTGTTGTTGTTGTTGTTGTTTATTTGACGTTGTTGTTGTCGTTGTTTATTTGACGTTGTTGTTGTTGTTTATTTGATGTTGTTGTTGTTGTTGTTTTGTTATTTATTTGACGTTGTTGTTGTTGTTGACGTTGTTGTTGTTGTTTATTTGACGTTGTTTTTGTTGTTGTTTATTTGACGTTGTTGTTGTTGTTGTTGTTGTTGTTTATTTGACGTTGTTGTTGTTGTTGACGTTGTTGTTGTTGTTGTTGTTTATTTGACGTTGTTGTTGTTGTTGAAATAGTTGTTGTTTATTTGACGTTGTTGTTGTTGTTGTTGTTTATTTGACATTGTTTTTGTTGTTGTTTATTTGACGTTGTTGATGTTGTTGTTTATTTGATGTTGTTGTTGTTGACGTTGTTGTTGTTGTTTATTTGACGTTGTTGTTGTTGACGTTGTTGTTGTTGTTTATTTGACGTTGTTGTTGTTGTTGACATAGTTGTTGTTTATTTGACTTGTTGTTGTTGACGTTGTTGTTGTTTATTTGACGTTGTTGTTGTTGTTCTTGTTGTTGTTTATTTGACATTGTTGTTGTTGTTTATTTGACGTTGTTGTTGTTGTTGACGTTGTTGTTGTTGTTGTTGTTTATTTGACGTTGTTGTTGACGTTGTTGTTGTTATTATTTATTTGACTTTGTTGTTGTTGTTGATGTTGTTGTTGTTGTTGACGTTGTTGTTGATGTTGACGTTGTTGTTGTTGTTGTTTATTTGACATTGTTGTTGTTGACGTTGTTGTTGTTGTTTATTTGACATTGTTTTTGTTGTTGTTGACGGTGTTGTTGTTGTTGTTGACAGTGTTGTTGTTGTTGTTGATGTTGTTGTTGTTATTTATTTGACGTTGTTGTTGTTGTTGTTTATTTGACGTTGTTGTTGTTGTTGTTTATTTGACGTTTTTTGTTGTTGTTTATTTGACGTTGTTGTTGTTGTTGTTTTTGTTGTTTATTTGACGTTGTTGCTGTTGTTGATGTTGTTGTTGTTGTTGTTGTTTATTTGACGTTGTTGTTGTTGTTGTTGTTTATTTGACGTTGTTGTTGTTGTTTATTTTACGTCGTTGTTGTTGTTGTTTATTTGATGTTGTTGATGTTGACGTTGTTGTTGTTGTTGTTTATTTGACTTTGTTGTTGTTGTTGACATAGTTGTTGTTTATTTGACGTTGTTGTTGTTGTTTATTTGACGTTGTTGTTGTTGTTGACGTTGTTGTTGTTGTTTATTTGACATTGTTGTTGTTGTTGACGGTGTTGTTGTTATTGTTGATGTTGTTGTTGTTATTTATTTAACGTTGTTGTTGTTGTTGTTTATTTGACGATGTTATTGTTGTTTATTTGATGTTGATGTTGTTGACGTTGTTGTTGTTGTTGTTGTTTATTTGACGTTGTTGTTGTTTATTTGACGTAGTTGTTGTTGTTGACGTTGTTGTTGTTGTTGTTGTTTATTTGACATTGTTGTTGTTGTTGTTGTTTATTTGACGTTGTTGTTGTTGTTTATTTTACGTTGTTGTTGTTGTTGTTTATTTGATGTTGTTGTTGTTGACGTTGTTGTTGTTGTTGTTGTTGTTTATTTGACGTTGTTGTTGTTGTTGTTTATTTGACGTTGTTGTTGTTGTTGACATAGTTGTTGTTTATTTGACGTTGTTGTTGTTGTTTATTTGACGTTGTTGTTGTTGTTGACGTTGTTGTTGTTGTTTATTTGACATTGTTGTTGTTGTTGACGGTGTTGTTGTTGTTGATGTTGTTGTTGTTATTTATTTAACGTTGTTGTTGTTGTTGTTGTTGTTTATTTGACGTTGTTGTTGTTGTTGACATAGTTGTTGTTTATTTGACGTTGTTGTTGTTGTTGTTGTTTATTTGACGTTGTTGTTGTTGTTTATTTTACGTTGTTGTTGTTGTTGTTTATTTGATGTTGTTGGTGTTGACGTTATTATTCTTGTTGTTTATTTGACTTTGTTGTTGTTGTTGACATAGTTGTTGTTTATTTGACGTTGTTGTTGTTGTTGTTTATTTGACGTTGTTGTTGTTGTTGACGTTGTTGTTGTTGTTTATTTGACATTGTTGTTGTTGTTGACGGTGTTGTTGTTGTTGTTATTTATTTAACGTTGTTGTTGTTGTTGTTTATTTGACGTTGTTGTTGTTGTTTATTTGACGTTGTTGTTGTTGTTTATTTGACGTTGATGTTGTTGATGTTGTTATTGTTGTTATTTATTTGACGTTGTTGTTGTTTATTTGAGGTAGTTGTTGTTGTTGACGTTGTTGTTGTTGTTGTTGTTTATTTGACGTTGTTGTTGTTGTTGTTTTTTTGACATTGTTGTTGTTGTTGACGTTGTTGTTGTTGTTGTTGTTTATTTGACATTTTTGTTGTTGTTGTTGACGTTGTTGTTGTTGTTGTTGTTGTTTATTTGACGTTGTTGTTGACGTTGTTGTTGTTGTTGTTTATTTGACGTTGTTGTTGTTTATTTGACATTGTTGTTGTTGTTGACGTTGTTGTTGTTGTTTATTTGACGTTGTTGTTGTTGTTTATTTGACATTGTTCTTGTTGTTGACGTTGTTGTTGTTGTTGTTGTTTATTTGACGTTGTTGTTGTTGTTGTTGAAATTGTTGTTGTTGTTGTTATTTATTTGACGTTGTTGTTGTTGTTGTTTATTTGACGTTGTTGTTGTTGTTGTTTATTTGACGTTGTTGTTGTTGTTGTTTATTTGATGTTATTGTTGTTGTTGTTGTTTTGTTATTTATTTGACGTTGTTGTTGTTGTTGACGTTGTTGTTGTTGTTTATTTGACGTTGTTGTTGTTGTTGTTGTTGTTGTTGTTGTTTATTTGACGTTGTTTTTGTTGTTGTTTATTTGACGTTGTTGTTGTTGTTGTTGTTGTTTATTTGACGTTGTTGTTGTTGTTGACGTTGTTGTTGTTGTTGTTTATTTGACGTTGTTGTTGTTGTTGACATAGTTGTTGTTTATTTGAAGTTGTTGTTGTTGTTGTTGTTTATTTGACATTGTTTTTGTTGTTGTTTATTTGACGTTGTTGATGTTGTTGTTTATTTGACGTTGTTGTTGTTGACGTTGTTGTTGTTGTTTATTTGACGTTGTTGTTGTTGACGTTGGTGTTGTTGTTTATTTGACGTTGTTGTTGTTGTTGACATAGTTGTTGTTTATTTGACGTTGTTGTTGTTGACGTTGTTGTTGTTTATTTGGCGTTGTTGTTGTTGTTCTTGTTGTTGTTTATTTGACATTGTTGTTGTTGTTTATTTGACGTTGTTGTTGTTGTTGACGTTGTTGTTGTTGTTGTTGTTTATTTGACGTTGTTGTTGACGTTGTTGTTGTTATTGTTTATTTGACTTTGTTGTTGTTGTTGACGTTGTTGTTATTGTTGACGTTGTTGTTGTTGTTGACGTTGTTGTTGTTGTTTATTTGACGTTGTTGTTGTTGACGTTTTTGTTGTTGTTTATTTGACATTGTTGTTGTTGTTGTTGACGGTGTTGTTGTTGTTGTTGACGGTGTTGTAGTTGTTGTTGATGTTGTTGTTGTTATTTATTTGACGTTGTTGTTGTTGTTGTTTATTTGACGTTGTTGTTGTTGTTGTTTATTTGACGTTTTTTGTTGTTGTTTATTTGACGTTGTTGTTGTTGTTATTTTTGTTGTTTATTTGACGTTGTTGTTGTTGTTGATGTTGTTGTTGTTGTTGTTTATTTAACGTTGTTGTTGTTGTTGTTTATTTGACGTTGTTGTTGTTGTTTATTTTACGTTGTTGTTGTTGTTGTTTATTTGATGTTGTTGGTGTTGACGTCGTTGTTGTTGTTGTTGTTTATTTGACTTTGTTGTTGTTGTTGACATAGTTGTTGTTTATTTGACGTTGTTGTTGTTGTTTATTTGACGTTGTTGTTGTTGTTGACGTTGTTGTTGTTGTTTATTTGACATTGTTGTTGTTGTTGACGGTGTCGTTGTTGTTGTTGATGTTGTTGTTGTTATTTATTTAACGTTGTTGTTGTTTATTTGACGTTGTTGTTGTTGTTTATTTGACGTTGATGTTGTTGATGTTGTTGTTGTTGTTGTTGTTGTTGTTTATTTGACGTTGTTGTTGTTTATTTGACGTAGTTGTTGTTGTTGACGTAGTTGTTGTTGTTTATTTGACATTGTTGTTGTTGTTGTTGTTTATTTGACGTTGTTGTTGTTGTTTATTTTACGTTGTTGTTGTTGTTGTTTATTTGATGTTATTGTTGTTGACGTTGTTGTTGTTGTTGTTGTTTATTTGACGTTGTTGTTGTTGTTGACATAGTTGTTGTTTATTTTACGTTGTTGTTGTTGTTTATTTGACGTTGTTGTTGTTGTTGACGTTGTTGTTGTTGTTTATTTGACATTGTTGTTGTTGTTGACGGTGTTGTTGTTGTTGATGTTGTTGTTGTTATTTATTTAACGTTGTTGTTGTTGTTGTTGTTGTTTATTTGACGTTGTTGTTGTTGTTGTTTATTTGACGTTGTTGTTGTTGTTTATTCGACGTTCCTGTTGTTGACGTTGTTGTTGTTGTTGTTGTTGTTGTTGTTGTTTATTTGACATTGTTGTTGTTTATTTGACTTAGTTGTTGTTGTTGACGTTGTTGTTGTTGTTTTTTTGACATTGTTGTTGTTGTTGACGTTGTTGTTGTTGTTATTTATTTGACGTTCTTGTTGTTTATTTGACATTGTTGTTGTTGTTGACGTTGTTGTTGTTGTTTATTTGACGTTGTTGTTGTTTATTTGACATTGTTGTTGTTGTTGACGTTGTTGTTGTTGTTGTTGTTTATTTGACGTTGTTGTTGTTGTTGTTGACATTGTTGTTGTTGTTGTTATTTATTTGACGTTGTTGTTGTTGTTGTTGTTTATTTGACGTTGTTGTTGTTGTTGTTTATTTGACGTTGTTGTTGTTGTTGTTGACATTGTTGTTGTTGTTGTTATTTATTTGACGTTGTTGTTGTTGTTGTTGTTGTTTATTTGACGTTGTTGTTGTCGTTGTTTATTTGACGTTGTTGTTGTTGTTGTTTATTTGATGTTGTTGTTGTTGTTATTGTTTTGTTATTTATTTGACGTTGTTGTTGTTGTTGACGTTGTTGTTGTTGTTGTTTATTTGACATTGTTGTTGTTGTTGTTGGCGTTGTTGTTGTTGTTGTTTATTTGACGTTGTTGTTGTTGTTGTTGACGTTGTTGTTGTTGTTGTTTATTTGACGTTGTTGTTGTTTATTTGACATTGTTGTTGTTGTTGACGTTGTTGTTGTTGTTTATTTGACGTTGTTGTTGTTGTTTATTTGACATTGTTGTTGTTGTTGACGTTGTTGTTGTTGTTGTTTATTTGACGTTGTTGTTGTTGTTGTTGACATTGTTGTTGTTGTTGTTATTTATTTGACGTTGTTGTTGTTGTTGTTTATTTGACGTTGTTGTTGTCGTTGTTTATTTGACGTTGTTGTTGTTGTTTATTTGATGTTGTTGTTGTTGTTGTTTTGTTATTTATTTGACGTTGTTGTTGTTGTTGACGTTGTTGTTGTTGTTTATTTGACGTTGTTGTTGTTGTTGTTGTTGTTGTTTATTTGACGTTGTTTTTGTTGTTGTTTATTTGACGTTGTTGTTGTTGTTGTTGTTGTTGTTGTTGTTTATTTGACGTTGTTGTTGTTGTTGACGTTGTTGTTGTTGTTGTTTATTTGACGTTGTTGTTGTTGTTGAAATAGTTGTTGTTTATTTGACGTTGTTGTTGTTGTTGTTTATTTGACATTGTTTTTGTTGTTATTTATTTGACGTTGTTGATGTTGTTGTTTATTTGATGTTGTTGTTGTTGACGTTGTTGTTGTTGTTTATTTGACGTTGTTGTTGTTGACGTTGTTGTTGTTGTTTATTTGACGTTGTTGTTGTTGTTGACATAGTTGTTGTTTATTTGACTTGTTGTTGTTGACGTTGTTGTTGTTTATTTGACGTTGTTGTTGTTGTTCTTGTTGTTGTTTATTTGACATTGTTGTTGTTGTTTATTTGACGTTGTTGTTGTTGTTGACGTTGTTGTTGTTGTTGTTGTTGTTGTTTATTTGACGTTGTTGTTGACGTTGTTGTTGTTATTATTTATTTGACTTTGTTGTTGTTGTTGATGTTGTTGTTGTTGTTGACGTTGTTGTTGATGTTGACGTTGTTGTTGTTGTTGTTTATTTGACATTGTTGTTGTTGACGTTGTTGTTGTTGTTTATTTGACATTGTTGTTGTTGTTGTTGACGGTGTTGTTGTTGTTGTTGACGGTGTTGTTGTTGTTGATGATGTTGTTGTTGTTATTTATTTGACGTTGTTGTTGTTGTTGTTGTTTATTTGACGTTGTTGTTGTTGTTGTTGTTTATTTGACGTTTTTTGTTGTTGTTTATTTGACGTTGTTGTTGTTGTTGTTGTTTTTGTTGTTTATTTGACGTTGTTGCAGTTGTTGATGTTGTTGTTGTTGTTGTTTATTTGACGTTGTTGTTGTTGTTGTTGTTTATTTGACGTTGTTGTTGTTGTTTATTTTACGTTGTTGTTGTTGTTGTTGTTTATTTGATGTTTTTGGTGTTGACGTTGTTGTTGTTGTTGTTTATTTGACTTTGTTGTTGTTGACATAGTTGTTGTTTATTTGACGTTGTTGTTGTTGTTTATTTGACGTTGTTGTTGTTGTTGACGTTGTTGTTGTTGTTGTTTATTTGACATTGTTGTTGTTGTTGACGGTGTTATTGTTGTTGTTGATGTTGTTGTTGTTATTTACTTAACGTTGTTGTTGTTGTTGTTTATTTGACGTTGTTGTTGTTGTTGATGTTGTTGTTGTTGTTGTTTATTTAACGTTGTTGTTGTTGTTGTTGTTTATTTGACGTTGTTGTTGTTGTTTATTTTACGTTGTTGTTGTTGTTGTTTATTTGATGTTGTTGGTGTTGACGTCGTTGTTGTTGTTGTCGTTTATTTGACTTTGTTGTTGTTGTTGACATAGTTGTTGTTTATTTGACGTTGTTGTTGTTGTTTATTTGACGTTGTTGTTGTTGTTGACGTTGTTGTTGTTGTTTATTTGACATTGTTGTTGTTGTTGACGGTGTTGTTGTTGTTGTTGATGTTGTTGTTGTTATTTATTTAACGTTGTTGTTGTTTATTTGACGTTGTTGTTGTTGTTTATTTGACGTTGATGTTGTTGATGTTGTTGGTTTTGTTGTTGTTTATTTGACGTTGTTGTTGTTTATTTGACGTAGTTGTTGTTGTTGACGTTGTTGTTGTTGTTGTTGTTGTTGTTGTTGTTTATTTGACATTGTTGTTGTTGTTGTTGTTTATTTGACGTTGTTGTTGTTGTTTATTTTACGTTGTTGTTGTTGTTGTTTATTTGATGTTATTGTTGTTGACGTTGTTGTTGTTGTTGTTTATTTGATGTTGTTGTTGTTGTTGACATAGTTGTTGTTTATTTTACGTTGTTGTTGTTGTTTATTTGACGTTGTTGTTGTTGTTGACGTTGTTGTTGTTGTTTATTTGACATTGTTGTTGTTGTTGACGGTGTTGTTGTTGTTGATGTTGTTGTTGTTATTTATTTAACGTTGTTGTTGTTGTTGTTGTTTATTTGACGTTGTTGTTGTTGTTTATTTGACGTTGTTGTTGTTGTTTATTCGACGTTCCTGTTGTTGACGTTGTTGTTGTTGTTGTTGTTGTTGTTTATTTGACATTGTTGTTGTTTATTTGACTTACTTGTTGTTGTTGACGTTGTTGTTGTTGTTTTTTTGACATTGTTGTTGTTGTTGACGTTGTTGTTGTTGTTATTTATTTGACGTTGTTGTTGTTTATTTGACATTGTTGTTGTTGTTGACGTTGTTGTTGTTGTTTATTTGACGTTGTTGTTGTTTATTTGACATTGTTGTTGTTGTTGACGTTGTTGTTGTTGTTGTTGTTTATTTGACGTTGTTGTTGTTGTTGTTGACATTGTTGTTGTTGTTGTTATTTATTTGACGTTGTTGTTGTTGTTGTTATTTATTTGACGTTGTTGTTGTCGTTGTTTATTTGACGTTGTTGTTGTTGTTGTTTATTTGATGTTGTTGTTGTTGTTGTTATTGTTTTGTTATTTATTTGACGTTGTTGTTGTTGTTGACGTTGTTGTTGTTGTTGTTTATTTGACATTGTTGTTGTTGTTGTTGGCGTTGTTGTTGTTGTTGTTTATTTGACGTTGTTGTTGTTGTTGACGTTGTTGTTGTTGTTGTTGTTTATTTGACGTTGTTGTTGTTTATTTGACATTGTTGTTGTTGTTCACGTTGTTGTTGTTGTTTATTTGACGTTGTTGTTGTTGTTTATTTGACATTGTTGTTGTTGTTGACGTTGTTGTTGTTGTTGTTGTTTATTTGACGTTGTTGTTGTCGTTGTTTATTTGACGTTGTTGTTGTTGTTTATTTGATGTTGTTGTTGTTGTTGTTTTGTTATTTATTTGACGTTGTTGTTGTTGTTGACGTTGTTGTTGTTGTTTATTTGACGTTGTTTTTGTTGTTGTTTATTTGACGTTGTTGTTGTTGTTGTTGTTGTTGTTTATTTGACGTTGTTGTTGTTGTTGACGTTGTTGTTGTTGTTGTTGTTTATTTGACGTTGTTGTTGTTGTTGAAATAGTTGTTGTTTATTTGACGTTGTTGTTGTTGTTGTTGTTTATTTGACATTGTTTTTGTTGTTGTTTATTTGACGTTGTTGATGTTGTTGTTTATTTGATGTTGTTGTTGTTGACGTTGTTGTTGTTGTTTATTTGACGTTGTTGTTGTTGACGTTGTTGTTGTTGTTTATTTGACGTTGTTGTTGTTGTTGACATAGTTGTTGTTTATTTGACTTGTTGTTGTTGACGTTGTTGTTGTTTATTTGACGTTGTTGTTGTTGTTCTTGTTGTTGTTTATTTGACATTGTTGTTGTTGTTTATTTGACGTTGTTGTTGTTGTTGACGTTGTTGTTGTTGTTGTTGTTTATTTGACGTTGTTGTTGACGTTGTTGTTGTTATTATTTATTTGACTTTGTTGTTGTTGTTGATGTTGTTGTTGTTGTTGACGTTGTTGTTGATGTTGACGTTGTTGTTGTTGTTGTTTATTTGACATTGTTGTTGTTGACGTTGTTGTTGTTGTTTATTTGACGTTGTTGTTGTTGTTGTTGACATTGTTGTTGTTGTTGTTATTTATTTGACGTTGTTGTTGTTGTTGTTTATTTGACGTTGTTGTTGTCGTTGTTTATTTGACGTTGTTGTTGTTGTTTATTTGATGTTGTTGTTGTTGTTGTTTTGTTATTTATTTGACGTTGTTGTTGTTGTTGACGTTGTTGTTGTTGTTTATTTGACGTTGTTGTTGTTGTTGTTGTTGTTTATTTGACGTTGTTTTTGTTGTTGTTTATTTGACGTTGTTGTTGTTGTTGTTGTTGTTGTTGTTTATTTGACGTTGTTGTTGTTGTTGACGTTGTTGTTGTTGTTGTTTATTTGACGTTGTTGTTGTTGTTGAAATAGTTGTTGTTTATTTGACGTTGTTGTTGTTGTTGTTTATTTGACATTGTTTTTGTTGTTATTTATTTGACGTTGTTGATGTTGTTGTTTATTTGATGTTGTTGTTGTTGACGTTGTTGTTGTTGTTTATTTGACGTTGTTGTTGTTGACGTTGTTGTTGTTGTTTATTTGACGTTGTTGTTGTTGTTGACATAGTTGTTGTTTATTTGACTTGTTGTTGTTGACGTTGTTGTTGTTTATTTGACGTTGTTGTTGTTGTTCTTGTTGTTGTTTATTTGACATTGTTGTTGTTGTTTATTTGACGTTGTTGTTGTTGTTGACGTTGTTGTTGTTGTTGTTGTTGTTGTTTATTTGACGTTGTTGTTGACGTTGTTGTTGTTATTATTTATTTGACTTTGTTGTTGTTGTTGATGTTGTTGTTGTTGTTGACGTTGTTGTTGATGTTGACGTTGTTGTTGTTGTTGTTTATTTGACATTGTTGTTGTTGACGTTGTTGTTGTTGTTTATTTGACATTGTTGTTGTTGTTGTTGACGGTGTTGTTGTTGTTGTTGACGGTGTTGTTGTTGTTGATGATGTTGTTGTTGTTATTTATTTGACGTTGTTGTTGTTGTTGTTGTTTATTTGACGTTGTTGTTGTTGTTGTTGTTTATTTGACGTTTTTTGTTGTTGTTTATTTGACGTTGTTGTTGTTGTTGTTGTTTTTGTTGTTTATTTGACGTTGTTGCAGTTGTTGATGTTGTTGTTGTTGTTGTTTATTTGACGTTGTTGTTGTTGTTGTTGTTTATTTGACGTTGTTGTTGTTGTTTATTTTACGTTGTTGTTGTTGTTGTTTATTTGATGTTTTTGGTGTTGACGTTGTTGTTGTTGTTGTTTATTTGACTTTGTTGTTGTTGACATAGTTGTTGTTTATTTGACGTTGTTGTTGTTGTTTATTTGACGTTGTTGTTGTTGTTGACGTTGTTGTTGTTGTTGTTTATTTGACATTGTTGTTGTTGTTGACGGTGTTATTGTTGTTGTTGATGTTGTTGTTGTTATTTACTTAACGTTGTTGTTGTTGTTGTTTATTTGACGTTGTTGTTGTTGTTGATGTTGTTGTTGTTGTTGTTTATTTAACGTTGTTGTTGTTGTTGTTGTTTATTTGACGTTGTTGTTGTTGTTTATTTTACGTTGTTGTTGTTGTTGTTGTTTATTTGATGTTGTTGGTGTTGACGTCGTTGTTGTTGTTGTCGTTTATTTGACTTTGTTGTTGTTGTTGACATAGTTGTTGTTTATTTGACGTTGTTGTTGTTGTTTATTTGACGTTGTTGTTGTTGTTGACGTTGTTGTTGTTGTTTATTTGACATTGTTGTTGTTGTTGACGGTGTTGTTGTTGTTGTTGATGTTGTTGTTGTTATTTATTTAACGTTGTTGTTGTTTATTTGACGTTGTTGTTGTTGTTTATTTGACGTTGATGTTGTTGATGTTGTTGGTTTTGTTGTTGTTTATTTGACGTTGTTGTTGTTTATTTGACGTAGTTGTTGTTGTTGACGTTGTTGTTGTTGTTGTTGTTGTTGTTTATTTGACATTGTTGTTGTTGTTGTTGTTTATTTGACGTTGTTGTTGTTGTTTATTTTACGTTGTTGTTGTTGTTGTTTATTTGATGTTATTGTTGTTGACGTTGTTGTTGTTGTTGTTTATTTGATGTTGTTGTTGTTGACATAGTTGTTGTTTATTTTACGTTGTTGTTGTTGTTTATTTGACGTTGTTGTTGTTGTTGACGTTGTTGTTGTTGTTTATTTGACATTGTTGTTGTTGTTGACGGTGTTGTTGTTGTTGATGTTGTTGTTGTTATTTATTTAACGTTGTTGTTGTTGTTGTTGTTGTTTATTTGACGTTGTTGTTGTTGTTTATTTGACGTTGTTGTTGTTGTTTATTCGACGTTCCTGTTGTTGACGTTGTTGTTGTTGTTGTTGTTGTTGTTTATTTGACATTGTTGTTGTTTATTTGACTTACTTGTTGTTGTTGACGTTGTTGTTGTTGTTTTTTTGACATTGTTGTTGTTGTTGACGTTGTTGTTGTTGTTATTTATTTGACGTTGTTGTTGTTTATTTGACATTGTTGTTGTTGTTGACGTTGTTGTTGTTGTTTATTTGACGTTGTTGTTGTTTATTTGACATTGTTGTTGTTGTTGACGTTGTTGTTGTTGTTGTTGTTTATTTGACGTTGTTGTTGTTGTTGTTGACATTGTTGTTGTTGTTGTTATTTATTTGACGTTGTTGTTGTTGTTGTTATTTATTTGACGTTGTTGTTGTCGTTGTTTATTTGACGTTGTTGTTGTTGTTGTTTATTTGATGTTGTTGTTGTTGTTATTGTTTTGTTATTTATTTGACGTTGTTGTTGTTGTTGACGTTGTTGTTGTTGTTGTTTATTTGACATTGTTGTTGTTGTTGTTGGCGTTGTTGTTGTTGTTGTTTATTTGACGTTGTTGTTGTTGTTGTTGACGTTGTTGTTGTTGTTGTTGTTTATTTGACGTTGTTGTTGTTTATTTGACATTGTTGTTGTTGTTCACGTTGTTGTTGTTGTTTATTTGACGTTGTTGTTGTTGTTTATTTGACATTGTTGTTGTTGTTGACGTTGTTGTTGTTGTTGTTGTTTATTTGACGTTGTTGTTGTCGTTGTTTATTTGACGTTGTTGTTGTTGTTTATTTGATGTTGTTGTTGTTGTTGTTTTGTTATTTATTTGACGTTGTTGTTGTTGTTGACGTTGTTGTTGTTGTTTATTTGACGTTGTTTTTGTTGTTGTTTATTTGACGTTGTTGTTGTTGTTGTTGTTGTTTATTTGACGTTGTTGTTGTTGTTGACGTTGTTGTTGTTGTTGTTGTTTATTTGACGTTGTTGTTGTTGTTGAAATAGTTGTTGTTTATTTGACGTTGTTGTTGTTGTTGTTGTTTATTTGACATTGTTTTTGTTGTTGTTTATTTGACGTTGTTGATGTTGTTGTTTATTTGATGTTGTTGTTGTTGACGTTGTTGTTGTTGTTTATTTGACGTTGTTGTTGTTGACGTTGTTGTTGTTGTTTATTTGACGTTGTTGTTGTTGTTGACATAGTTGTTGTTTATTTGACTTGTTGTTGTTGACGTTGTTGTTGTTTATTTGACGTTGTTGTTGTTTATTTGACATTGTTGTTGTTGTTTATTTGACGTTGTTGTTGTTGTTGACGTTGTTGTTGTTGTTGTTGTTTATTTGACGTTGTTGTTGACGTTGTTGTTGTTATTATTTATTTGACTTTGTTGTTGTTGTTGATGTTGTTGTTGTTGTTGACGTTGTTGTTGATGTTGACGTTGTTGTTGTTGTTGTTTATTTGACATTGTTGTTGTTGACGTTGTTGTTGTTGTTTATTTGACATTGTTGTTGTTGTTGTTGTTGACGGTGTTTTTGTTGTTGTTGAAGGTGTTGTTGTTGTTGATGATGTTGTTGTTGTTATTTATTTGACGTTGTTGTTGTTGTTGTTGTTTATTTGACGTTGTTGTTGTTGTTGTTGTTTATTTGACGTTTTTTGTTGTTGTTTATTTGACGTTGTTGTTGTTGTTGTTTTTGTTGTTTATTTGACGTTGTTGCAGTTGTTGATGTTGTTGTTGTTGTTGTTTATTTGACGTTGTTGTTGTTGTTGTTGTTTATTTGACGTTGTTGTTGTTGTTTATTTTACGTTGTTGTTGTTGTTGTTTATTTGATGTTTTTGGTGTTGACGTTGTTGTTGTTGTTTATTTGACTTTGTTGTTGTTGACATAGTTGTTGTTTATTTGACGTTGTTGTTGTTGTTTATTTGACGTTGTTGTTGTTGTTGACGTTGTTGTTGTTGTTTATTTGACATTGTTGTTGTTGTTGACGGTGTTGTTGTTGTTGTTGATGTTGTTGTTGTTATTTATTTAACGTTGTTGTTGTTTATTTGACGTTGTTGTTGTTGTTTATTTGACGTTGATGTTGTTGATGTTGTTGGTTTTGTTGTTGTTTATTTGACGTTGTTGTTGTTTATTTGACGTAGTTGTTGTTGTTGACGTTGTTGTTGTTGTTGTTGTTGTTTATTTGACATTGTTGTTGTTGTTGTTGTTTATTTGACGTTGTTGTTGTTGTTTATTTTACGTTGTTGTTGTTGTTGTTTATTTGATGTTATTGTTGTTGACGTTGTTGTTGTTGTTGTTTATTTGATGTTGTTGTTGTTGTTGACATAGTTGTTGTTTATTTTACGTTGTTGTTGTTGTTTATTTGACGTTGTTGTTGTTGTTGACGTTGTTGTTGTTGTTTATTTGACATTGTTGTTGTTGTTGACGGTGTTGTTGTTGTTGATGTTGTTGTTGTTATTTATTTAACGTTGTTGTTGTTGTTGTTGTTGTTTATTTGACGTTGTTGTTGTTGTTTATTTGACGTTGTTGTTGTTGTTTATTCGACGTTCCTGTTGTTGACGTTGTTGTTGTTGTTGTTGTTGTTGTTTATTTGACATTGTTGTTGTTTATTTGACTTACTTGTTGTTGTTGACGTTGTTGTTGTTGTTTTTTTGACATTGTTGTTGTTGTTGACGTTGTTGTTGTTGTTATTTATTTGACGTTGTTGTTGTTTATTTGAC
This sequence comes from Vicia faba, assembly GCA_948472305.1. NCBI lineage: Eukaryota > Viridiplantae > Streptophyta > Magnoliopsida > Fabales > Fabaceae > Vicia > Vicia faba. The sequence goes on from OX451738.1 coordinate 473,416,038, forward strand.
ATTGTTGTTGTTGTTGACGTTGTTGTTGTTGTTTATTTGACGTTGTTGTTGTTTATTTGACATTGTTGTTGTTGTTGACGTTGTTGTTGTTGTTGTTGTTTATTTGACGTTGTTGTTGTTGTTGTTGACATTGTTGTTGTTGTTGTTATTTATTTGACGTTGTTGTTGTTGTTGTTATTTATTTGACGTTGTTGTTGTCGTTGTTTATTTGACGTTGTTGTTGTTGTTGTTTATTTGATGTTGTTGTTGTTGTTATTGTTTTGTTATTTATTTGACGTTGTTGTTGTTGTTGACGTTGTTGTTGTTGTTGTTTATTTGACATTGTTGTTGTTGTTGTTGGCGTTGTTGTTGTTGTTGTTTATTTGACGTTGTTGTTGTTGTTGACGTTGTTGTTGTTGTTGTTGTTTATTTGACGTTGTTGTTGTTTATTTGACATTGTTGTTGTTGTTCACGTTGTTGTTGTTGTTTATTTGACGTTGTTGTTGTTGTTTATTTGACATTGTTGTTGTTGTTGACGTTGTTGTTGTTGTTGTTGTTTATTTGACGTTGTTGTTGTCGTTGTTTATTTGACGTTGTTGTTGTTGTTTATTTGATGTTGTTGTTGTTGTTGTTTTGTTATTTATTTGACGTTGTTGTTGTTGTTGACGTTGTTGTTGTTGTTTATTTGACGTTGTTTTTGTTGTTGTTTATTTGACGTTGTTGTTGTTGTTGTTGTTGTTGTTTATTTGACGTTGTTGTTGTTGTTGACGTTGTTGTTGTTGTTGTTGTTTATTTGACGTTGTTGTTGTTGTTGAAATAGTTGTTGTTTATTTGACGTTGTTGTTGTTGTTGTTGTTTATTTGACATTGTTTTTGTTGTTGTTTATTTGACGTTGTTGATGTTGTTGTTTATTTGATGTTGTTGTTGTTGACGTTGTTGTTGTTGTTTATTTGACGTTGTTGTTGTTGACGTTGTTGTTGTTGTTTATTTGACGTTGTTGTTGTTGTTGACATAGTTGTTGTTTATTTGACTTGTTGTTGTTGACGTTGTTGTTGTTTATTTGACGTTGTTGTTGTTGTTCTTGTTGTTGTTTATTTGACATTGTTGTTGTTGTTTATTTGACGTTGTTGTTGTTGTTGACGTTGTTGTTGTTGTTGTTGTTTATTTGACGTTGTTGTTGACGTTGTTGTTGTTATTATTTATTTGACTTTGTTGTTGTTGTTGATGTTGTTGTTGTTGTTGACGTTGTTGTTGATGTTGACGTTGTTGTTGTTGTTGTTTATTTGACATTGTTGTTGTTGACGTTGTTGTTGTTGTTTATTTGACATTGTTGTTGTTGTTGTTGACGGTGTTTTTGTTGTTGTTGAAGGTGTTGTTGTTGTTGATGATGTTGTTGTTGTTATTTATTTGACGTTGTTGTTGTTGTTGTTTATTTGACGTTGTTGTTGTTGTTGTTGTTTATTTGACGTTTTTTGTTGTTGTTTATTTGACGTTGTTGTTGTTGTTGTTTTTGTTGTTTATTTGACGTTGTTGCAGTTGTTGATGTTGTTGTTGTTGTTGTTTATTTGACGTTGTTGTTGTTGTTGTTGTTTATTTGACGTTGTTGTTGTTGTTTATTTTACGTTGTTGTTGTTGTTGTTTATTTGATGTTTTTGGTGTTGACGTTGTTGTTGTTGTTTATTTGACTTTGTTGTTGTTGACATAGTTGTTGTTTATTTGACGTTGTTGTTGTTGTTTATTTGACGTTGTTGTTGTTGTTGACGTTGTTGTTGTTGTTGTTTATTTGACATTGTTGTTGTTGTTGACGGTGTTATTGTTGTTGTTGATGTTGTTGTTGTTATTTATTTAACGTTGTTCTTGTTGTTGTTTATTTGACGTTGTTGTTGTTGTTTATTTGACGTTGATGTTGTTGACGTTGTTGTTGTTGTTGTTTATTTGACGTTGTTGTTGTTTATTTGACGTAGTTGTTGTTGTTGACGGTGTTGTTGTTGTTGTTGTTGTTGTTGTTTATTTGACGTTGTTTATTTGACGTTGTTGTTGTTGTTGTTTATTTGACGTTGTTGTTGTTGTTTATTTTACGTTGTTGTTGTTGTTGTTTATTTGATGTTGTTGTTGTTGACGTTGTTGTTGTTGTTGTTTATTTGACGTTGTTGTTGTTGTTGACATAGTTGTTGTTTATTTGACGTTGTTGTTGTTGTTTATTTGACGTTGTTGTTGTTGTTGACGTTGTTGTTGTTGTTTATTTGACATTGTTGTTGTTGTTGACGGTGTTGTTGTTGTTGATGTTATTGTTGTTATTTATTTAACGTTGTTGTTGTTGTTGTTGATTTGACGTTGTTGTTGTTGTTTATTTGACGTTGTTGTTGTTGTTTATTCGACGTTCCTTTTGTTGACGTTGTTGTTGTTGTTGTTGTTTATTTGACTTAGTTGTTGTTGTTGACGTTGTTGTTGTTGTTGTTGTTTATTTGACGTTGTTGTTGTTGTTTTTTTGACATTGTTGTTGTTGTTGACGTTGTTGTTGTTGTTGTTGTTTATTTGACGTTGTTGTTGTTTATTTGACATTGTTGTTGTTGTTGACGTTGTTGTTGTTGTTTATTTGACGTTGTTGTTGTTTATTTGACATTGTTGTTGTCGTTGACGTTGTTGTTGTTGTTGTTGTTGTTTATTTGACGTTGTTGTTGTTGTTGTTGACATTGTTGTTGTTGTTGTTATTTATTTGACGTTGTTGTTGTTGTTGTTGTTGTTTCTTTGACGTTGTTGTTGTCGTTGTTTATTTGACGTTGTTGTTGTTGTTGTTTATTTGACGTTGTTTTTGTTGTTGTTTATTTGACGTTGTTGTTGTTGTTGTTGTTGTTGTTTATTTGACGTTGTTGTTGTTGTTGACGTTGTTGTTGTTGTTGTTTATTTGACGTTGTTGTTGTTGTTGACATAGTTGTTGTTTATTTGACGTTGTTGTTGTTGTTGTTGTTTATTCGACATTGTTTTTGTTGTTGTTTATTTGACATTGTTGTTGTTGTTGTTGTTTATTTGACGTTGTTGTTGTTGACGTTGTTGTTGTTGTTTATTTGACGTTGTTGTTGTTGACGTTGTTGTTGTTGTTTATTTGACGTTGTTGTTGTTGTTGACATAGTTGTTGTTTATTTGACGTTGTTGTTGTTGACGTTGTTGTTGTTTATTTGACGTTGTTGTTGTTCTTGTTGTTGTTTATTTGACATTGTTGTTGTTGTTTATTTGACGTTGTTGTTGTTGACGTTGTTGTTGTTGTTTATTTGACGTTGTTGTTGACGTTGTTGTTGTTATTGTTTATTTGACTTTGTTGTTGTTGTTGTTGACGTTGTTGATGTTGTTGACGTTGTTGTTGTTGTTGACGTTGTTGTTGTTGTTTAATTGACGTTGTTGTTGTTGACGTTGTTGTTGTTGTTTATTTGACATTATTGTTGTTGTTGTTGACGGTGTTGTTGTTGTTGACGGTGTTGTTGTTGTTGTTGATGTTGTTGTTGTTATTTATTTGACGATGTTGTTGTTGTTGTTTATTTGACGTTGTTGTTGTTGTTGTTTATTTGACATTTTTTGTTTTTGTTTATTTGACGTTGTTGTTGTTGTTGTTTTTGTTGTTTATTTGACGTTGTTGTTGTTGTTGATGTTGTTGTTGTTGTTGTTGTTGTTTATTTGACGTTGTTGTTGTTGTTGTTGTTTATTTGACGTTGTTGTTGTTGCTTATTTTACGTTGTTGTTGTTGTTGTTTATTTGATGTTGTTGGTGTTGACGTTGTTGTTGTTGTTGTTGTTTATTTGACTTCGTTGTTGTTGTTAACATAGTTGTTGTTTATTTGACGTTGTTGTTTTGTTGTTTATTTGACGTTGTTGTTGTTGTTGACGTTGTTGTTGTTGTTGTTTATTTGACATTGTTGTTGTTGTTGACGGTGTTGTTGTTGTTGTTGTTGTTGTTGTTGTTGTTGTTATTTATTTAACGTTGTTGTTGTTGTTGTTTATTTGACGCTGTTGTTGTTGTTTATTTGACGTTGATGTTGTTGACGTTGTTGTTGTTGTTGTTGTTGTTGTTGTTTATTTGACGTTGTTGTTGTTTCTTTGACGTAGTTGTTGTTGTTGACGTTGTTGTTGTTGTTGTTGTTTATTTGACGTTGTTGTTGTTGTTGTTGTTTATTTGACGTTGTTGGTGTTGTTTATTTTACGTTGTTGTTGTTGTTTATTTGATGTTGTTGTTGTTGACGTTGTTGTTGTTGTTGTTGTTTATTTGACGTTGTTGTTGTTGTTGTTGACATAGTTGTTGTTTATTTGACATTGTTGTTGTTATTTATTTGACGTTGTTGTTGTTGTTTATTTGACGTTGTTGTTGTTGTTGACGTTGTTGTTGTTGTTTATTTGACATTGTTGTTGTTGTTGACGGTGTTGTTGTTGTTGATGTTGTTGTTGTTGTTATTTATTTAACGTTGTTGTTGTTGTTGTTGTTTATTTGACGTTGTTGTTGTTGTTTATTTGACGTTGTTGTTGTTGTTTATTTGACGTTCCTGTTGTTGAGGTTGTTGTTGTTGTTGTTGTTTATTTGACATTGTTGTTGTTTATTTGACTTAGTTGTTATTGTTGTTGTTTATTTGACGTTGTTGTTGTTGTTGTTTTTTTGACGTTGTTGTTGTTGTTGACGTTGTTGTTGTTGTTTATTTGACTTTGTTGTTCTTGTTGACTTTGTTGTTGTTGTTGACGTTGTTGTTGTTGTTGACGTTGTTGTTGTTGTTGACGTTGTTGTTGTTGTTTATTTGACGTTGTTGTTGTTGACGTTGTTGTTGTTGTTTATTTGACATTATTGTTGTTGTTGTTGACGGTGTTGTTGTTGTTGTTGACGGTGTTGTTGATGTTGTTGATGTTGTTGTTGTTATTTATTTGACGATGTTGTTGTTGTTGTTTATTTGACGTTGTTGTTGTTGTTGTTTATTTGACATTTTTTGTTGTTGTTTATTTGACGTTGTTGTTGTTGTTGTTTTTGTTGTTTATTTGACGTTGTTGTTGTTGTTGATGTTGTTGTTGTTGTTGTTTATTTGACGTTGTTGTTGTTGTTGTTTATTTGACGTTGTTGTTGTTGTTTATTTTACGTTGTTGTTGTTGTTGTTTATTTGATGTTGTTGGTGTTGACGTTGTTGTTGTTGTTGTTGTTTATTTGACTTCGTTGTTGTTGTTGACATAGTTGTTGTTTATTTGACGTTGTTGTTGTTTATTTGACGTTGTTGATGTTGTTGACGTTGTTGTTGTTGTTGTTTATTTGACATTGTTGTTGTTGTTAACGGTGTTGTTGTTGTTGTTTATGTTGTTGTTGGTATTTATTTAACGTTGTTGTTGTTGTTGTTTATTTGACGTTGTTGTTGTTGTTTATTTGACGTTGATGTTGTTGACGTTGTTGTTGTTGTTGTTGTTGTTTATTTGACGTTGTTGTTGTTTATTTGACGTAGTTGTTGTTGTTGACGTTGTTGTTGTTGTTGTTGTTTATTTGACGTTGTTGTTGTTGTTGTTGTTTATTTGACGTTGTTGTTGTTGTTTATTTTACGTTGTTGTTGTTGTTTATTTGATGTTGTTGTTGACGTTGTTGTTGTTGTTGTTGTTTATTTGACGTTGTTGTTGTTGTTGACATAGTTGTTGTTTATTTGACGTTGTTGTTGTTATTTATTTGACGTTGTTGTTGTTGTTTATTTGACGTTGTTGTTGTTGTTGACGTTGTTGTTGTTGTTTATTTGACATTGTTGTTGTTGTTGACGGTGTTGTTGTTGACGGTGTTGTTGTTGTTATTTATTTAACGTTGTTGTTGTTGTTGTTGTTTATTTGACGTTGTTGTTGTTGTTTATTTGACGTTGTTGTTGTTGTTTATTTGACGTTCCTGGAGTTGACGTTGTTGTTGTTGTTGTTGTTTATTTGACATTGTTATTGTTTATTTGACTTAGTTGTTCTTGTTGTTGTTGTTTATTTGACGTTGTTGTTGTTGTTGTTTTTTTGACATTGTTGTTGTTGTTGACGTTGTTGTTGTTGTTGTTTATTTGACGTTGTTGTTGTTGTTGACGTTGTTGTTGTTGTTGTTTATTTGACGTTGTTGTTGTTTATTTGACATTGTTGTTGTTGTTCACGTTGTTGTTGTTGTTGTTGTTTATTTGACGTTGTTGTTGTTGTTTTTTTGACATTGTTATTGTTGTTGACGTTGTTGTTGTTGTTGTTTATTTGACGTTGTTGTTGTTGTTGACGTTGTTGTTGTTGTTGTTATTTATTTGACATTGTTGTTGTTATTATTGTTTATTTGACGTTGTTGTTGTTGTTGTTGTTTATTTGACGTTGTTGTTGTTGTTTATTTGACGTTGTTGTTGTTGTTGTTGTTTTTGTTGTTTATTGGACGTTGTTGTTGTTGTTGTTGACGTTGTTGTTGTTGTTTATTTGACATTGTTGTTGTTGTTGTTTATTTGACTTTGTTGTTGTTGACATAGTTGTTGTTTATTTGACGTTGTTGTTGTTGTTTATTTGACGTTGTTGTTGTTGTTGACGTTGTTGTTGTTGTTGTTTATTTGACATTGTTGTTGTTGTTGTTGTTGTTTATTTGACGTTGTTGTTGTTGTTGTTGACGTTGTTGTTGTTGTTGTTTATTTGACGTTGTTGTTGTTTATTTGACATTGTTGTTGTTGTTGACGTTGTTGTTGTTGTTTATTTGACGTTGTTGTTGTTGTTTATTTGACATTGTTGTTGTTGTTGACGTTGTTGTTGTTGTTGTTTATTTAACGTTGTTGTTGTTGTTGACATTGTTGTTGTTGTTGTTATTTATTTGACGTTGTTGTTGTTGTTGTTTATTTGACGTTGTTGTTGTCGTTGTTTATTTGACGTTGTTGTTGTTGTTTATTTGATGTTGTTGTTGTTGTTGTTTTGTTATTTATTTGACGTTGTTGTTGTTGTTGACGTTGTTGTTGTTGTTTATTTGACGTTGTTGTTGTTGTTGTTTATTTGACGTTGTTTTTGTTGTTGTTTATTTGACGTTGTTGTTGTTGTTGTTGTTTATTTGACGTTGTTGTTGTTGTTGACGTTGTTGTTGTTTATTTGACGTTGTTGTTGTTGTTGAAATAGTTGTTGTTTATTTGACGTTGTTGTTATTGTTGTTTATTTGACATTGTTTTTGTTGTTGTTTATTTGACGTTGTTGATGTTGTTGTTTATTTGATGTTGTTGTTGTTGACGTTGTTGTTGTTGTTTATTTGACGTTGTTGTTGTTGACGTTGTTGTTGTTGTTTATTTGACGTTGTTGTTGTTGTTGACATAGTTGTTGTTTATTTGACTTGTTGTTGTTGACGTTGTTGTTGTTTATTTGACGTTGTTGTTGTTGTTCTTGTTGTTGTTTATTTGACATTGTTGTTGTTGTTTATTTGACGTTGTTGTTGTTGTTGACGTTGTTGTTGTTGTTGTTGTTTATTTGACGTTGTTGTTGACGTTGTTGTTGTTATTATTTATTTGACTTTGTTGTTGTTGTTGATGTTGTTGTTGTTGTTGACATTGTTGTTGATGTTGACGTTGTTGTTGTTGTTGTTTATTTGACATTGTTGTTGTTGACGTTGTTGTTGTTGTTGTTTATTTGACATTGTTGTTGTTGTTGTTGACGGTGTTGTTGTTGTTGTTGACGGTGTTGTTGTTGTTGATGATGTTGTTGTTGTTATTTATTTGACGTTGTTGTTGTTGTTGTTGTTGTTGTTGTTTATTTGACGTTGTTGTTGTTGTTGTTGTTGTTTATTTGACGTTGTTGTTGTTGTTGTTTTTGTTGTTTATTTGACGTTGTTGCAGTTGTTGATGTTGTTGTTGTTGTTTATTTGACGTTGTTGTTGTTGTTGTTTATTTGACGTTGTTGTTGTTGTTTATTTTACGTTATTGTTGTTGTTGTTTATTTGATGTTTTTGGTGTTGACGTTGTTGTTGTTGTTGTTTATTTGACTTTGTTGTTGTTGACATAGTTGTTGTTTATTTGACGTTGTTGTTGTTGTTTATTTGACGTTGTTGTTGTTGTTGACGTTGTTGTTGTTGTTGTTTATTTGACATTGTTGTTGTTGTTGACGGTGTTATTGTTGTTGTTGATGTTGTTGTTGTTATTTATTTAACGTTGTTGTTGTTGTTGTTTATTTGACGTTGTTGTTGTTGTTTATTTGACGTTGATGTTGTTGACGTTGTTGTTGTTGTTGTTTATTTGACGTTGTTGTTGTTTATTTGACGTAGTTGTTGTTGTTGACGGTGTTGTTGTTGTTGTTGTTGTTTATTTGACGTTGTTGTTTTTGTTGTTTATTTGACGTTGTTGTTGTTGTTTATTTTACGTTGTTGTTGTTGTTGTTGTTTATTTGATGTTGTTGTTGTTGTTGACGTTGTTGTTGTTGTTGTTGTTTATTTGACGTTGTTGTTGTTGTTGACATAGTTGTTGTTTATTTGACGTTGTTGTTGTTGTTTATTTGACGTTGTTGTTGTTGTTGACGTTGTTGTTGTTGTTTATTTGACATTGTTGTTGTTGTTGACGGTGTTGTTGTTGTTGATGTTGTTGTTGTTATTTATTTAACGTTGTTGTTGTTTATTTGACGTTGTTGTTGTTGTTTATTTGACGTTGATGTTGTTGATGTTGTTGATGTTGTTGTTGTTGTTGTTGTTTATTTGACGTTGTTGTTGTTTATTTGACGTAGTTGTTGTTGTTGACGTTGTTGTTGTTGTTGTTGTTGTTTATTTGACATTGTTGTTGTTGTTGTTGTTTATTTGACGTTGTTGTTGTTGTTTATTTTACGTTGTTGTTGTTGTTGTTTATTTGATGTTATTGTTGTTGACGTTGTTGTTGTTGTTGTTTATTTGACGTTGTTGTTGTTGTTGACATAGTTGTTGTTTATTTTACGTTGTTGTTGTTGTTTATTTGACGTTGTTGTTGTTGTTGACGTTGTTGTTGTTGTTTATTTGACATTGTTGTTGTTGACGGTGTTGTTGTTGTTGACGGTGTTGTTGTTGTTGATGGTTTTGTTGTTATTTATTTAACGTTGTTGTTGTTGTTGTTGTTTATTTGACGTTGTTGTTGTTGTTTATTTGACGTTGTTGTTGTTGTTTATTCGACGTTCCTGTTGTTGACGTTGTTGTTGTTGTTGTTGTTTATTTGACATTGTTGTTGTTTATTTGACTTAGTTGTTGTTGTTGACGTTGTTGTTGTTGTTGTTGTTGTTTATTTGACGTTGTTGTTGTTGTTTTTTTGACATTGTTGTTGTTGTTGACGTTGTTGTTGTTGTTATTTATTTGACGTTGTTGTTGTTTATTTGACATTGTTGTTGTTGTTGACGTTGTTGTTGTTGTTTATTTGACGTTGTTGTTGTTTATTTGACATTGTTGTTGTTGTTGACGTTGTTGTTGTTGTTGTTGTTTATTTGACGTTGTTGTTGTTGTTGTTGACATTGTTGTTGTTGTTGTTATTTATTTGACGTTGTTGTTGTTGTTGTTGTTTATTTGACGTTGTTGTTGTCGTTGTTTATTTGACGTTGTTACTGTTGTTGTTTATTTGATGTTGTTGTTGTTGTTATTGTTTTGTTAATTATTTGACGTTGTTGTTGTTGTTGACGTTGTTGTTGTTGTTGTTTATTTGACATTGTTGTTGTTGTTGTTGACGTTGTTGTTGTTGTTGTTTATTTGACGTTGTTGTTGTTGTTGTTGACGTTGTTGTTGTTGTTGTTTATTTGACGTTGTTGTTGTTTATTTGACATTGTTGTTGTTGTTGACGTTGTTGTTGTTGTTTATTTGATGTTGTTGTTGTTGTTTATTTGACATTGTTGTTGTTGTTGACGTTGTTGTTGTTGTTGTTGTTTATTTGACGTTGTTGTTGTTGTTGTTGACATTGTTGTTGTTGTTGTTATTTATTTGACGTTGTTGTTGTTGTTGTTTATTTGACGTTGTTGTTGTCGTTGTTTATTTGACGTTGTTGTTGTTGTTTATTTGATGTTGTTGTTGTTGTTGTTTTGTTATTTATTTGACGTTGTTGTTGTTGTTGACGTTGTTGTTGTTGTTTATTTGACGTTGTTGTTGTTGTTGTTGTTTATTTGACGTTGTTTTTGTTGTTGTTTATTTGACGTTGTTGTTGTTGTTGTTGTTGTTGTTTATTTGACGTTGTTGTTGTTGTTGACGTTGTTGTTGTTGTTGTTGTTGTTGTTGTTTATTTGACGTTGTTGTTGTTGAAATAGTTGTTGTTTATTTGACGTTGTTGTTGTTGTTGTTGTTTATTTGACATTGTTTTTGTTGTTGTTTATTTGACGTTGTTGATGTTGTTGTTTATTTGATGTTGTTGTTGTTGACGTTGTTGTTGTTGTTTATTTGACGTTGTTGTTGTTGACGTTGTTGTTGTTGTTTATTTGACGTTGTTGTTGTTGTTGACATAGTTGTTGTTTATTTGACTTGTTGTTGTTGACGTTGTTGTTGTTTATTTGACGTTGTTGTTGTTGTTCTTGTTGTTGTTTATTTGACATTGTTGTTGTTGTTTATTTGACGTTGTTGTTGTTGTTGACGTTGTTGTTGTTGTTGTTGTTGTTTATTTGACGTTGTTGTTGACGTTGTTGTTGTTATTATTTATTTGACTTTGTTGTTGTTGTTGATGTTGTTGTTGTTGTTGACGTTGTTGTTGTTGTTGACGTTGTTGTTGTTGTTGTTTATTTGACATTGTTGTTGTTGACGTTGTTGTTGTTGTTTATTTGACATTGTTGTTGTTGTTGTTGACGGTGTTGTTGTTGTTGTTGACGGTGTTGTTGTTGTGGATGATGTTGTTGTTGTTATTTATTTGACGTTGTTGTTGTTGTTGTTGTTTATTTGACGTTGTTGTTGTTGTTGTTGTTTATTTGACGTTTTTTGTTGTTGTTTATTTGACGTTGTTGTTGTTGTTGTTTTTGTTGTTTATTTGACGTTGTTGCAGTTGTTGATGTTGTTGTTGTTGTTGTTTATTTGACGTTGTTGTTGTTGTTGTTTATTTGACGTTGTTGTTGTTGTTTATTTTACGTTGTTGTTGTTGTTGTTTATTTGATGTTTTTGGTGTTGACGTTGTTGTTGTTGTTTATTTGACTTTGTTGTTGTTGACATAGTTGTTGTTTATTTGACGTTGTTGTTGTTGTTGTTTATTTGACGTTGTTGTTGTTGTTGACGTTGTTGTTGTTGTTGTTTATTTGACATTGTTGTTGTTGTTGACGGTGTTATTGTTGTTGTTGATGTTGTTGTTGTTATTTATTTAACGTTGTTGTTGTTGTTGTTTATTTGACGTTGTTGTTGTTTATTTGACGTTGATGTTGTTGACGTTGTTGTTGTTGTTGTTTATTTGACGTTGTTGTTGTTTATTTGACGTAGTTGTTGTTGTTGACGGTGTTGTTGTTGTTGTTGTTGTTGTTTATTTGACGTTGTTTATTTGACGTTGTTGTTGTTGTTGTTTATTTGACGTTGTTGTTGTTGTTTATTTAACGTTGTTGTTGTTGTTGTTGTTGATTTGACGTTGTTGTTGTTGTTTATTTGACGTTGTTGTTGTTGTTTATTCGACGTTCCTTTTGTTGACGTTGTTGTTGTTGTTGTTTATTTGACATTGTTGTTGTTTATTTGACTTAGTTGTTGTTGTTGACGTTGTTGTTGTTGTTGTTGTTTATTTGACGTTGTTGTTGTTGTTTTTTTGACATTGTTGTTGTTGTTGACGTTGTTGTTGTTGTTGTTGTTTATTTGACGTTGTTGTTGTTTATTTGACATTGTTGTTGTTGTTGACGTTGTTGTTGTTGTTTATTTGACGTTGTTGTTGTTTATTTGACATTGTTGTTGTTGTTGACGTTGTTGTTGTTGTTGTTGTTTATTTGACGTTGTTGTTGTTGTTGTTGACATTGTTGTTGTTGTTGTTATTTATTTGACGTTGTTGTTGTTGTTGTTGTTTCTTTGACGTTGTTGTTGTCGTTGTTTATTTGACGTTGTTGTTGTTGTTGTTTATTTGATGTTGTTGTTGTTGTTGTTTTGTTATTTATTTGACGTTGTTGTTGTTGTTGACGTTGTTGTTGTTGTTTATTTGACGTTATTGTTGTTGTTGTTTATTTGACGTTGTTTTTGTTGTTGTTTATTTGACGTTGTTGTTGTTGTTGTTGTTGTTGTTTATTTGACGTTGTTGTTGTTGTTGACGTTGTTGTTGTTGTTGTTTATTTGACGTTGTTGTTGTTGTTGACATAGTTGTTGTTTATTTGACGTTGTTGTTGTTGTTGTTGTTTATTTGACATTGTTTTTGTTGTTGTTTATTTGACGTTGTTGTTGTTGTTGTTTATTTGACGTTGTTGTTGTTGACGTTGTTGTTGTTGTTTATTTGACGTTGTTGTTGTTGACGTTGTTGTTGCTGTTTATTTGACGTTGTTGTTGTTGTTGACATAGTTGTTGTTTATTTGACGTTGTTGTTGTTGACGTTGTTGTTGTTTATTTGACGTTGTTGTTGTTCTTGTTGTTGTTTATTTGACATTGTTGTTGTTGTTTATTTGACGTTGTTGTTGTTGTTGACGTTGTTGTTGTTGTTGTTTATTTGACGTTGTTGTTGACGTTGTTGTTGTTATTGTTTATTTGACTTTGTTGTTGTTGTTGACGTTGTTGTTGTTGTTGACGTTGTTGTTGTTGTTGTTGACGTTGTTGTTGTTGTTGACGTTGTTGTTGTTGTTTATTTGACGTTGTTGTTGTTGACGTTGTTGTTGTTGTTTATTTGACATTATTGTTGTTGTTGTTGACGGTGTTGTTGTTGTTGTTGACGGTGTTGTTGTTGTTGTTGATGTTGTTGTTGTTATTTATTTGACGATGTTGTTGTTGTTGTTTATTTGACGTTGTTGTTGTTGTTGTTTATTTGACATTTTTTGTTGTTGTTTATTTGACGTTGTTGTTGTTGTTGTTTTTGTTGTTTATTTGACGTTGTTGTTGTTGTTGATGTTGTTGTTGTTGTTGTTGTTTATTTGACATTGTTGTTGTTGTTGTTGTTGTTGTTTATTTGACGTTGTTGTTGTTGTTTATTTTACGTTGTTGTTGTTGTTGTTTATTTGATGTTGTTGGTGTTGACGTTGTTGTTGTTGTTGTTTATTTGACTTTGTTGTTGTTGTTAACATAGTTGTTGTTTATTTGACGTTGTTGTTTTGTTGTTTATTTGACGTTGTTGTTGTTGTTGACGTTGTTGTTGTTGTTGACGGTGTTGTTGTTGTTGTTGTTGTTGTTGTTATTTATTTAACGTTGTTGTTGTTGTTGTTTATTTGACGTTGTTGTTGTTGTTTATTTGACGTTGATGTTGTTGACGTTGTTGTTGTTGTTGTTGTTGTTTATTTGACGTTGTTGTTGTTATTTATTTGACGTTGTTGTTGTTGTTTATTTGACGTTGTTGTTGTTGTTGACGTTGTTGTTGTTGTTTATTTGACATTGTTGTTGTTGTTGACGGTGTTGTTGTTGTTGATGTTGTTGTTGTTATTTATTTAACGTTGTTGTTGTTGTTGTTTATTTGACGTTGTTGTTGTTGTTTATTTGACGTTGTTGTTGTTGTTTATTTGACGTTCCGGTTGTTGACGTTGTTGTTGTTGTTGTTGTTGTTTATTTGACATTGTTGTTGTTTATTTGACTTAGTTGTTGTTGTTGTTGTTTATTTGACGTTGTTGTTGTTGTTGTTTTTTTGACGTTGTTGTTGTTGTTGACGTTGTTGTTGTTGTATATTTGACTTTGTTGTTCTTGTTGACGTTGTTGTTGTTGTTGACGTTGTTGTTGTTGTTGACGTTGTTGTTGTTGTTTATTTGACGTTGTTGTTGTTGACGTTGTTGTTGTTGTTTATTTGACATTATTGTTGTTGTTGTTGACGGTGTTGTTGTTGTTGTTGACGGTGTTGTTGATGTTGTTGATGTTGTTGATGTTGTTGTTGTTATTTATTTGACGATGTTGTTGTTGTTGTTTATTTGACGTTGTTGTTGTTGTTGTTTATTTGACATTTTTTGTTGTTGTTTATTTGACGTTGTTGTTGTTGTTGTTTTTGTTGTTTATTTGACGTTGTTGTTGTTGATGTTGTTGTTGTTGTTGTTTATTTGACGTTGTTGTTGTTGTTGTTGTTGTTTATTTGACGTTGTTGTTGTTGTTTATTTTACGTTGTTGTTGTTGTTGTTTATTTGATGTTGTTGGTGTTGACGTTGTTGTTGTTGTTGTTGTTTATTTGACTTCGTTGTTGTTGTTGACATAGTTGTTGTTTATTTAAAGTTGTTGTTGTTGTTGTTGTTTATTTGACGTTGTTGTTGTTGTTGACGTTGTTGTTGTTGTTGTTTATTTGACATTGTTGTTGTTGTTAACGGTGTTGTTGTTGTTGTTGATGTTGTTGTTGTTATTTATTTAACGTTGTTGTTGTTGTTGTTTATTTGACGTTGTTGTTGTTTATTTGACGTTGATGTTATTGACGTTGTTGTTGTTGTTGTTGTTGTTTATTTGACGTTGTTGTTGTTTATTTGACGTAGTTGTTGTTGTTGACGTTGTTGTTATTGTTGTTGTTTATTTGACGTTGTTGTTGTTGTTGTTGTTTATTTGACGTTGTTGTTGTTGTTTATTTTACGTTGTGGTTGTTGTTTATTTGATGTTGTTGTTGACGTTGTTGTTGTTGTTGTTGTTTATTTGACGTTGTTGTTGTTGTTGACATAGTTGTTGTTTATTTGACGTTGTTGTTGTTATTTATTTGACGTTGTTGTTGTTGTTTATTTGACGTTGTTATTGTTGTTGACGTTGTTGTTGTTGTTTATTTGACATTGTTGTTGTTGTTGACGGTGTTGTTGTTGTTGATGTTGTTGTTGTTATTTATTTAACGTTGTTGTTGTTGTTGTTTATTTGACGTTGTTGTTGTTGTTTATTTGACGTTGTTGTGGTTGTTTATTTGACGTTCCTGTTGTTGACGTTGTTGTTGTTGTTGTTGTTTATTTGACATTGTTGTTGTTTATTTGACTTAGTTGTTGTTGTTGTTGTTGTTGTTTATTTGACGTTGTTGTTGTTGTTGTTTTTTTGACATTGTTGTTGTTGTTGACGTTGTTGTTGTTGTTTATTTGACGTTGTTGTTGTTGTGGACGTTGTTGTTGTTGTTGTTTATTTGACGTTGTTGTTGTTTATTTGACATTGTTGTTGTTGTTCACGTTGTTGTTGTTGTTGTTGTTTATTTGACGTTGTTGTTGTTGTTTTTTTGACATTGTTATTGTTGTTGACGTTGTTGTTGTTGTTGTTTATTTGACGTTGTTGTTGTTGTTGACGTTGTTGTTGTTGTTGTTATTTATTTGACGTTGTTGTTGTTATTATTGTTTATTTGACGTTGTTGTTGTTGTTGTTTATTTGACGTTGTTGTTGTTGTTTATTTGACGTTGTTGTTGTTGTTGTTGTTGTTTTTGTTGTTTATTGGACGTTGTTGTTGTTGTTGTTGTTGACGTTGTTGTTGTTGTTTATTTGACATTGTTGTTGTTGTTGTTTATTTGACATTCTTTTTGTTGTTGTTTATTTGACATTCTTTTTGTTGTTGTTTATTTGACGTTGTTGTTGTTGTTGTTGTTTATTTGACGTTGTTGTTGTTGTTGTTTA
Organism: Vicia faba; assembly: GCA_948472305.1. NCBI lineage: Eukaryota > Viridiplantae > Streptophyta > Magnoliopsida > Fabales > Fabaceae > Vicia > Vicia faba. The sequence goes on from OX451738.1 coordinate 473,431,614, forward strand.
TTTGACGTTGTTGTTGTTGTTGTTTATTTGACGTTGTTGTTGTTGACGTTGTTGTTGTTGTTTATTTGACGTTGTTGTTGTTGTTGTTGATGTTGTTGTTGTTGTTGTTGTTTATTTGACGTTGTTGTTGCTTATTTGACGTTGTTGTTGTTGTTGACGTTGTTGTTGTTGTTGTTTATTTGACATTGTTGTTGTTGTTGTTGACATTGTTGTTATTGTTTATTTGACGTTGTTGTTGTTGTTGTTGTTGTTTATTTGACGCTGTTGTTGTTGTTGTTGTTGTTGTTGTTTATTTGACGTTGTTGTTGTTGTTGTTATTTATTTGACGTTGTTGTTGTTGTTGTTGTTATTTATTTGACGTTGTTATTATTGTTGTTTATTTGACGTTGTTGTTTTAGTTGACGTTGGTGGTGTTGTTGTTTATTTGACGTTGTTGTTGTTGTTTATTTGACGTTGATGTTGTTGACGTTGTTGTTGTTGTTGTTGTTTATTTGACGTTGTTGTTGTTTATTTGACGTAGTTGTTGTTGTTGACGTTGTTGTTGTTGTTGTTGTTTATTTGACGTTGTTGTTGTTGTTGTTGTTTATTTGACGTTGTTGTTGTTGTTTATTTTACGTTGTTGTTGTTGTTTATTTGATGTTGTTGTTGTTGACGTTGTTGTTGTTGTTGTTTATTTGACGTTGTTGTTGTTGTTTATTTTACGTTGTTGTTGTTGTTTATTTGATGTTGTTGTTGTTGACGTTGTTGTTGTTGTTGTTTATTTGACGTTGTTGTTGTTGTTGACATAGTTGTTGTTTATTTGACGTTGTTGTTGTTATTTATTTGACGTTGTTGTTGTTGTTTATTTGACGTTGTTGTTGTTGTTGACGTTGTTGTTGTTGTTTATTTGACGTTGTTGTTGTTGTTTTTTTGACATTGTTGTTGTTGTTGACGTTGTTGTTGTTGTTATTTATTTGACGTTGTTGTTGTTTATTTGACATTGTTGTTGTTGTTGACGTTGTTGTTGTTGTTGTTGTTTATTTGACGTTGTTGTTGTTGTTGTTGACATTGTTGTTGTTATTTATTTGACGTTGTTGTTGTTGTTGTTGTTTATTTGACGTTGTTGTTGTCGTTGTTTATTTGACGTTGTTGTTGTTGTTGTTTATTTGATGTTGTTGTTGTTGTTATTGTTTTGTTATTTATTTGACGTTGTTGTTGTTGTTGACGTTGTTGTTGTTGTTGTTTATTTGACATTGTTGTTGTTGTTGTTGACGTTGTTGTTGTTGTTGTTTATTTGACGTTGTTGTTGTTGTTGTTGACGTTGTTGTTGTTGTTGTTTATTTGACGTTGTTGTTGTTTATTTGACATTGTTGTTGTTGTTGACGTTGTTGTTGTTGTTTATTTGATGTTGTTGTTGTTGTTTATTTGACATTGTTGTTGTTGTTGACGTTGTTGTTGTTGTTGTTTATTTGACGTTGTTGTTGTTGTTGTTGACATTGTTGTTGTTGTTGTTATTTATTTGACGTTGTTGTTGTTGTTGTTTATTTGACGTTGTTGTTGTCGTTGTTTATTTGACGTTGTTGTTGTTGTTTATTTGATGTTGTTGTTGTTGTTGTTTTGTTATTTATTTGACGTTGTTGTTGTTGTTGACGTTGTTGTTGTTGTTTATTTGACGTTGTTGTTGTTGTTGTTGTTTATTTGACGTTGTTTTTGTTGTTGTTTATTTGACGTTGTTGTTGTTGTTGTTGTTGTTGTTTATTTGACGTTGTTGTTGTTGACGTTGTTGTTGTTGTTGTTGTTGTTTATTTGACGTTGTTGTTGTTGAAATAGTTGTTGTTTATTTGACGTTGTTGTTGTTGTTGTTGTTTATTTGACATTGTTTTTGTTGTTGTTTATTTGACGTTGTTGATGTTGTTGTTTATTTGATGTTGTTGTTGTTGACGTTGTTGTTGTTGTTTATTTGACGTTGTTGTTGTTGACGTTGTTGTTGTTGTTTATTTGACGTTGTTGTTGTTGTTGACATAGTTGTTGTTTATTTGACTTGTTGTTGTTGACGTTGTTGTTGTTTATTTGACGTTGTTGTTGTTGTTCTTGTTGTTGTTTATTTGACATTGTTGTTGTTGTTTATTTGACGTTGTTGTTGTTGTTGACGTTGTTGTTGTTGTTGTTGTTGTTTATTTGACGTTGTTGTTGACGTTGTTGTTGTTATTATTTATTTGACTTTGTTGTTGTTGTTGATGTTGTTGTTGTTGTTGACGTTGTTGTTGTTGTTGACGTTGTTGTTGTTGTTGTTTATTTGACATTGTTGTTGTTGACGTTGTTGTTGTTGTTTATTTGACATTGTTGTTGTTGTTGTTGACGGTGTTGTTGTTGTTGTTGACGGTGTTGTTGTTGTGGATGATGTTGTTGTTGTTATTTATTTGACGTTGTTGTTGTTGTTGTTGTTTATTTGACGTTGTTGTTGTTGTTGTTGTTTATTTGACGTTTTTTGTTGTTGTTTATTTGACGTTGTTGTTGTTGTTGTTTTTGTTGTTTATTTGACGTTGTTGTAGTTGTTGATGTTGTTGTTGTTGTTGTTTATTTGACGTTGTTGTTGTTGTTGTTGTTTATTTGACGTTGTTGTTGTTGTTTATTTTACGTTGTTGTTGTTGTTGTTTATTTGATGTTTTTGGTGTTGACGTTGTTGTTGTTGTTTATTTGACTTTGTTGTTGTTGACATAGTTGTTGTTTATTTGACGTTGTTGTTGTTGTTTATTTGACGTTGTTGTTGTTGTTGACGTTGTTGTTGTTGTTGTTTATTTGACATTGTTGTTGTTGTTGACGGTGTTATTGTTGTTGTTGATGTTGTTGTTGTTATTTATTTAACGTTGTTGTTGTTGTTGTTTATTTGACGTTGTTGTTGTTGTTTATTTGACGTTGATGTTGTTGACGTTGTTGTTGTTGTTGTTTATTTGACGTTGTTGTTGTTTATTTGACGTAGTTGTTGTTGTTGACGGTGTTGTTGTTGTTGTTGTTGTTGTTGTTGTTGTTGTTGTTGTTGTTGTTTATTTGACGTTGTTTATTTGACGTTGTTGTTGTTGTTGTTTATTTGACGTTGTTGTTGTTGTTTATTTTACGTTGTTGTTGTTGTTGTTTATTTGATGTTGTTGTTGTTGACGTTGTTGTTGTTGTTGTTGTTTATTTGACGTTGTTGTTGTTGTTGACATAGTTGTTGTTTATTTGACGTTGTTGTTGTTGTTTATTTGACGTTGTTGTTGTTGTTGACGTTGTTGTTGTTGTTTATTTGACATTGTTGTTGTTGTTGACGGTGTTGTTGTTGTTGATGTTGTTGTTGTTATTTATTTAACGTTGTTGTTGTTGTTGTTGTTGATTTGACGTTGTTGTTGTTGTTTATTTGACGTTGTTGTTGTTGTTTATTCGACGTTCCTTTTGTTGACGTTGTTGTTGTTGTTGTTGTTTATTTGACATTGTTGTTGTTTATTTGACTTAGTTGTTGTTGTTGACGTTGTTGTTGTTGTTGTTTATTTGACGTTGTTGTTGTTGTTTTTTTGACATTGTTGTTGTTGTTGACGTTGTTGTTGTTGTTGTTGTTTATTTGACGTTGTTGTTGTTTATTTGACATTGTTGTTGTTGTTGACGTTGTTGTTGTTGTTTATTTGACGTTGTTGTTGTTTATTTGACATTGTTGTTGTTGTTGACGTTGTTGTTGTTGTTGTTGTTGTTTATTTGACGTTGTTGTTGTTGTTGACATTGTTGTTGTTGTTGTTATTTATTTGACGTTGTTGTTGTTGTTGTTGTTTCTTTGACGTTGTTGTTGTCGTTGTTTATTTGACGTTGTTGTTGTTGTTGTTTATTTGATGTTGTTGTTGTTGTTGTTGTTTTGTTATTTATTTGACGTTGTTGTTGTTGTTGACGTTGTTGTTGTTGTTTATTTGACGTTATTGTTGTTGTTGTTTATTTGACGTTGTTTTTGTTGTTGTTTATTTGACGTTGTTGTTGTTGTTGTTGTTGTTGTTGTTTTTTGACGTTGTTGTTGTTGTTGACGTTGTTGTTGTTGTTGTTTATTTGACGTTGTTGTTGTTGTTGACATAGTTGTTGTTTATTTGACGTTGTTGTTGTTGTTGTTGTTGTTTATTTGACATTGTTTTTGTTGTTGTTTATTTGACGTTGTTGTTGTTGTTGTTTATTTGACGTTGTTGTTGTTGACGTTGTTGTTGTTGTTTATTTGACGTTGTTGTTGTTGACGTTGTTGTTGCTGTTTATTTGACGTTGTTGTTGTTGTTGACATAGTTGTTGTTTACTTGACGTTGTTGTTGTTGACGTTGTTGTTGTTTATTTGACGTTGTTGTTGTTCTTGTTGTTGTTTATTTGACATTGTTGTTGTTGTTTATTTGACGTTGTTGTTGTTGTTGTTTATTTGACGTTGTTGTTGACGTTGTTGTTGTTATTGTTTATTTGACTTTGTTGTTGTTGTTGACGTTGTTGTTGTTGTTGACGTTGTTGTTGTTGTTGTTGACGTTGTTGTTGTTGTTGACGTTGTTGTTGTTGTTTATTTGACGTTGTTGTTGTTGACGTTGTTGTTGTTGTTTATTTGACATTATTGTTGTTGTTGTTGACGGTGTTGTTGTTGTTGTTGACGGTGTTGTTGTTGTTGTTGATGTTGTTGTTGTTATTTATTTGACGATGTTGTTGTTGTTGTTTATTTGACGTTGTTGTTTTTGTTGTTTATTTGACATTTTTTGTTGTTGTTTATTTGACGTTGTTGTTGTTGTTGTTGTTTTTGTTGTTTATTTGGCGTTGTTGTTGTTGTTGATGTTGTTGTTGTTGTTGTTGTTGTTTATTTGACATTGTTGTTGTTGTTGTTGTTGTTTATTTGACGTTGTTGTTGTTGTTTATTTTACGTTGTTGTTGTTGTTGTTTATTTGATGTTGTTGGTGTTGACGTAGTTGTTGTTGTTGTTGTTTATTTGACTTCGTTGTTGTTGTTAACATAGTTGTTGTTTATTTGACGTTGTTGTTTTGTTGTTTATTTGACGTTGTTGTTGTTGTTGACGTTGTTGTTGTTGTTGTTTATTTGATGTTGTTGTTGTTGTTGTTGTTTTGTTATTTATTTGACGTTGTTGTTGTTGTTGACGTTGTTGTTGTTGTTTATTTGACGTTATTGTTGTTGTTGTTTATTTGACGTTGTTTTTGTTGTTGTTTATTTGACGTTGTTGTTGTTGTTGTTGTTGTTGTTGTTTTTTGACGTTGTTGTTGTTGTTGACGTTGTTGTTGTTGTTGTTTATTTGACGTTGTTGTTGTTGTTGACATAGTTGTTGTTTATTTGACGTTGTTGTTGTTGTTGTTGTTGTTTATTTGACATTGTTTTTGTTGTTGTTTATTTGACGTTGTTGTTGTTGTTGTTGTTTATTTGACGTTGTTGTTGTTGTTGTTGTTGTTTATTTGACGTTGTTGTTGTTGACGTTGTTGTTGTTGTTTATTTGACGTTGTTGTTGTTGACGTTGTTGTTGCTGTTTATTTGACGTTGTTGTTGTTGTTGACATAGTTGTTGTTTATTTGACGTTGTTGTTGTTGACGTTGTTGTTGTTTATTTGACGTTGTTGTTGTTCTTGTTGTTGTTTATTTGACATTGTTGTTGTTGTTTATTTGACGTTGTTGTTGTTGTTGACGTTGTTGTTGTTGTTGTTTATTTGACGTTGTTGTTGACGTTGTTGTTGTTATTGTTTATTTGACTTTGTTGTTGTTGTTGACGTTGTTGTTGTTGTTGACGTTGTTGTTGTTGTTGTTGACGTTGTTGTTGTTGTTGACGTTGTTGTTGTTGTTTATTTGACGTTGTTGTTGTTGACGTTGTTGTTGTTGTTTATTTGACATTATTGTTGTTGTTGTTGACGGTGTTGTTGTTGTTGTTGACGGTGTTGTTGTTGTTGTTGATGTTGTTGTTGTTATTTATTTGACGATGTTGTTGTTGTTGTTTATTTGACGTTGTTGTTTTTGTTGTTTATTTGACATTTTTTGTTGTTGTTTATTTGACGTTGTTGTTGTTGTTGTTGTTTTTGTTGTTTATTTGACGTTGTTGTTGTTGTTGATGTTGTTGTTGTTGTTGTTGTTGTTTATTTGACATTGTTGTTGTTGTTGTTGTTGTTTATTTGACGTTGTTGTTGTTGTTTATTTTACGTTGTTGTTGTTGTTGTTTATTTGATGTTGTTGGTGTTGACGTAGTTGTTGTTGTTGTTGTTTATTTGACTTCGTTGTTGTTGTTAACATAGTTGTTGTTTATTTGACGTTGTTGTTTTGTTGTTTATTTGACGTTGTTGTTGTTGTTGACGTTGTTGTTGTTGTTGTTTATTTGACATTGTTGTTGTTGTTGACGGTGTTGTTGTTGTTGTTGTTATTTATTTAACGTTGTTGTTGTTGTTGTTTATTTGACGTTGTTGTTGTTGTTTATTTGACGTTGATGTTGTTGACGTTGTTGTTGTTGTTGTTGTTGTTTATTTGACGTTGTTGTTGTTTATTTGACGTAGTTGTTGTTGTTGACGTTGTTGTTGTTGTTGTTGTTTATTTGACGTTGTTGTTGTTGTTGTTGTTGTTGTTTATTTGACGTTGTTGTTGTTGTTTATTTTACGTTGTTGTTGTTGTTTATTTGATGTTGTTGTTGTTGACGTTGTTGTTGACGTTGTTGTTGTTGTTGTTGTTGTTTATTTGACGTTGTTGTTGTTGTTGATATAGTTGTTGTTTATTTGACGTTGTTGTTGTTATTTATTTGACGTTGTTGTTGTTTATTTGACGTTGTTGTTGTTGTTGACGTTGTTGTTGTTGTTTATTTGACATTGTTGTTGTTGTTGACGGTGTTGTTGTTGTTGATGTTGTTGTTGTTATTTATTTAACGTTGTTGTTGTTGTTGTTTATTTGACGTTGTTGTTGTTGTTTATTTGACGTTGTTGTTGTTGTTTATTTGACGTTCCGGTTGTTGACGTTGTTGTTGTTGTTGTTGTTGTTTATTTGACATTGTTGTTGTTTATTTGACTTAGTTGTTGTTGTTGTTGTTTATCTGACGTTGTTGTTGTTGTTGTTTTTTTGACGTTGTTGTTGTTGTTGACGTTGTTGTTGTTGTATATTTGACTTTGTTGTTCTTGTTGACGTTGTTGTTGTTGTTGACGTTGTTGTTGTTGTTGACGTTGTTGTTGTTGTTTATTTGACGTTGTTGTTGTTGACGTTGTTGTTGTTGTTTATTTGACATTATTGTTGTTGTTGTTGACGGTGTTGTTGTTGTTGTTGACGGTGTTGTTGATGTTGTTGATGTTGTTGTTGTTATTTATTTGACGATGTTGTTGTTGTTGTTTATTTGACGTTGTTGTTGTTGTTGTTTATTTGACATTTTTTGTTGTTGTTTATTTGACGTTGTTGTTGTTGTTGTTTTTGTTGTTTATTTGACGTTGTTGTTGTTGATGTTGTTGTTGTTGTTGTTTATTTGACGTTGTTGTTGTTGTTGTTGTTTATTTGACGTTGTTGTTGTTGTTTATTTTACGTTGTTGTTGTTGTTGTTTATTTGATGTTGTTGGTGTTGACGTTGTTGTTGTTGTTGTTGTTTATTTGACTTCGTTGTTGTTGTTGACATAGTTGTTGTTTATTTGACGTTGTTGTTGTTGTTGTTGTTTATTTGACGTTGTTGTTGTTGTTGACGTTGTTGTTGTTGTTGTTTATTTGACATTGTTGTTGTTGTTAACGGTGTTGTTGTTGTTGTTGATGTTGTTGTTGTTATTTATTTAACGTTGTTGTTGTTGTTGTTTATTTGACGTTGTTGTTGTTGTTTATTTGACGTTGATGTTATTGACGTTGTTGTTGTTGTTGTTGTTGTTGTTTATTTGACGTTGTTGTTGTTTATTTGACGTAGTTGTTGTTGTTGACGTTGTTGTTGTTGTTGTTGTTTATTTGACGTTGTTGTTGTTGTTGTTTATTTGACGTTGTTGTTGTTGTTTATTTTACGTTGTTGTTGTTGTTTATTTGATGTTGTTGTTGACGTTGTTGTTGTTGTTGTTGTTTATTTGACGTTGTTGTTGTTGTTGACATAGTTGTTGTTTATTTGACGTTGTTGTTGTTATTTATTTGACGTTGTTGTTGTTGTTTATTTGACGTTGTTGTTGTTGTTGACGTTGTTGTTGTTGTTTATTTGACATTGTTGTTGTTGTTGACGGTGTTGTTGTTGACGGTGTTGTTGTTGTTGATGTTGTTGTTGTTATTTATTTAACATTGTTGTTGTTGTTGTTTATTTGACGTTGTTGTTGTTGTTTATTTGACGTTGTTGTTGTTGTTGTTTATTTGATGTTACTGTTGTTGACGTTGTTGTTGTTGTTGTTGTTTATTTGACATTGTTGTTGTTTATTTGACTTAGTTGTTGTTGTTGTTGTTGTTGTTGTTTATTTGACGTTGTTGTTGTTGTTGTTTTTTTGACATTGTTGTTGTTGTTGACGTTGTTGTTGTTGTTTATTTAACGTTGTTGTTGTTGTGGACGTTGTTGTTGTTGTTGTTTATTTGACGTTGTTGTTGTTGTTGTTTATTTGACGTTGTTGTTGTTTATTTGACATTGTTGTTGTTGTTCACGTTGTTGTTGTTGTTGTTGTTTATTTGACGTTGTTGTTGTTGTTTTTTTGACATTGTTATTGTTGTTGACGTTGTTGTTGTTGTTGTTTATTTGACGTTGTTGTTGTTGTTGACGTTGTTGTTGTTGTTGTTATTTATTTGACGTTGTTGTTGTTATTATTGTTTATTTGACGTTGTTGTTGTTGTTGTTTATTTGACGTTGTTGTTGTTGTTTATTTGACGTTGTTGTTGTTGTTGTTGTTTTTGTTGTTTATTGGACGTTGTTGTTGTTGTTGTTGTTGACGTTGTTGTTGTTGTTTATTTGACATTGTTGTTGTTGTTGTTTATTTGACATTCTTTTTGTTGTTGTTTATTTGACGTTGTTGTTGTTGTTGTTGTTTATTTGACGTTGTTGTTGTTGTTGTTTATTTGACGTTGTTGTTGTTGTTGTTTATTTGACGTTGTTGTTGTTGACGTTGTTGTTGTTGTTGTTTATTTGACGTTGTTGTTGTTGATGTTGTTGTTGTTGTTGTTGTTTATTTGACGTTGTTGTTGCTTATTTGACGTTGTTGTTGTTGTTGACGTTGTTGTTGTTGTTGTTTATTTGACATTGTTGTTGTTGTTGTTGACATTGTTGTTATTGTTTATTTGACGTTGTTGTTGTTGTTGTTGTTGTTTATTTGACGCTGTTGTTGTTGTTGTTGTTGTTGTTGTTTATTTGACGTTGTTGTTGTTGTTGTTGTTGTTTATTTGACGTTGTTGTTGTTGTTGTTATTTATTTGACGTTGTTATTATTGTTGTTTATTTGACGTTGTTGTTTTAGTTGACGTTGGTGGTGTTGTTGTTTATTTGACGTTGTTGTTGTTGTTTATTTGACGTTGATGTTGTTGACGTTGTTGTTGTTGTTGTTGTTTATTTGACGTTGTTGTTGTTTATTTGACGTAGTTGTTGTTGTTGACGTTGTTGTTGTTGTTGTTGTTTATTTGACGTTGTTGTTGTTGTTGTTGTTTATTTGACGTTGTTGTTGTTGTTTATTTTACGTTGTTGTTGTTGTTTATTTGATGTTGTTGTTGTTGACGTTGTTGTTGTTGTTGTTTATTTGACGTTGTTGTTGTTGTTGACATAGTTGTTGTTTATTTGACGTTGTTGTTGTTATTTATTTGACGTTGTTGTTGTTGTTTATTTGACGTTGTTGTTGTTGTTGACGTTGTTGTTGTTGTTTATTTGACATTGTTGTTGTTGTTGACGGTGTTGTTGTTGTTGATGTTGTTGTTGTTATTTATTTAACGTTGTTGTTGTTGTTGTTGTTTATTTGACGTTGTTGTTGTTGTTTATTTGACGTTGTTGTTGTTGTTTATTTGACGTTCCTGTTGTTGACGTTGTTGTTGTTGTTGTTGTTGTTTATTTGACATTGTTGTTGTTTATTTGACTTAGTTGTTGTTGTTGTTGTTGTTTATTTGACGTTGTTGTTGTTGTTGTTTTTTTGACGTTGTTGTTGTTGTTGACGTTGTTGTTGTTGTTTATTTGACTTTGTTGTTCTTGTTGACGTTGCTGTTGTTGTTGACGTTGTTGTTGTTGTTGACGTTGTTGTTGTTGTTGTTGACGTTGTTGTTGTTGTTTATTTGACGTTGTTGTTGTTGACGTTGTTGTTGTTGTTTATTTGACATTATTGTTGTTGTTGTTGACGGTGTTGTTGTTGTTGTTGACGGTGTTGTTGATGTTGTTGATGTTGTTGTTGTTATTTATTTGACGATGTTGTTGTTGTTGTTTATTTGACGTTGTTGTTGTTGTTGTTTATTTGACATTTTTTGTTGTTATTTATTTGACGTTGTTGTTGTTGTTGTTTTTGTTGTTTATTTGACGTTGTTGTTGTTGTTGATGTTGTTGTTGTTGTTGTTTATTTGACGTTGTTGTTGTTGTTGTTGTTTATTTGACGTTGTTGTTGTTGTTTATTTTACGTTGTTGTTGTTGTTGTTGTTTATTTGATGTTGTTGGTGTTGACGTTGTTGTTGTTGTTGTTGTTGTTTATTTGACTTCGTTGTTGTTGTTGACATAGTTGTTGTTTATTTGACGTTGTTGTTGTTGTTGTTTATTTGACGTTGTTGATGTTGTTGACGTTGTTGTTGTTGTTGTTTATTTGACATTGTTGTTGTTGTTAACGGTGTTGTTGTTGTTGTTGATGTTGTTGTTGGTATTTATTTAACGTTGTTGTTGTTGTTGTTGTTTATTTGACGTTGTTGTTGTTGTTTATTTGACGTTGATGTTGTTGACGTTGTTGTTGTTGTTGTTGTTGTTTATTTGACGTTGTTGTTGTTTATTTGACGTAGTTGTTGTTGTTGACGTTGTTGTTGTTGTTGTTGTTTATTTGACGTTGTTGTTGTTGTTGTTTATTTGACGTTGTTGTTGTTGTTTATTTTACGTTGTTGTTGTTGTTTATTTGATGTTGTTGTTGACGTTGTTGTTGTTGTTGTTGTTTATTTGACGTTGTTGTTGTTGTTGACATAGTTGTTGTTTATTTGACGTTGTTGTTGTTATTTATTTGACGTTGTTGTTGTTGTTTATTTGACGTTGTTGTTGTTGTTGACGTTGTTGTTGTTGTTTATTTGACATTGTTGTTGTTGTTGACGGTGTTGTTGTTGTTGATGTTGTTGTTGTTATTTATTTAACGTTGTTGTTGTTGTTGTTTATTTGACGTTGTTGTTGTTGTTTATTTGACGTTGTTGTTGTTGTTTATTTGACGTTCCTGTTGTTGACGTTGTTGTTGTTGTTGTTGTTTATTTGACATTGTTGTTGTTTATTTGACTTAGTTGTTGTTGTTGTTGTTGTTGTTTATTTGACGTTGTTGTTGTTGTTGTTTTTTTGACATTGTTGTTGTTGTTGACGTTGTTGTTGTTGTTGTTTATTTGACGTTGTTGTTGTTGTTGACGTTGTTGTTGTTGTTGTTTATTTGACGTTGTTGTTGTTTATTTGACATTGTTGTTGTTGTTCACGTTGTTGTTGTTGTTGTTGTTTATTTGACGTTGTTGTTGTTGTTTTTTTGACATTGTTATTGTTGTTGACGTTGTTGTTGTTGTTGTTGTTGTTGTTGTTTATTTGACGTTGTTGTTGTTGTTGACGTTGTTGTTGTTGTTGTTATTTATTTGACGTTGTTGTTGTTATTATTGTTTATTTGACGTTGTTGTTGTTGTTGTTTATTTGACGTTGTTGTTGTTGTTTATTTGACGTTGTTGTTGTTGTTGTTGTTTTTGTTGTTTATTGGACGTTGTTGTTGTTGTTGTTGACGTTGTTGTTGTTGTTTATTTGACATTGTTGTTGTTGTTGTTTATTTGACATTCTTTTTGTTGTTGTTTATTTGACGTTGTTGTTGTTGTTGTTGTTTATTTGACGTTGTTGTTGTTGTTGTTTATTTGACGTTGTTGTTGTTGTTGTTTATTTGACGTTGTTGTTGTTGACGTTGTTGTTGTTGTTGTTTATTTGACGTTGTTGTTGTTGATGTTGTTGTTGTTGTTGTTTATTTGACGTTGTTGTTGCTTATTTGACGTTGTTGTTGTTGTTGACGTTGTTGTTGTTGTTGTTTATTTGACATTGTTGTTGTTGTTGTTGACATTGTTGTTATTGTTTATTTGACGTTGTTGTTGTTGTTGTTGTTGTTTATTTGACGCTGTTGTTGTTGTTGTTGTTTATTTGACGTTGTTGTTGTTGTTGTTGTTTATTTGACGTTGTTGTTGTTGTTGTTGTTGTTATTTATTTGACGTTGTTATTATTGTTGTTTATTTGACGTTGTTGTTTTAGTTGACGTTGGTGGTGTTGTTGTTTATTTGACGTTGTTGTTGTTGATTATTTGACATTGTTGTTGTTGTTGACGTTGTTGTTGCTGTTTATTTGACGTTGTTGTTGTTTATTTGACGGTGTTGTTGTTGTTGTTTATTTGACGTTGTTGCTGTTGTTGTTGTTTATTTGACGTTGTTGTTGTTGTTGACGTTGTTGTTTATTTGACGTTGTTGTTGTTGTTCTTGTTGTTGTTTATTTGACGTTGTTGTTGTTGTTGTCGTTGTTTATTTGACGTTGTTGTTGTTGTTGACGTTGTTTTTGTTGTTGACATAGTTGTTGTTTATTTGACGTTGTTGTTGTTGTTGTTCTTGTTGTTGTTTATTTGACATTGTTGTTATTTATTTGACGTTGTTGTTGTTGTTGTTTATTTGACGTTGTTGTTGACGTTGTTGTTGTTATTGTTTATTTGACTTTGTTGTTGTTGTTGACGTTGTTGTTGTTGTTGACGTTGTTGTTGTTGTTGACGTTGTTGTTGTTGTTTATTTGACGTTGTTGTTGTTGACGTTGTTGTTGTTGTTTATTTGACATTGTTGTTGTTGTTGTTGACGGTGTTGTTGTTGTTGTTGATGTTGTTGTTGTTATTTATTTGACGTTGTTATTGTTGTTGTTTATTTGACGTTGTTGTTGTTGTTTGTTTGACGTTGTTGTTGTTGTTTATTTGATGTTGCTGTTGTTGACATTGTTGTTGTTGTTTATTTGACGTTGTTGTTGTTTATTTGACGTAGTTGTTGTTGTTGACGTTGTTGTCGTTGTTGTTGTTTATTTGACGTTGTTGTTGTTGTTGTTTTTTTGACATTGTTGTTGTTGTTGTTGACGTTGTTGTTGTTGTTGTTTATTTGACGTTGTTGTTGTTGACGTTGTTGTTGTTGTTTATTTGATGTTGTTGTTGTTGATGTTGTTGTTGTTGTTGTTGTTTATTTGACGTTGTTGTTGCTTATTTGACGTTGTTGTTGTTGTTGACGTTGTTGTTGTTGTTGTTTATTTGACATTGTTGTTGTTGTTGACGTTGTTGTTATTGTTTATTTGACGTTGTTGTTGTTGTTGTTTATTTGACGCTTTTGTTGTTGTTGTTGTTTATTTGACGTTGTTATTGTTGTTGTTTATTTGACGTTGTTGTTGTTGTTATACGTTGTTGTTGTTGTTTATTTGACATTGTTGTTGTTGTTGACATAGTTATTGTTTATTTGACGTTGTTGTTGTTGTTGTTGTTGTTTATTTGACATTGTTTTTGTTGTTTTTTATTTGACGTTGTTGTTGTTTATTTGACGTTGTTGTTGTTGACGTTGTTGTTGTTGTTTATTTGACGTTGTTGTTGTTGACGTTGTTGTTGTTGTTTATTTGACGTTGTTGTTGTTGTTGACATAGTTGTTGTTTATTTGACGTTGTTGTTGTTGACGTTGTTGTTGTTTATTTGACGTTGTTGTTGTTGTTCTTCTTGTTGTTTATTTGACATTGTTGTTGTTGTTTATTTGACGTTGTTGTTGTTGTTGACGTTGTTGTTGTTGTTGTTGTTGTTGTTGTTGTTTATTTGACGTTGTTGTTGACGTTGTTGTTGTTATTGTTTATTTGACTTTGTTGTTGTTGTTGTTGACGTTGTTGTTGTTGTTGACGTTGTTTTTGTTGTTGACGTTGTTGTTGTTGTTGACGTTGTTGTTGTTGTTGACGTTGTTGTTGTTGTTGTTTATTTGACGTTGTTGTTGTTGACGTTGTTGTTGTTGTTTATTTGACATTGTTGTTGTTGTTGTTGACGGTGTTGTTGTTGTTGTTGACGGTGTTGTTGTTGTTGTTGATGTTGTTGTTGTTATTTATTTGACATTGTTGTTGTTGTTGTTTATTTGACGTTGTTGTTGTTTATTTGACGTTTTTTGTTGTTATTTATTTGACGTTGTTGTTGTTGTTGTTTTTGTTGTTTATTTGACGTTGTTGCTGTTGTTGTTGTTTATTTGAAGTTGTTGTTGTTGTTTATTTTACGTTGTTGTTGTTGTTGTTTATTTGATGTTGTTGGTGTTGACGTTGTTGTTGTTGTTGTTTATTTGACTTTGTTGTTGTTCTTGACATAGTTGTTGTTTATTTGACGTTGTTGTTGTTGTTTATTTGACGTTGTTGTTGTTGTTGACGTTGTTGTTGTTGTTTATTTGACATTGTTGTTGTTGTTGACGGTGTTGTTGTTGTTGTTGATGTTGTTGTTGTTATTTATTTAACGTTGTTGTTGTTGTTTATTTGACGTTGTTGTTGTTGATGTTGTTGTTGTTGTTGTTGTTGTTTATTTGACGTTGTTGTTGCTTATTTGACGTTGTTGTTGTTGTTGACGTTGTTGTTGTTGTTGTTTATTTGACATTGTTGTTGTTGTTGTTGACATTGTTGTTATTGTTTATTTGACGTTGTTGTTGTTGTTGTTGTTGTTTATTTGACGCTGTTGTTGTTGTTGTTGTTGTTGTTGTTTATTTGACGTTGTTGTTGTTGTTGTTTATTTGACGTTGTTGTTGTTGTTGTTGTTGTTATTTATTTGACGTTGTTATTATTGTTGTTTATTTGACGTTGTTGTTTTAGTTGACGTTGGTGGTGTTGTTGTTTATTTGACGTTGTTGTTGTTGATTATTTGACATTGTTGTTGTTGTTGACGTTGTTGTTGCTGTTTATTTGACGTTGTTGTTGTTTATTTGACGGTGTTGTTGTTGTTGTTTATTTGACGTTGTTGCTGTTGTTGTTGTTTATTTGACGTTGTTGTTGTTGTTGACGTTGTTGTTTATTTGACGTTGTTGTTGTTGTTCTTGTTGTTGTTTATTTGACGTTGTTGTTGTTGTTGTCGTTGTTTATTTGACGTTGTTGTTGTTGTTGACGTTGTTTTTGTTGTTGACATAGTTGTTGTTTATTTGACGTTGTTGTTGTTGTTCTTGTTGTTGTTTATTTGACATTGTTGTTATTTATTTGACGTTGTTGTTGTTGTTGTTTATTTGACGTTGTTGTTGACGTTGTTGTTGTTATTGTTTATTTGACTTTGTTGTTGTTGTTGACGTTGTTGTTGTTGTTGACGTTGTTGTTGTTGTTGACGTTGTTGTTGTTGTTTATTTGACGTTGTTGTTGTTGACGTTGTTGTTGTTGTTTATTTGACATTGTTGTTGTTGTTGTTGTTGACGGTGTTGTTGTTGTTGTTGATGTTGTTGTTGTTATTTATTTGACGTTGTTATTGTTGTTGTTTATTTGACGTTGTTGTTGTTGTTTATTTGACGTTGTTGTTGTTGTTTATTTGATGTTGCTATTGTTGACATTGTTGTTGTTGTTTATTTGACGTTGTTGTTGTTTATTTGACGTAGTTGTTGTTGTTGACGTTGTTGTTGTTGTTGTTGTTTATTTGACGTTGTTGTTGTTGTTGTTTTTTTGACATTGTTGTTGTTGTTGACGTTGTTGTTGTTGTTGTTTATTTGACGTTGTTGTTGTTGACGTTGTTGTTGTTGTTTATTTGATGTTGTTGTTGTTGATGTTGTTGTTGTTGTTGTTGTTGTTTATTGGACGTTGTTGTTGCTTATTTGACGTTGTTGTTGTTGTTGACGTTGTTGTTGTTGTTGTTTATTTGACATTGTTGTTGTTGTTGACGTTGTTGTTATTGTTTATTTGACGTTGTTGTTGTTGTTGTTGTTTATTAGACGCTTTTGTTGTTGTTGTTGTTTATTTGACGTTGTTATTGTTGTTGTTTATTTGACGTTGTTGTTGTTGTTATACGTTGTTGTTGTTGTTTATTTGACATTGTTGTTGTTGTTGACATAGTTATTGTTTATTTGACGTTGTTGTTGTTGTTGTTTATTTGACATTGTTTTTGTTGTTTTTTATTTGACGTTGTTGTTGTTTATTTGACGTTGTTGTTGTTGACGTTGTTGTTGTTGTTTATTTGACGTTGTTGTTGTTGACGTTGTTGTTGTTGTTTATTTGACGTTGTTGTTGTTGTTGACATAGTTGTTGTTTATTTGACGTTGTTGTTGTTGACGTTGTTGTTGTTTATTTGACGTTGTTGTTGTTGTTGTTCTTCTTGTTGTTTATTTGACATTGTTGTTGTTGTTTATTTGACGTTGTTGTTGTTGTTGACGTTGTTGTTGTTGTTGTTGTTGTTGTTGTTGTTGTTGTTGTTGTTGTTTATTTGACGTTGTTGTTGACGTTGTTGTTGTTATTGTTTATTTGACTTTGTTGTTGTTGTTGTTGACGTTGTTGTTGTTGTTGACGTTGTTTTTGTTGTTGACGTTGTTGTTGTTGTTGACGTTGTTGTTGTTGTTGACGTTGTTGTTGTTGTTGACGTTGTTGTTGTTGTTGTTTATTTGACGTTGTTGTTGTTGACGTTGTTGTTGTTGTTTATTTGACATTGTTGTTGTTGTTGTTGACGGTGTTGTTGTTGTTGTTGACGGTGTTGTTGTTGTTGTTGATGTTGTTGTTGTTATTTATTTGACATTGTTGTTGTTGTTGTTTATTTGACGTTGTTGTTGTTTATTTGACGTTTTTTGTTGTTATTTATTTGACGTTGTTGTTGTTGTTGTTTTTGTTGTTTATTTGACGTTGTTGCTGTTGTTGTTGTTTATTTGAAGTTGTTGTTGTTGTTTATTTTACGTTGTTGTTGTTGTTGTTGTTTATTTGATGTTGTTGGTGTTGACGTTGTTGTTGTTGTTGTTTATTTGACTTTGTTGTTGTTCTTGACATAGTTGTTGTTTATTTGACGTTGTTGTTGTTGTTTATTTGACGTTGTTGTTGTTGTTGTTGACGTTGTTGTTGTTGTTTATTTGACATTGTTGTTGTTGTTGACGGTGTTGTTGTTGTTGTTGATGTTGTTGTTGTTATTTATTTAACGTTGTTGTTGTTGTTTATTTGACGTTGTTGTTGTTGTTGTTTATTTGACGTTGATGTTGTTGACGTTGTTGTTGTTGTTGTTGTTTATTTGACGTTGTTGTTGTTTATTTGACGTAGTTGTTGTTGTTGACGTTGTTGTTGTTGTTGTTTATTTGACGTTGTTGTTGTTGTTGTTTATTTGACGTTGTTGTTGTTATTTATTTTACGTTGTTATTGTTGTTGTTTATTTTATGTTGTTGTTGTTGACGTTGTTGTTGTTGTTGTTTATTTGACGTTGTTGTTGTTGTTGACTTAGTTGTTGTTTATTTGACGTTGTTGTTGTTGTTTATTTGACGTTGTTGTTGTTGTTGTTGACGTTGTTGTTGTTGTTTATTTGACATTGTTGTTGTTGTTGACGGTGTTGTTGTTGTTGATGTTGTTGTTGTTATTTATTTAACGTTGTTGTTGTTGTTGTTGTTGTTGTTTATTTGACGTTGTTGTTGTTGTTTATTTGACGTTGCTGTTGTTGACGTTGTTGTTGTTGTTTATTTGACATTGTTGTTGTTTATTTGACTTAGTTGTTGTTGTTGACGTTGTTGTTGTTGTTGTTTATTTGACGTTGTTGTTGTTGTTTTTTTGACATTGTTGTTGTTGTTGACGTTGTTGTTGTTGTTGTTGTTGTTTATTTGACGTTGTTGTTGTTGTTGACGTTGTTATTGTTGTTGTTATTTATTTGATGTTGTTGTTGTTGTTATTGTTTATTTGACGTTGTTGTTGTTGTTGTTGTTTATTTGACGTTGTTGTTATTATTTATTTGACGTTGTTGTTGTTGTGGTTTTTGTTGTTTATTTGACGTTATTGTTATTATTTAGTTGACGTTGTTGATGTTGTTTATTTGACATTGTTGTTGTTGTTGTTTATTTGACATTCTTTTTGTTGTTGTTTATTTGACGTTGTTGTTGTTGTTGTTTATTTGATGTTGTTGTTGTTGTTGTTTATTTGACGTTGTTGTTGTTGTTGTTTATTTGACGTTGTTGTTGTTGTTGTTGTTTATTTGACGTTGTTGTTGTTGACGTTGTTGTTGTTGTTTATTTGATGTTGTTGTTGTTGATGTTGTTGTTGTTGTTGTTGTTTATTTGACGTTGTTGTTGCTTATTTGACGTTGTTGTTGTTGTTGACGTTGTTGTTGTTGTTGTTTATTTGACATTGTTGTTGTTGTTGTTGACGTTGTTGTTATTGTTTATTTGACGTTGTTGTTGTTGTTGTTGTTGTTTATTTGACGCTGTTGTTGTTGTTGTTGTTTATTTGACGTTGTTGTTGTTGTTGTTTATTTGACATTGTTGTTGTTGTTGTTGTTATTTATTTGACGTTTTTATTGTTGTTGTTTATTTGACGTTGTTGTTTTTGTTGACGTTGGTGGTCTTGTTGTTTATTTGACGTTGTTGTTGTTGTTGATTATTTGACATTGTTGTTGTTGTTTATTTGACGTTGTTGTTGTTTATTTGACGGTGTTGTTGTTGTTGTTTATTTGACGTTGTTGCTGTTGTTGTTGTTTATTTGACGTTGTTGTTGTTGACGTTGTTGTTGTTTATTTGACGTTGTTTTTGTTGTTCTGGTTGTTGTTTATTTGACGTTGTTGTTGTTATTTATTTGACGTTGTTGTTGTTGTTGACGTTGTTGTTATTGTTGTTGTTGTTATTTATTTGACTTTGTTGTTGACGTTGTTGTTGTTATTGGTTATTTGACTTTGTTGTTGTTGTTGACGTTGTTGTTGTTGTTGACGTTGTTGTTGTTGTTTATTTGACGTTGTTGTTGTTGACGTTGTTGTTGTTGTTTATTTGACATTGTTGTTGTTGTTGTTGTTGACGGTGTTGTTGTTGTTGTTGATGTTGTTGTTGTTATTTATTTGACGTTGTTGTTGTTGTTTATTTGACGTTGTTGTTGTTGTTTATTTGACGTTGTTGTTGTTGACGTTGTTGTTGTTGTTGTTGTTTATTTGACGTTGTTGTTGTTTATTTGACGTAGTTGTTGTTGTTGACGTTGTTGTTGTTGTTGTTTATTTGACGTTGTTGTTGTTGTTGTTGTTTATTTGACGTTGTTGTTGTTGTTTATTTTACGTTGTTATTGTTGTTGTTTATTTTATGTTGTTGTTGTTGACGTTGTTGTTGTTGTTGTTGTTTATTTGACGTTGTTGTTGTTGTTGACATAGTTGTTGTTTATTTGACGTTGTTGTTGTTGTTTATTTGACGTTGTTGTTGTTTTTGTTGACGTTGTTGTTGTTGTTTATTTGACATTGTTGTTGTTGTTGACGGTGTTGTTGTTGTTGATGTTGTTGTTGTTATTTATTTAACGTTGTTGTTGTTGTTGTTGTTGTTTATTTGACGTTGTTGTTGTTGTTTATTTGACGTTGCTGTTGTTGACGTTGTTGTTGTTGTTGTTTATTTGACATTGTTGTTGTTTATTTGACTTAGTTGTTGTTGTTGACGTTGTTGTTGTTGTTGTTGTTGTTTATTTGACGTTGTTGTTGTTGTTTTTTTGACATTGTTGTTGTTGTTGACGTTGTTGTTGTTGTTGTTTATTTGACGTTGTTGTTGTTGTTGACGTTGTTGTTGTTGTTGTTATTTATTTGATGTTGTTGTTGTTGTTATTGTTTATTTGACGTTGTTGTTGTTGTTGTTGTTTATTTGACGTTGTTGTTATTGTTTATTTGACGTTGTTGTTGTTGTGGTTTTTGTTGTTTATTTGACGTTATTGTTGACGTTGTTGATGTTGTTTATTTGACATTGTTGTTGTTGTTGTTTATTTGACATTCTTTTTGTTGTTGTTTATTTGACGTTGTTGTTGTTGTTGTTTATTTGATGTTGTTGTTGTTGTTGTTGTTTATTTGACGTTGTTGTTGTGGTTGTTGTTGTTGTTTATTTGACGTTGTTGTTGTTGTTGTTTATTTGACGTTGTTGTTGTTGACGTTGTTGTTGTTGTTGTTTATTTGATGTTGTTGATGTTGTTGTTGTTGTTGTTGTTGTTTATTTGACGTTGTTGTTGCTTATTTGACGTTGTTGTTGTTGTTGACGTTGTTGTTGTTGTTGTTTATTTGACATTGTTGTTGTTGTTGTTGACGTTGTTGTTATTGTTTATTTGACGTTGTTGTTGTTGTTGTTGTTGTTTATTTGACGCTGTTGCTGTTGTTGTTGTTTATTTGACGTTGTTGTTGTTGTTGTTTATTTGACATTGTTGTTGTTGTTGTTGTTATTTATTTGACGTTGTTATTGTTGTTGTTTATTTGACGTTGTTGTTTTTGTTGACGTTGGTGGTGTTGTTGTTTATTTGACGTTGTTGTTGTTGATTATTTGACATTGTTGTTGTTGTTGACGTTGTTGTTGTTGTTTATTTGACGTTGTTGTTGTTTATTTGACGGTGTTGTTGTTGTTGTTTATTTGACGTTGTTGCTGTTGCTGTTATTTATTTGACGTTGTTGTTGTTGACGTTGTTGTTGTTTATTTGACGTTGTTTTTGTTGTTCTGGTTGTTGTTTATTTGACGTTGTTGTTGTTATTTATTTGACGTTGTTGTTGTTGTTGACGTTGTTGTTATTGTTGTTGTTGTTGTTTATTTGACGTTGTTGTTGACGTTGTTGTTGTTATTGGTTATTTGACTTTGTTGTTGTTGTTGACGTTGTTGTTGTTGACGTTGTTGTTGTTGTTTATTTGACGTTGTTGTTGTTGTTTATTTGACGTTGTTGTTGTTGACGTTGTTGTTGTTGTTTATTTGACATTGTTGTTGTTGTTGTTGACGGTGTTGTTGTTGTTGTTGACGGTGTTGCTGTTGTTGTTGATGTTGTTGTTGTTATTTATTTGACGTTGTTGTTGTTGTTGTTTATTTGACGTTGTTGTTGTTGTTGTTGTTTATTTGACGTTGTTGTTGTTGACGTTGTTGTTGTTGTTTATTTGATGTTGTTGTTGTTGATGTTGTTGTTGTTGTTGTTGTTGTTGTTGTTTATTTGATGTTGTTGTTGCTTATTTGACGTTGTTGTTGTTGTTAACGTTGTTGTTGTTGTTGTTTATTTGACATTGTTGTTGTTGTTGTTGACGTTGTTGTTATTGTTTATTTGATGTTGTTGTTGTTGTTGTTGTTTATTTGACGCTGTTGTTGTTGTTGTTGTTTATTTGACGTTGTTGTTGTTGTTGTTTATTTGACATTGTTGTTGTTGTTGTTGTTATTTATTTGACGTTTTTATGGTTGTTGTTTATTTGACGTTGTTGTTTTTGTTGACGTTGGTGGTGTTGTTGTTTATTTGACGTTGTTGTTGTTGATTATTTGACATTGTTGTTGTTGTTGACGTTATTGTTGTTGTTTATTTGACGTTGTTGTTGTTTATTTGACGGTGTTGTTGTTGTTGTTTATTTGACTTAGTTGTTATTGTTGACGTTGTTGTTGTTGTTGTTTATTTGACGTTGTTGTTGTTGTTTTTTTGACATTGTTGTTGTTGTTGACGTTGTTGTTGTTGTTGTTGTTGTTTATTTGACGTTGTTGTTGTTGTTGACGTTGTTGTTGTTGTTGTTATTTATTTGATGTTGTTGTTGTTGTTATTGTTTATTTGACGTTGTTGTTGTTGTTGTTTATTTGACGTTGTTGTAATTGTTTATTTGACGTTGTTGTTGTTGTGGTTTTTGTTGTTTATTTGACGTTATTGTTGTTGTTGTTGAGGTTGTTGATGTTGTTTATTTGACATTGTTGTTGTTGTTGTTTATTTGACATTCTTTTTGTTGTTGTTTATTTGACGTTGTTGTTGTTGTTGTTTATTTGATGTTGTTGTTGTTGTTGTTGTTGTTTATTTGACGTTGTTGTTGTTGTTGTTGTTGTTTATTTGACGTTGTTGTTGTTGTTGTTTATTTGACGTTGTTGTTGTTGACGTTGTTGTTGTTGTTTATTTGATGTTGTTGTTGTTGATGTTGTTGTTGTTGTTGTTGTTGTTGTTGTTTATTTGACGTTGTTGTTGCTTATTTGACGTTGTTGTTGTTGTTGACGTTGTTGTTGTTGTTGTTTATTTGACATTGTTGTTGTTGTTGACGTTGTTGTTATTGTTTATTTGACGTTGTTGTTGTTGTTGTTGTTGTTTATTTGACGCTTTTGTTGTTGTTGTTGTTTATTTGACGTTGTTGTTGTTGTTGTTTATTTGACGTTGTTGTTGTTATACGTTGTTGTTGTTGTTTATTTGACATTGTTGTTGTTGTTGACATAGTTATTGTTTATTTGACGTTGTTGTTGTTGTTGTTGTTTATTTGACATTGTTTTTGTTGTTTTTTATTTGACGTTGTTGTTGTTTATTTGACGTTGTTGTTGTCGACGTTGTTGTTGTTGTTTATTTGACGTTGTTGTTGTTGACGTTGTTGTTGTTGTTTATTTGACGTTGTTGTTGTTGACGTTGTTGTTGTTGTTTATTTGACGTTGTTGTTGTTGTTGACATAGTTGTTGTTTATTTGACGTTGTTGTTGTTGACGTTGTTGTTGTTTATTTGACGTTGTTGTTGTTCTTCTTGTTGTTTATTTGACATTGTTGTTGTTGTTTATTTGACGTTGTTGTTGTTGTTGACGTTGTTGTTGTTGTTGTTGTTGTTGTTGTTGTTGTTTATTTGACGTTGTTGTTGACGTTGTTGTTGTTATTGTTTATTTGACTTTGTTGTTGTTGTTGACGTTGTTGTTGTTGTTGACGTTGTTGTTGTTGTTGACGTTGTTGTTGTTGTTGACGTTGTTGTTGTTGTTTATTTGACGTTGTTGTTGTTGTTTATTTGACATTGTTGTTGTTGTTGTTGACGGTGTTGTTGTTGTTGTTGACGGTGTTGTTGTTGTTGTTGATGTTGTTGTTGTTATTTATTTGACATTGTTGTTGTTGTTGTTTATTTGACGTTGTTGTTGTTGTTTATTTGACGTTTTTTGTTGTTATTTATTTGACGTTGTTGTTGTTGTTGTTTTTGTTGTTTATTTGACGTTGTTGTTGTTGTTGTTTATTTGAAGTTGTTGTTGTTGTTTATTTTACGTTGTTGTTGTTGTTGTTTATTTGATGTTGTTGGTGTTTACGTTGTTGTTGTTGTTATTGTTTATTTGATGTTGTTGGTGTTGACGTTGTTGTTGTTGTTGTTGTTTATTTGACTTTGTTGTTGTTCTTGACGTTGTTGTTGTTTATTTGACGTTGTTGTTGTTGTTTATTTGACGTTGTTGTTGTTGACGTTGTTGTTGTTGTTTATTTGACATTGTTGTTGTTGTTGACGGTGTTGTTGTTGTTGTTGATGTTGTTGTTGTTATTTATTTAACGTTGTTGTTGTTGTTTATTTGACGTTGTTGTTGTTGTTTATTTGATGTTGACGTTGTTGTTGTTGTTGTTGTTTATTTGACGTTGTTGTTGTTTATTTGACGTAGTTGTTGTTGTTGACGTTGTTGTTGTTGTTGTTGTTTATTTGACGTTGTTGTTGTTGTTGTTGTTTATTTGACGTTGTTGTTGTTGTTGTTTATTTTACGTTGTTATTGTTGTTGTTTATTTTATGTTGTTGTTGTTGACGTTGTTGTTGTTGTTGTTGTTTATTTGACGTTGTTGTTGTTGTTGACATAGTTGTTGTTTATTTGACGTTGTTGTTGTTGTTTATTTGACGTTGTTGTTGTTGTTGACGTTGTTGTTGTTGTTTATTTGACATTGTTGTTGTTGTTGACGGTGTTGTTGTTGTTGATGTTGTTGTTGTTATTTATTTAACGTTGTTGTTGTTGTTGTTGTTTATTTAACGTTGTTGTTGTTGTTTATTTGACGTTGCTGTTGTTGACGTTGTTGTTGTTGTTGTTTATTTGTCATTGTTGATGTTTATTTGACTTAGTTGTTGTTGTTGACGTTGTTGTTGTTGTTGTTGTTGTTTATTTGACGTTGTTGTTGTTGTTTTTTTGACATTGTTGTTGTTGTTGACGTTGTTGTTGTTGTTGTTGTTTATTTGACGTTGTTGTTGTTGTTGACGTTGTTGTTGTTGTTGTTATTTATTTGACGTTATTGTTGTTGTTGTTGACGTTCTTGATGTTGTTTATTTGACATTGTTGTTGTTGTTGTTTATTTGACATTCTTTTTGTGGTTGTTTATTTGACGTTGTTGTTGTTGTTGTTGTTTATTTGATGTTGTTGTTGTTGTTTATTTGACGTTGTTGTTGTTGTTGTTGTTTATTTGACGTTGTTGTTGTTGTTGTTTATTTGACGTTGTTGTTGTTGACGTTGTTGTTGTTGTTTATTTGATGTTGTTGTTGTTGATGTTGTTGTTGTTGTTGTTGTTTATTTGACGTTGTTGTTGCTTATTTAACGTTGTTGTTGTTGTTGACGTTGTTGTTGTTGTTGTTTATTTGACATTGTTGTTGTTGTTGTTGATGTTGTTGTTATTGTTTATTTGACGTTGTTGTTGTTGTTGTTGTTTATTTGACGCTGTTGTTGTTGTTGTTGTTTATTTGACGTTGTTGTTGTTGTTGTTGTTGTTTATTTGACATTGTTGTTGTTGTTGTTGTTATTTATTTGACGTTTTTATTGTTGTTGTTTATTTGACGTTAGTGTTTTTGTTGACGTTGGTGGTGTTGTTGTTTATTTGACGTTGTTGTTGTTGATTATTTGACATTGTTGTTGTTGTTGACGTTGTTGTTGTTTATTTGACGTTGTTGTTGTTTATTTGACGGTGTTGTTGTTGTTGTTTATTTGACGTTGTTGTTGTTGTTTATTTGACGTTGTTGTTGTTGACGTTGTTGTTGTTTATTTGACGTTGTTTTTGTTGTTCTGGTTGTTGTTTATTTGACGTTGTTGTTGTTATTTATTTGACCTTGTTGTTGTTGTTGACGTTGTTGTTATTGTTGTTGTTGTTATTTATTTGACTTTGTTGTTGACGTTGTTGTTGTTATTGGTTATTTGACTTTGTTGTTGTTGTTGACGTTGTTGT
Source organism: Vicia faba (assembly GCA_948472305.1). NCBI lineage: Eukaryota > Viridiplantae > Streptophyta > Magnoliopsida > Fabales > Fabaceae > Vicia > Vicia faba. Next base: position 473,456,755 of record OX451738.1, read on the forward strand.
TGTTGTTGACGTTGTTGTTGTTGTTTATTTGACGTTGTTGTTGTTGTTGTTTATTTGACATTGTTGTTGTTGTTGTTGTTGACGGTGTTGTTGTTGTTGTTGATGTTGTTGTTGTTATTTATTTGACGTTGTTGTTGTTGTTGTTTATTTGACGTTGTTGTTGTTGTTTATTTGACGTTGATGTTGTTGACGTTGTTGTTGTTGTTGTTGTTTATTTGACGTTGTTGTTGTTGTTGTTTATTTGACGTTGTTGTTGTTGACGTTGTTGTTGTTGTTGTTTATTTGATGTTGTTGATGTTGTTGTTGTTGTTGTTGTTGTTGTTGTTTATTTGACGTTGTTGTTGCTTATTTGACGTTGTTGTAGTTGTTGACGTTGTTGTTGTTGTTGTTTATTTGACATTGTTGTTGTTGTTGTTGACGTTGTTGTTATTGTTTATTTGACGTTGTTGTTGTTGTTGTTGTTGTTGTTGTTTATTTGACGCTGTTGCTGTTGTTGTTGTTTATTTGACGTTGTTGTTGTTGTTGTTTATTTGACATTGTTGTTGTTGTTGTTGTTATTTATTTGACGTTGTTATTGTTGTTGTTTATTTGACGTTGTTGTTTTTGTTGACGTTGGTGGTGTTGTTGTTTATTTGACGTTGTTGTTGTTGATTATTTGACATTGTTGTTGTTGTTGACGTTGTTGTTGTTGTTTATTTGACGTTGTTGTTGTTTATTTGACGGTGTTGTTGTTGTTGTTTATTTGACGTTGTTGCTGTTGTTGTTGTTTATTTGACGTTGTTGTTGTTGACGTTGTTGTTGTTTATTTGACGTTGTTTTTGTTGTTCTGGTTGTTGTTTATTTGACGTTGTTGTTGTTGTTATTTATTTGACGTTGTTGTTGTTGTTGACGTTGTTGTTATTGTTGTTGTTGTTGTTTATTTGACGTTGTTGTTGACGTTGTTGTTGTTATTGGTTATTTGACTTTGTTGTTGTTGTTGACGTTGTTGTTGTTGTTGACGTTGTTGTTGTTGTTTATTTGACGTTGTTGTTGTTGTTTATTTGACGTTGTTGTTGTTGACGTTGTTGTTGTTGTTTATTTGACATTGTTATTGTTGTTGTTGTTGTTGACGGTGTTGTTGTTGTTGTTGACGGTGTTGTTGTTGTTGTTGATGTTGTTGTTGTTATTTATTTGACGTTGTTGTTGTTGTTGTTTATTTGACGTTGTTGTTGTTGTTTATTTGACGTTTTTTGTTGTTGTTTATTTGACGTTGTTGTTGTTGTTGTTTTTGTTGTTTATTTGACGTTGTTACTGTTGTTGTTGTTGTTGTTTATTTGACGTTGTTGTTGTTGTTGTTGTTGTTTATTTGACGTTGTTGTTGTTGTTTATTTTACGTTGTTGTTGTTGTTGTTGTTTATTTGATGTTGTTGGTGTTAACATTGTTGTTGTTGTTGTTGTTTATTTGACTTTGTTGTTGTTGTTGACATAGTTGTTGTTTATTTGACGTTGTTGTTGTTGTTGTTTATTTGACATTGTTGTTGTTGTTGTTGTTGTTTATTTGACATTGTTGTTGTTGTTGACGGTGTTGTTGTTGTTGTTGATGTTGTTGTTGTTATTTATTTAACGTTGTTGTTGTTGTTTATTTGACGTTGTTGTTGTTTATTTGACGTTGTTGTTGTTTATTTGACGTTGATGTTGTTGACGTTGTTGTTGTTGTTGTTTATTTGACATTGTTGTTGTTGTTGTTGACGGTGTTGTTGTTGTTGTTGATGTCGTTGTTGTTATTTATTTGACGTTGTTGTTGTTGTTGTTTATTTGACGTTGTTGTTGTTGTTTATTTGACGTTGTTGTTGTTGTTTATTTGACGTTGCTGTTGTTGACATTGTTGTTGTTGTTGTTTATTTGACGTTGTTGTTGTTGACGTTGTTGTTGTTGTTGTTGTTGTTTATTTGGCGTTGTTGTTGTTGTTGTTTTTTTGACATTGTTGTTGTTGTTGTTGACGTTGTTGTTGTTGTTGTTTATTTGACGTTGTTGTTGTTGTTGTTGACGTTGTTGTTGTTGTTGTTTATTTGACGTTGTTGTTGTTTATTTGACATTGTTGTTGTTGTTGTTTATTTGACGTTGTTGTTGTTGTTTTTTTGACATTGTTATTGTTGTTGACGTTGTTGTTGTTGTTGTTTATTTGATGTTGTTGTTGTTGTTGACGTTGTTGTTGTTGTTTATTTGACGTTATTGTTGTTGTTGTTTATTTGACATTCTTTTTGTTGTTGTTTATTTGACGTTGTTGTTGTTGTTGTTGTTGTTTATTTGACGTTGTTGTTGTTGTTGTTGTTGTTTATTTGACGTTGTTGTTGTTGTTGTTTATTTGACGTTGTTGTTGTTGTTGTTTATTTGACGTTGTTGTTGTTGACGATGTTGTTGTTGTTTATTTGACGTTGTTGTTGTTGACGTTGCTGTTGTTGTTGTTTATTTGACGTTGTTGTTGCTTATTTGACGTTGTTGTTGTTGTTGACGTTGTTGTTGTTGTTGTTTATTTGACATTGTTGTTGTTGTTGTTGACGTTGTTGTTGTTGTTTATTTGACGTTGTTGTTGTTGTTGTTGTTGTTGTTTATTTGACGCTGTTGTTGTTGTTGTTGTTTATTTGACGTTGTTGTTGTTGTTGTTTATTTGACGTTGTTGTTGTTGTTGTTATTTATTTGACGTTGTTATTGTTGTTGTTTATTTGACGTTGTTGTTTTTGTTGACGTTGGTGGTGTTGTTGTTTATTTGACGTTGTTGTTGTTGATTATTTGACATTGTTGTTGTTGTTGACGTTGTTGTTTTTGTTGTTTATTTGACGTTGTTGTTGTTGTTGACATTGTTGTTGTTGTTTATTTGACATTGTTGTTGTTGTTGTTTATTTGTTGTTGTTTATTTGTTGTTGTTGTCCTTGTTGTTGTTTATTTGACGTTGTTGTTGTTGTTGTTGTTGTTTATTTGACGTTGTTGTTGTTGTTGACGTTATTGTTGTTGTTTATTTGACGTTGTTGTTGTTGTTTATTTGACATTGTTGTTGTTGTTGACGTTGTTGTTCTTGTTGTTGTTGTTGACGTTGTTGTTGTTGTTGTTATTTATTTGACGTTGTTGTTGTTGTTGTTGTTTATTTGACGTTGTTGTTGTCGTTGTTTATTTGACGTTGTTGTTGTTGTCGTTTATTTGACGTTGTTGTTGTTGTTGTTTTGTTGTTTATTTGACGTTGTTGTTGTTGACGTTGTTGTTGTTGTTTATATGACGTTGTTGTTGTTGTTGTTGTATTTTATTTGACGTTGTTTTTGTTGTTGTTTATTTGACGTTGTTGTTGTTGTTGTTGTTTATTTGACGTTGTTGTTGACGTTGTTGTTGTTGTTGTTGTTGTTTATTTGACGTTGTTGTTGTTGACATAGTTGTTGTTTATTTGACGTTGTTGTTGTTGTTGTTGTTTATTTGACATTGTTTTTGTTGTTGTTTATTTGACGTTGTTGTTGTTGTTGTTTATTTGACGTTGTTGTTGTTGACATTGTTGTTGTTGTTTATTTGATGTTGTTGTTGTTGACGTTGTTGTTGTTGTTTATTTGACGTTGTTGTTGTTGTTGACATAGTTGTTGTTTATTTGACGTTGTTGTTGACGTTGTTGTTGTTTATTTGACGTTGTTGTTGTTTATTTGACGTTGTTGTTGTTGTTGACGTTGTTGTTGTTGTTGTTGTTGTTTATTTGACGTTGTTGTTGACGTTGTTGTTGTTATTGTTTATTTGACTTTGTTGTTGTTGTTGACGTTGTTGTTGTTGTTGACGTTGTTGTTGTTGTTTATTTAAAGTTGTTGTTGTTGACGTTGTTGTTGTTGTTTATTTGACATTGTTGTTGTTGTTGTTGTTGTTGACGGTGTTGTTGTTGTTGTTGACGGTGTTGTTGTTGTTGTTGATGTTGTTGTTGTTATTTATTTGACGTTGTTGTTGTTGTTGTTTATTTGACGTTGTTGTTGTTGTTGTTTATTTGACGTTTTTTGTTGTTGTTTATTTGACGTTGTTGTTGTTGTTGTTTTTGTTGTTTATTTGACGTTGTTACTGTTGTTGTTGTTGTTGTTTATTTGACGTTGTTGTTGTTGTTGTTGTTGTTTATTTGACATTGTTGTTGTTGTTTATTTTACGTTGTTGTTGTTGTTGTTGTTTATTTGATGTTGTTGGTGTTAACGTTGTTGTTGTTGTTGTTGTTGTTTATTTGACTTTGTTGTTGTTGTTGACATAGTTGTTGTTTATTTGACGTTGTTGTTGTTGTTTATTTGACATTGTTGTTGTTGTTGTTGTTGTTGTTTTTGTTGTTTATTTGACATTGTTGTTGTTGTTGACGTTGTTGTTGTTGTTGTTGATGTTGTTGTTGTTATTTATTTAACGTTGTTGTTGTTGTTTATTTGACGTTGTTGTTTTTTATTTGACGTTGTTGTTGTTGTTTATTTGACGTTGATGTTGTTGACGTTGTTGTTGTTGTTGTTTATTTGACGTTGTTGTTGTTTATTTGACATAGTTGTTGTTGTTGACGTTGTTGTTGTTGTTGTTGTTTATTTGACGTTGTTGTTGTTGTTGTTGTTGTTTATTTGACGTTGATGTTGTTGTTTATTTTACGTTGTTGTTGTTGTTTATTTGATGTTGTTGTTGTTGACGTTGTTGTTGTTGTTGTTGTTTATTTGACGTTGTTGTTGTTGTTGACATAGTTGTTGTTTATTTGACGTTGTTGTTGTTGTTTATTTGACGTTGTTGTTGTTGTTGACGTTGTTGTTGATGTTTATTTGAAATTGTTTTTGTTGTTGACGGTGTTGTTGTTGATGTTGTTGTTGTTATTTATTTAACGTTGTTGTTGTTGTTGTTTATTTGACGTTGTTGTTGTTGTTTATTTGACGTTGTTGTTGTTGTTTATTTGACGTTGCTGTTGTTGACGTTGTTGTTGTTGTTGTTTATTTGACGTTGTTGTTGTTTATTTGACGTAGTTGTTGTTGACGTTGTTGTTGTCGTTGTTTATTTGACGTTGTTGTTGTTGTCGTTTATTTGACGTTGTTGTTGTTGTTGTTTTGTTGTTTATTTGACGTTGTTGTTGTTGACGTTGTTGTTGTTGTTTATATGACGTTGTTGTTGTTGTTGTTGTATTTTATTTGACGTTGTTTTTGTTGTTGTTTATTTGACGTTGTTGTTGTTGTTGTTGTTTATTTGACGTTGTTGTTGACGTTGTTGTTGTTGTTGTTGTTGTTTATTTGACGTTGTTGTTGTTGACATAGTTGTTGTTTATTTGACGTTGTTGTTGTTGTTGTTGTTTATTTGACATTGTTTTTGTTGTTGTTTATTTGACGTTGTTGTTGTTGTTGTTTATTTGACGTTGTTGTTGTTGACATTGTTGTTGTTGTTTATTTGATGTTGTTGTTGTTGACGTTGTTGTTGTTGTTTATTTGACGTTGTTGTTGTTGTTGACATAGTTGTTGTTTATTTGACGTTGTTGTTGACGTTGTTGTTGTTTATTTGACGTTGTTGTTGTTTATTTGACGTTGTTGTTGTTGTTGACGTTGTTGTTGTTGTTGTTGTTGTTTATTTGACGTTGTTGTTGACGTTGTTGTTGTTATTGTTTATTTGACTTTGTTGTTGTTGTTGACGTTGTTGTTGTTGTTGACGTTGTTGTTGTTGTTTATTTAAAGTTGTTGTTGTTGACGTTGTTGTTGTTGTTTATTTGACATTGTTGTTGTTGTTGTTGTTGTTGACGGTGTTGTTGTTGTTGTTGACGGTGTTGTTGTTGTTGTTGATGTTGTTGTTGTTATTTATTTGACGTTGTTGTTGTTGTTGTTTATTTGACGTTGTTGTTGTTGTTGTTTATTTGACGTTTTTTGTTGTTGTTTATTTGACGTTGTTGTTGTTGTTGTTTTTGTTGTTTATTTGACGTTGTTACTGTTGTTGTTGTTGTTGTTTATTTGACGTTGTTGTTGTTGTTGTTGTTGTTTATTTGACATTGTTGTTGTTGTTTATTTTACGTTGTTGTTGTTGTTGTTTATTTGATGTTGTTGGTGTTAACGTTGTTGTTGTTGTTGTTGTTGTTTATTTGACTTTGTTGTTGTTGTTGACATAGTTGTTGTTTATTTGACGTTGTTGTTGTTGTTTATTTGACATTGTTGTTGTTGTTGTTGTTGTTGTTTTTGTTGTTTATTTGACATTGTTGTTGTTGTTGACGTTGTTGTTGTTGTTGTTGATGTTGTTGTTGTTATTTATTTAACGTTGTTGTTGTTGTTTATTTGACGTTGTTGTTGTTTATTTGACGTTGTTGTTGTTGTTTATTTGACGTTGATGTTGTTGACGTTGTTGTTGTTGTTGTTTATTTGACGTTGTTGTTGTTTATTTGACATAGTTGTTGTTGTTGACGTTGTTGTTGTTGTTGTTGTTTATTTGACGTTGTTGTTGTTGTTGTTGTTGTTTATTTGACGTTGATGTTGTTGTTTATTTTACGTTGTTGTTGTTGTTTATTTGATGTTGTTGTTGTTGACGTTGTTGTTGTTGTTGTTGTTTATTTGACGTTGTTGTTGTTGTTGACATAGTTGTTGTTTATTTGACGTTGTTGTTGTTGTTTATTTGACGTTGTTGTTGTTGTTGACGTTGTTGTTGATGTTTATTTGAAATTGTTTTTGTTGTTGACGGTGTTGTTGTTGATGTTGTTGTTGTTATTTATTTAACGTTGTTGTTGTTGTTGTTTATTTGACGTTGTTGTTGTTGTTTATTTGACGTTGTTGTTGTTGTTTATTTGACGTTGCTGTTGTTGACGTTGTTGTGGTTGTTGTTTATTTGACGTTGTTGTTGTTTATTTGACGTAGTTGTTGTTGACGTTGTTGTTGTTGTTGTTTATTTGACGTTGTTTTTGTTGTTGTTTTTTTGAAATTGTTGTTGTTGTTGACGTTGTTGTTGTTGTTTCTTTGACACTGTTGTTGTTGTTGTTGTTGTTGACGTTGTTGTTGTTGTTGTTGTTGTTTATTTGACGTTGTTGTTTTTGTTGTTGTTGACGTTGTTCTTGTTGTTGTTATTTGACGTTGTTGTTGTTTATTTGACATTGTTGTTGTTGTTGGCGTTGTTGTTGTTGTTTATTTGACGTTGTTGTTGTTGTTTATTTGACATTGTTGTTGTTGTTGACGTTGTTGTTGTTGTTGTTTATTTGACGTTGTTGTTGTTGTTGTTGACGTTGTTGTTGTTGTTATTTATTTGACGTTGTTGTTGTTGTTGTTGTTTATTTGACGTTGTTGTTGTCGTTGTTTATTTGACGTTGTTGTTGTTGTTTATTTGATGTTGTTGTTGTTGTTGTTGTTTTGTTGTTTATTTGACGTTGTTGTTGTTGTTGACGTTGTTGTTGTTGTTTATTTGACGTTGTTGTTGTTGTTGTTGTTGTTTATTTGACGTTGTTGTTGTTGTTGTTGTTTATTTGACGTTGTTGTTGTTGTTGTTGTTGTTTATTTGACGTTGTTGTTGTTGTTGTTTATTTGACGTTGTTGTTGTTGACGTTGTTGTTGTTGTTGTTTATTTGATGTTGTTGATGTTGTTGTTGTTGTTGTTGTTGTTTATTTGACGTTGTTGTTGCTTATTTGACGTTGTTGTAGTTGTTGACGTTGTTGTTGTTGTTGTTTATTTGACATTGTTGTTGTTGTTGTTGACGTTGTTGTTATTGTTTATTTGACGTTGTTGTTGTTGTTGTTGTTGTTGTTGTTTATTTGACGCTGTTGCTGTTGTTGTTGTTTATTTGACGTTGTTGTTGTTGTTGTTTATTTGACATTGTTGTTGTTGTTGTTGTTGTTATTTATTTGACGTTGTTATTGTTGTTGTTTATTTGACGTTGTTGTTTTTGTTGACGTTGGTGGTGTTGTTGTTTATTTGACGTTGTTGTTGTTGATTATTTGACATTGTTGTTGTTGTTGACGTTGTTGTTGTTGTTTATTTGAGGTTGTTGTTGTTTATTTGACGGTGTTGTTGTTGTTGTTTATTTGACGTTGTTGCTGTTGTTGTTGTTTATTTGACGTTGTTGTTGTTGACGTTGTTGTTGTTTATTTGACGTTGTTTTTGTTGTTCTGGTTGTTGTTTATTTGACGTTGTTGTTGTTGTTATTTATTTGACGTTGTTGTTGTTGTTGACGTTGTTGTTATTGTTGTTGTTGTTGTTTATTTGACGTTGTTGTTGACGTTGTTGTTGTTATTGGTTATTTGACTTTGTTGTTGTTGTTGACGTTGTTGTTGTTGTTGACGTTGTTGTTGTTGTTTATTTGACGTTGTTGTTGTTGTTTATTTGACGTTGTTGTTGTTGACGTTGTTGTTGTTGTTTATTTGACATTGTTATTGTTGTTGTTGTTGTTGACGGTGTTGTTGTTGTTGTTGACGGTGTTGTTGTTGTTGTTGATGTTGTTGTTGTTATTTATTTGACGTTGTTGTTGTTGTTGTTGTTTATTTGACGTTGTTGTTGTTGTTTATTTGACGTTTTTTGTTGTTGTTTATTTGACGTTGTTGTTGTTGTTGTTGTTTTTGTTGTTTATTTGACGTTGTTACTGTTGTTGTTGTTGTTGTTGTTTATTTGACGTTGTTGTTGTTGTTGTTGTTGTTTATTTGACGTTGTTGTTGTTGTTTATTTTACGTTGTTGTTGTTGTTGTTTATTTGATGTTGTTGGTGTTAACATTGTTGTTGTTGTTGTTGTTGTTGTTTATTTGACTTTGTTGTTGTTGTTGACATAGTTGTTGTTTATTTGACGTTGTTGTTGTTGTTGTTTATTTGACATTGTTGTTGTTGTTGTTGTTGTTGTTGTTGTTTATTTGACATTGTTGTTGTTGTTGACGGTGTTGTTGTTGTTGTTGATGTTGTTGTTGTTATTTATTTAACGTTGTTGTTGTTGTTGTTGACGTTGTTGTTGTTATTTATTTAACGTTGTTGTTGTTGTTGTTTATTTGACGTTGTTGTTGTTGTTTATTTGACGTTGATGTTGTTGACGTTGTTGTTGTTGTTGTTTATTTGACATTGTTGTTGTTGTTGACGGTGTTGTTGTTGTTGTTGATGTTGTTGTTGTTATTTATTTGACGTTGTTGTTGTTGTTGTTTATTTGACGTTGTTGTTGTTGTTTATTTGACGTTGTTGTTGTTGTTTATTTGACGTTGCTGTTGTTGACATTGTTGTTGTTGTTTATTTGACGTTGTTGTTGTTTATTTGACGTAGTTGTTGTTGTTGACGTTGTTGTTGTTGTTATTGTTGTTTATTTGGCGTTGTTGTTGTTGTTGTTTTTTTGACATTGTTGTTGTTGTTGTTGACGTTGTTGTTGTTGTTTATTTGACGTTGTTGTTGTTGTTGTTGACGTTGTTGTTGTTGTTGTTGTTTATTTGACGTTGTTGTTGTTTATTTGACATTGTTGTTGTTGTTGTTTATTTGACGTTGTTGTTGTTGTTTTTTTGACATTGTTATTGTTGTTGACGTTGTTGTTGTTGTTGTTTATTTGATGTTGTTGTTGTTGTTGACGTTGTTGTTGTTGTTGTTGTTGTTATTTATATGACGTTGTTGTTGTTGTTGTTGTTTTTGTTGTTTATTTGACGTTATTGTTGTTGTTGACGTTGTTGTTGTTGTTTATTTGACATTATTGTTGTTGTTGTTTATTTGACATTCTTTTTGTTGTTGTTTATTTGACGTTGTTGTTGTTGTTGTTGTTTATTTGACGTTGTTGTTGTTGTTATTGTTGTTTATTTGACGTTGTTGTTGTTGTTGTTTATTTGACGTTGTTGTTGTTGTTGTTTATTTGACGTTGTTGTTGTTGACGTTGTTGTTGTTGTTTATTTGACGTTGTTGTTGTTGACGTTGCTGTTGTTGTTGTTTATTTGACGTTGTTGTTGCTTATTTGACGTTGTTGTTGTTGTTGACGTTGTTGTTGTTGTTGTTGTTTATTTGACATTGTTGTTGTTGTTGTTGACGTTGTTGTTGTTGTTTATTTGACGTTGTTGTTGTTGTTGTTGTTGTTGTTGTTGTTTATTTGACGTTGTTGTTGTTGTTGTTGTTGTTTATTTGACGTTGTTGTTGTTGTTGTTTATTTGACGTTGTTGTTGTTGTTGTTATTTATTTGACGTTGTTATTGTTGTTGTTTATTTGACGATGTTGTTTTTGTTGACGTTGGTGGTGTTGTTGTTTATTTGACGTTGTTGTTGTTGATTATTTGACATTGCTGTTGTTGTTGACGTTGTTGTTTTTGTTGTTTATTTGACGTTGTTGTTGTTGTTGACGTTGTTGTTGTTGTTTATTTGACATTGTTGTTGTTGTTGTTTATTTGTTGTTGTTGTTCTTGTTGTTGTTTATTTGACGTTGTTGTTGTTGTTGTTGTTGTTGTTTATTTGACGTTGTTGTTGTTGTTGACGTTATTGTTGTTGTTTATTTGACGTTGTTGTTGTTGTTTATTTGACATTGTTGTTGTTGTTGACGTTGTTGTTCTTGTTGTTGTTGTTGTTGACGTTGTTGTTGTTGTTGTTGTTATTTATTTGACGTTGTTGTTCTTGTTGTTGTTGTTGTTGACGTTGTTGTTGTTGTTGTTGTTATTTATTTGACGTTGTTGTTGTTGTTGTTGTTTATTTGACGTTGTTGTTGTCGTTGTTTATTTGACGTTGTTGTTGTTGTTGTTTATTTGACGTTGTTGTTGTTGTTGTTTTGTTGTTTATCTGACGTTGTTGTTGTTGACGTTGTTGTTGTTGTTTATATGACGTTGTTGTTGTTGTTGTTGTATTTTATTTGACGTTGTTTTTGTTGTTGTTTATTTGACGTTGTTGTTGTTGTTGTTTATTTGACGTTGTTGTTGTTGTTGACGTTGTTGTTGTTGTTGTTGTTTATTTGACGTTGTTGTTGTTGACATAGTTGTTGTTTATTTGACGTTGTTGTTGTTGTTGTTGTTGTTTATTTGACATTGTTTTTGTTGTTGTTTATTTGACGTTGTTGTTGTTGTTGTTGTTTATTTGACGTTGTTGTTGTTGACATTGTTGTTGTTGTTTATTTGACGTTGTTGTTGTTGACGTTGTTGTTGTTGTTTATTTGACGTTGTTGTTGTTGTTGACATAGTTGTTGTTTATTTGACGTTGTTGTTGACGTTGTTGTTGTTTATTTGACGTTGTTGTTGTTTATTTGACGTTGTTGTTGTTGTTGACGTTGTTGTTGTTGTTGTTGTTTATTTGACGTTGTTGTTGATGTTGTTGTTGTTATTGTTTATTTGACTTTGTTGTTGTTGTTGACGTTGTTGTTGTTGTTGACGTTGTTGTTGTTGTTTATTTAAAGTTGTTGTTGTTGACGTTGTTGTTGTTGTTTATTTGACATTGTTGTTGTTGTTGTTATTGTTGACGGTGTTGTTGTTGTTGTTGACGGTGTTGTTGTTGTTGTTGATGTTGTTGTTGTTATTTATTTGACGTTGTTGTTGTTGTTGTTGTTTATTTGACGTTGTTGTTGTTGTTTATTTGACGTTTTTTGTTGTTGTTTATTTGACGTTGTTGTTGTTGTTGTTTTTGTTGTTTATTTGACGTTGTTACTGTTGTTGTTGTTGTTGTTTATTTGACGTTGTTGTTGTTGTTGTTGTTTATTTGACATTGTTGTTGTTGTTTATTTTACGTTGTTGTTGTTGTTGTTTATTTGATGTTGTTGGTGTTAACGTTGTTGTTGTTGTTGTTGTTGTTTATTTGACTTTGTTGTTGTTGTTGACATAGTTGTTGTTTATTTGACGTTGTTGTTGTTGTTTATTTGACATTGTTGTTGTTGTTGTTGTTGTTTTTGTTGTTTATTTGACATTGTTGTTGTTGTTGACGGTGTTGTTGTTGTTGTTGATGTTGTTGTTGTTATTTATTTAACGTTGTTGTTGTTGTTGTTGTTTATTTGACGTTGTTGTTGTTTATTTGACGTTGTTGTTGTTGTTTATTTGACGTTGATGTTGTTGACGTTGTTGTTGTTGTTGTTTATTTGACGTTGTTGTTGTTTATTTGACGTAGTTGTTTTTGTTGACGTTGTTGTTGTTGTTGTTGTTTATTTGACGTTGTTGTTGTTGTTGTTGTTGTTTATTTGACGTTGATGTTGTTGTTTATTTTACGTTGTTGTTGTTGTTTATTTGATGTTGTTGTTGTTGACGTTGTTGTTGTTGTTGTTGTTGTTTATTTGACGTTGTTGTTGTTGTTGACATAGTTGTTGTTTATTTGACGTTGTTGTTGTTGTTTATTTGACGTTGTTGTTGTTGTTGACATTGTTGTTGATGTTTATTTGAAATTGTTTTTGTTGTTGACGGTGTTGTTGTTGATGTTGTTGTTGTTATTTATTTAACGTTGTTGTTGTTGTTGTTTATTTGACGTTGTTGTTGTTGTTTATTTGACGTTGTTGTTGTTGTTTATTTGACGTTGCTGTTGTTGACGTTGTTGTTGTTGTTGTTTATTTGACGTTGTTGTTGTTTATTTGACGTAGTTGTTGTTGACGTTGTTGTTGTTGTTGTTGTTGTTTATTTGACGTTGTTTTTGTTGTTGTTTTTTTGAAATTGTTGTTGTTGTTGACGTTGTTGTTGTTGTTTCTTTGACACTGTTGTTGTTGTTGTTGTTGACGTTGTTGTTGTTGTTGTTGTTGTTTATTTGACGTTGTTGTTTTTGTTGTTGTTGACGTTGTTGTTGTTGTTGTTGTTATTTGACGTTGTTGTTGTTTATTTGACATTGTTGTTGTTGTTGGCGTTGTTGTTGTTGTTTATTTGACGTTGTTGTTGTTGTTTATTTGACATTGTTGTTGTTGTTGACGTTGTTGTTGTTGTTGTTTATTTGACGTTGTTGTTGTTGTTGTTGACGTTGTTGTTGTTGTTATTTATTTGACGTTGTTGTTGTTGTTGTTGTTTATTTGACGTTGTTGTTGTCGTTGTTGACATAGTTGTTGTTTATTTGACGTTGTTGTTGTTTATTTGACGTAGTTGTTTTTGTTGACGTTGTTGTTGTTGTTGTTGTTTATTTGACGTTGTTGTTGTTGTTGTTGTTGTTTATTTGACGTTGATGTTGTTGTTTATTTTACGTTGTTGTTGTTGTTTATTTGATGTTGTTGTTGTTGACGTTGTTGTTGTTGTTGTTGTTGTTTATTTGACGTTGTTGTTGTTGTTGACATAGTTGTTGTTTATTTGACGTTGTTGTTGTTGTTTATTTGACGTTGTTGTTGTTGTTGACATTGTTGTTGATGTTTATTTGAAATTGTTTTTGTTGTTGACGGTGTTGTTGTTGATGTTGTTGTTGTTATTTATTTAACGTTGTTGTTGTTGTTGTTTATTTGACGTTGTTGTTGTTGTTTATTTGACGTTGTTGTTGTTGTTTATTTGACGTTGCTGTTGTTGACGTTGTTGTTGTTGTTGTTTATTTGACGTTGTTGTTGTTTATTTGACGTAGTTGTTGTTGACGTTGTTGTTGTTGTTGTTGTTGTTTATTTGACGTTGTTTTTGTTGTTGTTTTTTTGAAATTGTTGTTGTTGTTGACGTTGTTGTTGTTGTTTCTTTGACACTGTTGTTGTTGTTGTTGTTGACGTTGTTGTTGTTGTTGTTGTTGTTTATTTGACGTTGTTGTTTTTGTTGTTGTTGACGTTGTTGTTGTTGTTGTTATTTGACGTTGTTGTTGTTTATTTGACATTGTTGTTGTTGTTGGCGTTGTTGTTGTTGTTTATTTGACGTTGTTGTTGTTGTTTATTTGACATTGTTGTTGTTGTTGACGTTGTTGTTGTTGTTGTTTATTTGACGTTGTTGTTGTTGTTGTTGACGTTGTTGTTGTTGTTATTTATTTGACGTTGTTGTTGTTGTTGTTGTTTATTTGACGTTGTTGTTGTCGTTGTTTATTTGACGTTGTTGTTGTTGTTGTTTATTTGATGTTGTTGTTGTTGTTGTTGTTTTGTTGTTTATTTGACGTTGTTGTTGTTGTTGACGTTGTTGTTGTTGTTTATTTGACATTGTTGTTGTTGTTGTTGTTGTTTATTTGACGTTATTTTTGTTGTTGTTTATTTGACGTTGTTGTTGTTGTTGTTTATTTGACGTTGTTGTTATTGTTCACGTTGTTGTTGTTGTTGTTTATTTGACGTTGTTGTTGTTGTTGACATAGTTGTTGTTTATTTGACGTTATTGTTGTTGTTGTTTATTTGACATTGTTTTTGTTGTTGTTTATTTGACGTTGTTGTTGTTGTTGTTGTTGTTGTTTATTTGACGTTGTTGTTGTTGACGTTGTTGTTGTTGTTTATTTGACGCTGTTGTTGTTGTTGACGTTGTTGTTGTTTTTTATTTGACGTTGTTGTTGTTGTTGACATAGTTGTTGTTTATTTGACGTTGTTGTTGTTGACATTGTTGTTGTTTATTTGACGTTGTTGTTGTTGTTCTTGTTGTTGTTTATTTGACATTGTTGTTGTTGTTTATTTGACGTTGTTGTTGTTGTTGACGTTGTTGTTGTTGTTGTTGTTGTTTATTTGACGTTGTTGTTGACGTTGTTGTTGTTATTGTTTATTTGACTTTGTTGTTGTTGTTGACGTTGTTGTTGTTGTTGACGTTGTTGTTGTTGTTGACGTTGTTGTTGTTGTTTATTTGACGTTGTTGTTGTTGACGTTGTTGTTGTTGTCTATTTGACATTGTTGTTGTTGTTGTTGACAGTGTTGTTGTTGTTGTTGACGGTGTTGTTGTTGTTGATGTTGTTGTTGTTATTTATTTGACGTTGTTGTTGTTGTTGTTTATTTGACGTTGTTGTTGTTGTTGTTGTTTATTTGACGTTTTTTGTTGTTGTTTATTTGACGTTGTTGTTTTTTTGTTGTTGTTTATTTGACGTTGTTGTTGTTTATGTTGTTGTTGTTGTTGTTTATTTGACGTTGTTGTTGTTGTTTATTTGACGTTGTTGTTGTTGTTTATTTTACGTTGTTGTTGTTGTTGTTTATTTGATGTTGTTGGTTTTGACTTTGTTGTTGTTGTTGTTTATTTGACTTTGTTGTTGTTGTTGACATAGTTGTTGTTTATTTGACGTTGTTGTTGTTGTTTATTTGACGTTGTTGTTGTTGACGTTGTTGTTGTTGTTGTTTATTTGACATTGTTGTTGTTGTTGACGGTGTTGTTGTTGATGTTGTTGTTGTTATTTATTTAACGTTGTTATTGTTGTTGTTTATTTGACGTTGTTGTTGTTGTTTATTTGACGTTGTTGTTGTTTTTTATTTGACATTGATGTTGTTGACGTTGTTGTTGTTGTTGTTGTTGTTTATTTGACGTTTTTGTTGTTTATTTGACGTAGTTGTTGTTGTTGACGTTGTTGTTGTTGTTGTTTATTTGACGTTGTTGTTGTTGTTGTTTATTTGACGTTGTTGTTGTTGTTTATTTTACGTTGTTGTTGTTGTTGTTTATTTGATGTTAATGTTGCTGACGTTGTTGTTGTTGTTGTTTATTTGACGTTGTTGTTGTTGTTTACATAGTTGTTGTTTATTTGACGTTGTTGTTGTTGTTTATTTGACGTTGTTGTTGTTGTTGACGTTGTTGTTGTTGTTTATTTGACATTGTTGTTGTTGTTGACGGTGTTGTTGTTGTTGATGTTGTTGTTGTTATTTATTTAACGTTGTTGTTGTTGTTGTTGTTTATTTGACGTTGTTGTTGTTGTTTATTTGACGTTGCTGTTGTTTACATTGTTGTTGTTGTTGTTGTTTATTTGACGTTGTTGTTGTTTATTTGACGTAGTTGTTGTTGTTGACGTTGTTGTTGTTGTTGTTTATTTGACGTTGTTGTTGTTGTTGTTTTTTTGACATTGTTGTTGTTGTTGACGTTGTTGTTGTTGTTGTTTATTTGACGTTGTTGTAGTTGTTGACGTTGTCGTTGTTGTTGTTGTTGTTTATTTGACGTTGTTGTTGTTTATTTGACATTGTTGTTGTTGTTCACGTTGTTGTTGTTGTTGTTTATTTGACGTTGTTGTTGTTGTTTTTTTTACATTGTTATTGTTGTTGATGTTGTTGTTGTTGTTGTTGTTGTTTATTTGACGTTGTTGTTGTTGTTGTTGACGTTGTTGTTGTTGTTGTTATTTATTTGACGTTGTTGTTGTTGTTGTTATTGTTTATTTGACGTTGTTGTTGTTGTTGTTTATTTGACGTTGTTGTTGTTGTTTATTTGACGTTGTTGTTATTGTTGTTGTTGTTGTTGTTGTTTTTGTTGTTTATTTGACGTTGTTGTTGTTGTTGACGTTGTTGTTGTTGTTTATTTGACATTATTGTTGTTGTTGTTTATTTGATATTCTTTTTGTTGTTGTTTATTTGACGTTGTTGTTGTTGTTGTTTATTTGACGTTGTTGTTGTTGTTGTTGTTTATTTGACGTTGTTGTTGTTGTTTATTTGACGTTGTTGTTGTTGTTGTTTATTTGACGTTGTTGTTGTTGACGTTGTTGTTGTTGTTGTTTATTTGACGTTGTTGTAGTTGATGTTGTTGTTGTTGTTGTTGTTGTTGTTGTTTATTTGACGTTGTTGTTGCTTATTTGACGTTGTTGTTGTTGTTGACATTGTTGTTGTTGTTGTTTATTTGACATTGTTGTTGTTGTTGTTGACGTTGTTGTTATTGTTTATTTGACGTTGTTGTTGTTGTTGTTGTTTATTTGACGTTGTTGTTGTTGTTGTTTATTTGACGTTGTTGTTGTTGTTGTTTATTTGACGTTGTTGTTGTTGTTGTTGTTATTTATTTGACGTTGTTATTGTTGTTGTTTATTTGACGTTGTTGTTTTTGTTGACGTTGGTGTTGTTGTTGTTTATTTGACGTTGTTGTTGTTGATTATTTGACATTGTTGTTGTTGTTGACGTTGTTGTTGTTGTTTATTTGACGTTGTTGTTGTTTATTTGACGGTGTTGTTGTTGTTTATTTGTCGTTATTGTTGTTGTTGTTGTTTATTTGACGTTGTTGTTGTTGTTGTAGACGTTGTTGTTGTTTATTTGACGTTGTTGTTGTTGTTCTTGTTGTTGTTTATTTGACGTTGTTGTTGTTGTTGTTGTCGTTGTTTATTTGACGTTGTTGTTGTTGTTGTTGTTTGACGTTGTTGTTGTTTATTTGACATTGTTGTTGTTGTTGACGTTGTTGTTGTTGTTTATTTGACGTTGTTGTTGTTGTTTATTTGACATTGTTGTTGTTGTTGACGTTGTTGTTGTTGTTGTTGTTGTTTATTTGACGTTGTTGTTGTTGTTGACGTTGTTGTTGTTGTTGTCATTTATTTGACGTTGTTGTTGTTGTTGTTTATTTGACGTTGTTGTTGTCGTTGTTTATTTGACGTTGTTGTTGTTGTTGTTTATTTGATGTTGTTGTTGTTGTTTTGTTGTTTATTTGACGTTGTTGTTGTTGTTGACGTTGTTGTTGTTGCTTATTTGACGTTGTTGTTGTTGTTGTTGTTTATTTGACGTTTTTTTTGTTGTTGTTTATTTGACGTTGTTGTTGTTGTTGTTTATTTGACGTTGTTGTTGTTGTTGACGTTGTTGTTGTTGTTGTTTATTTGACGTTGTTGTTGTTGTTGACATAGTTGTTGTTTATTTGACGTTGTTGTTGTTGTTGTTTATTTGACATTGTTTTTGTTGTTGTTTATTTGACGTTGTTGTTGTTGTTGTTGTTTATTTGACGTTGTTGTTGTTGACGTTGTTGTTGTTGTTGTTTATTTGACGTTGTTGTTGTTGTTGACGTTGTTGTTGTTTTTTATTTGACGTTGTTATTGTTGTTGACATAGTTGTTGTTTATTTGACGTTGTTGTTGTTGACGTTGTTGTTGTTGTTGTTGTTTATTTGACGTTGTTGTTGTTTATTTGACGGTGTTGTTGTTGTTGTTTATTTGACGTTGTTGCTGTTGTTGTTGTTTATTTGACGTTGTTGTTGTTGACGTTGTTGTTGTTGACGTTGTTGTTGTTTATTTGACGTTGTTTTTGTTGTTCTGGTTGTTGTTTATTTGACGTTGTTGTTGTTATTTATTTGACGTTGTTGTTGTTGTTGACGTTGTTGTTATTGTTGTTGTTGTTATTTATTTGACGTTGTTGTTGATGTTGTTGTTGTTATTGTTCATTTGACTTTGTTGTTGTTGTTGACGTTGTTGTTGTTGTTGACGTTGTTGTTGTTGTTTATTTGACGTTGTTGTTGCTTATTTGACGTTGTTGTTGTTGTTGACGTTCTTGTTGTTGTTGTTTATTTGACATTGTTGTTGTTGTTGTTGACGTTGTTGTTATTGTTTATTTGACGTTGTTGTTGTTGTTGTTGTTTATTTGACGCTGTTGTTGTTGTTGTTGTTTATTTGACGTTGTTGTTGTTGTTGTTTATTTGACGTTGTTGTTGTTGTTGTTATTTATTTGACGTTGTTATTGTTGTTGTTTATTTGACGTTGTTTTTGTTGACGTTGGTGGTGTTGTTGTTTATTTGACGTTGTTGTTGATTATTTGACATTGTTGTTGTTGTTGACGTTGTTGTTGTTGTTTATTTGACGTTGTTGTTATTTATTTGACGGTGTTGTTATTGTTGTTAATTTGCAATGTTGTTGTTGTTGTTGTTTATTTGACGTTGTTGTTGTTGACGTTGTTATTGTTTATTTGACGTTGTTGTTGTTGTTCTTGTTGTTGTTTATTTGACGTTGTTGTTGTTGTTGTCGTTGTCGTTGTTTATTTGGCGTTGTTGTTGTTGTTGTTGACGTTGTTGTTGTTGTTGACATAGTTGTTGTTTATTTGACGTTGTTGTTGTTGCTGTTGTTGTTGTTTATTTGATGTTGTTGTTGTTGTTCTTGTTGTTGTTTATTTGAGATTATTGTTGTTATTTATTTGACGTTGTTGTTGTTGTTGACGTTGTTGTTATTGTTGTTGGTATTGTTTATTTGACGTTGTTGTTGACGTTGTTGTTGTTATTGTTTATTTGACTTTGTTGTTGTTGTTGACGTTGTTGTTGTTGTTGACGTTGTTGTTGTTGTTTATTTGACGTTGTTGTTGTTGACGTTGTTGTTGTTGTTTATTTGACATCTTTGTTGTTGTTGTTGACGGTGTTGTTGTTGTTGTTGATGTTGTTGTTGTTATTTATTTGACAATGTTGTTGTTGTTGTTTATTTGACGTTGTTGTTGTTGTTTATTTGACGTTGTTGTTGTTGTTTATTTGACGTTGTTGTTGTTGTTGTTGTTGTTGTTTATTTGACGTTGTTGTTGTTGTTGTTGTTTATTTGACGTTGTTGTTGTTGTTGTTTATTTGACGTTGTTGTTGTTGTTGTTGTTATTTATTTGACGTTGTTATTGTTGTTGTTTATTTGACGTTGTTGTTTTTGTTGACGTTGGTGGTGTTGTTGTTTATTTGACGTTGTTGTTGTTGATTATTTGACATTGTTGTTGTTGTTGACGTTGTTGTTGTTGTTTATTTGACGTTGTTGTTGTTTATTTGACGGTGTTGTTGTTGTTTATTTGTCGTTATTGCTGTTGTTGTTGTTTATTTGACGTTGTTGTTGTTGTTGTTGACGTTGTTGTTGTTTATTTGACGTTGTTGTTGTTGTTGTTCTTGTTGTTGTTTATTTGACGTTGTTGTTGTTGTTGTTGTCGTTGTTTATTTGACGTTGTTGTTGTTTGACGTTGTTGTTGTTTATTTGACATTGTTGTTGTTGTTGACGTTGTTGTTGTTGTTTATTTGACGTTGTTGTTGTTGTTTATTTGACATTGTTGTTGTTGTTGACGTTGTTGTTGTTGTTGTTGTTTATTTGACGTTGTTGTTGTTGTTGTTGACGTTGTTGTTGTTGTTGTTATTTATTTAACGTTGTTGTTGTTGTTGTTGTTGTTGTTTATTTGACGTTGCTGTTGTTGTTGTTTATTTGACGTTGTTGTTGACGTTGTTGTTGTTATTGTTTATTTGACTTTGTTGTTGTTGTTGACGTTGTTGTTGTTGTTGACGTTGTTGTTGTTGTTGACGTTGTTGTTGTTGTTTATTTGACGTTGTTGTTGTTGACGTTGTTGTTGTTGTCTATTTGACATTGTTGTTGTTGTTGTTGACAGTGTTGTTGTTGTTGTTGACGGTGTTGTTGTTGTTGATGTTGTTGTTGTTATTTATTTGACGTTGTTGTTGTTGTTGTTTATTTGACGTTGTTGTTGTTGTTGTTGTTTATTTGACGTTTTTTGTTGTTGTTTATTTGACGTTGTTGTTTTTTTGTTGTTGTTTATTTGACGTTGTTGTTGTTTATGTTGTTGTTGTTGTTGTTTATTTGACGTTGTTGTTGTTGTTTATTTGACGTTGTTGTTGTTGTTGTTTTTTTGACATTGTTGTTGTTGTTGACGTTGTTGTTGTTGTTGTTTATTTGACGTTGTTGTAGTTGTTGACGTTGTCGTTGTTGTTGTTGTTGTTTATTTGACGTTGTTGTTGTTTATTTGACATTGTTGTTGTTGTTCACGTTGTTGTTGTTGTTGTTTATTTGACGTTGTTGTTGTTGTTTTTTTTACATTGTTATTGTTGTTGATGTTGTTGTTGTTGTTGTTGTTGTTTATTTGACGTTGTTGTTGTTGTTGTTGACGTTGTTGTTGTTGTTGTTATTTATTTGACGTTGTTGTTGTTGTTGTTATTGTTTATTTGACGTTGTTGTTGTTGTTGTTTATTTGACGTTGTTGTTGTTGTTTATTTGACGTTGTTGTTATTGTTGTTGTTGTTGTTGTTGTTTTTGTTGTTTATTTGACGTTGTTGTTGTTGTTGACGTTGTTGTTGTTGTTTATTTGACATTATTGTTGTTGTTGTTTATTTGATATTCTTTTTGTTGTTGTTTATTTGACGTTGTTGTTGTTGTTGTTTATTTGACGTTGTTGTTGTTGTTGTTGTTGTTTATTTGACGTTGTTGTTGTTGTTTATTTGACGTTGTTGTTGTTGTTGTTTATTTGACGTTGTTGTTGTTGACGTTGTTGTTGTTGTTGTTTATTTGACGTTGTTCTAGTTGATGTTGTTGTTGTTGTTGTTGTTGTTGTTGTTTATTTGACGTTGTTGTTGCTTATTTGACGTTGTTGTTGTTGTTGACATTGTTGTTGTTGTTGTTTATTTGACATTGTTGTTGTTGTTGTTGACGTTGTTGTTATTGTTTATTTGACGTTGTTGTTGTTGTTGTTGTTTATTTGACGTTGTTGTTGTTGTTGTTTATTTGACGTTGTTGTTGTTGTTGTTTATTTGACGTTGTTGTTGTTGTTGTTGTTATTTATTTGACGTTGTTATTGTTGTTGTTTATTTGACGTTGTTGTTTTTGTTGACGTTGGTGTTGTTGTTGTTTATTTGACGTTGTTGTTGTTGATTATTTGACATTGTTGTTGTTGTTGACGTTGTTGTTGTTGTTTATTTGACGTTGTTGTTGTTTATTTGACGGTGTTGTTGTTGTTTATTTGTCGTTATTGTTGTTGTTGTTGTTTATTTGACGTTGTTGTTGTTGTTGTAGACGTTGTTGTTGTTGTTCTTGTTGTTGTTTATTTGACGTTGTTGTTATTGTTGTTGTCGTTGTTTATTTGACGTTGTTGTTGTTGTTGTTGTTTGACGTTGTTGTTGTTTATTTGACATTGTTGTTGTTGTTGACGTTGTTGTTGTTGTTTATTTGACGTTGTTGTTGTTGTTTATTTGACATTGTTGTTGTTGTTGACGTTGTTGTTGTTGTTGTTGTTTATTTGACGTTGTTGTTGTTGTTGACGTTGTTGTTGTTGTTGTCATTTATTTGACGTTGTTGTTGTTGTTGTTTATTTGACGTTGTTGTTGTCGTTGTTTATTTGACGTTGTTGTTGTTGTTGTTTATTTGATGTTGTTGTTGTTGTTTTGTTGTTTATTTGACGTTGTTGTTGTTGTTGACGTTGTTGTTGTTGCTTATTTGACGTTGTTGTTGTTGTTGTTGTTGTTTATTTGACGTTTTTTTTTGTTGTTGTTTATTTGACGTTGTTGTTGTTGTTGTTTATTTGACGTTGTTGTTGTTGTTGACGTTGTTGTTGTTGTTGTTTATTTGACGTTGTTGTTGTTGTTGACATAGTTGTTGTTTATTTGACGTTGTTGTTGTTGTTGTTTATTTGACATTGTTTTTGTTGTTGTTTATTTGACGTTGTTGTTGTTGTTGTTGTTTATTTGACGTTGTTGTTGTTGACGTTGTTGTTGTTGTTGTTTATTTGACGTTGTTGTTGTTGTTGACGTTGTTGTTGTTTTTTATTTGACGTTGTTGTTGTTGTTGACATAGTTGTTGTTTATTTGACGTTGTTGTTGTTGACGTTGTTGTTGTTGTTGTTTATTTGACGTTGTTGTTGTTTATTTGACGGTGTTGTTGTTGTTGTTTATTTGACGTTGTTGCTGTTGTTGTTGTTTATTTGACGTTGTTGTTGTTGACGTTGTTGTTGTTGACGTTGTTGTTGTTTATTTGACGTTGTTTTTGTTGTTCTGGTTGTTGTTTATTTGACGTTGTTGTTGTTATTTATTTGACGTTGTTGTTGTTGTTGACGTTGTTGTTATTGTTGTTGTTGTTATTTATTTGACGTTGTTGTTGATGTTGTTGTTGTTATTGTTCATTTGACTTTGTTGTTGTTGTTGACGTTGTTGTTGTTGTTGACGTTGTTGTTGTTGTTTATTTGACGTTGTTGTTGCTTATTTGACGTTGTTGTTGTTGTTGACGTTCTTGTTGTTGTTGTTTATTTGACATTGTTGTTGTTGTTGTTGACGTTGTTGTTATTGTTTATTTGACGTTGTTGTTGTTGTTGTTGTTGTTTATTTGACGCTGTTGTTGTTGTTGTTGTTTATTTGACGTTGTTGTTGTTGTTGTTTATTTGACGTTGTTGTTGTTGTTGTTATTTATTTGACGTTGTTATTGTTGTTGTTTATTTGACGTTGTTTTTGTTGACGTTGGTGGTGTTGTTGTTTATTTGACGTTGTTGTTGATTATTTGACATTGTTGTTGTTGTTGACGTTGTTGTTGTTGTTTATTTGACGTTGTTGTTATTTATTTGACGGTGTTGTTATTGTTGTTAATTTGCAATGTTGTTGTTGTTGTTGTTTATTTGACGTTGTTGTTGTTGACGTTGTTATTGTTTATTTGACGTTGTTGTTGTTGTTCTTGTTGTTGTTTATTTGACGTTGTTGTTGTTGTTGTCGTTGTCGTTGTTTATTTGGCGTTGTTGTTGTTGTTGTTGACGTTGTTGTTGTTGTTGACATAGTTGTTGTTTATTTGACGTTGTTGTTGTTGCCGTTGTTGTTGTTTATTTGATGTTGTTGTTGTTGTTCTTGTTGTTGTTTATTTGAGATTATTGTTGTTATTTATTTGACGTTGTTGTTGTTGTTGACGTTGTTGTTATTGTTGTTGGTATTGTTTATTTGTAGTTGTTGTTGACGTTGTTGTTGTTATTGTTTATTTGACTTTGTTGTTGTTGTTGACGTTGTTGTTGTTGTTGACGTTGTTGTTGTTGTTTATTTGACGTTGTTGTTGTTGACGTTGTTGTTGTTGTTTATTTGACATCTTTGTTGTTGTTGTTGACGGTGTTGTTGTTGTTGTTGATGTTGTTGTTGTTATTTATTTGACGTTGTTGTTGTTGTTGTTTATTTGACGTTGTTGTTGTTGTTTATTTGACGTTGTTGTTGTTGTTTATTTGACGTTGCTGTTGTTGTTGTTGTTGTTTATTTGACGTTGTTGTTGTTGTTGTTGTTTATTTGACGTTGTTGTTGTTGTTATTTATTTGACGTTGTTGTTGTTGTTGTTGTTATTTATTTGACGTTGTTATTGTTGTTGTTTATTTGACGTTGTTGTTTTTGTTGACGTTGGTGGTGTTGTTGTTTATTTGACGTTGTTGTTGTTGATTATTTGACATTGTTGTTGTTGTTGACGTTGTTGTTGTTGTTTATTTGACGTTGTTGTTGTTTATTTGACGGTGTTGTTGTTGTTTATTTGTCGTTATTGCTGTTGTTGTTGTTTATTTGACGTTGTTGTTGTTGTTGTTGACTTTGTTGTTGTTTATTTGACGTTGTTGTTGTTGTTGTTCTTGTTGTTGTTTATTTGACGTTGTTGTTGTTGTTGTTGTCGTTGTTTATTTGACGTTGTTGTTGTTTGACGTTGTTGTTGTTTATTTGACATTGTTGTTGTTGTTGACGTTGTTGTTGTTGTTTATTTGACGTTGTTGTTGTTGTTTATTTGACATTGTTGTTGTTGTTGACGTTGTTGTTGTTGTTGTTGTTTATTTGACGTTGTTGTTGTTGTTGTTGACGTTGTTGTTGTTGTTGTTATTTATTTAACGTTGTTGTTGTTGTTGTTGTTGTTGTTTATTTGACGTTGCTGTTGTTGTTGTTTATTTGACGTTGTTGTTGTTATTGTTTATTTGACTTTGTTGTTGTTGTTGACGTTGTTGTTGTTGTTGACGTTGTTGTTGTTGTTGACGTTGTTGTTGTTGTTTATTTGACGTTGTTGTTGTTGACGTTGTTGTTGTTGTCTATTTGACATTGTTGTTGTTGTTGTTGACAGTGTTGTTGTTGTTGTTGACGGTGTTGTTGTTGTTGATGTTGTTGTTGTTATTTATTTGACGTTGTTGTTGTTGTTGTTTATTTGACGTTGTTGTTGTTGTTGTTGTTTATTTGACGTTTTTTGTTGTTGTTTATTTGACGTTGTTGTTTTTTTGTTGTTGTTTATTTGACGTTGTTGTTGTTTATGTTGTTGTTGTTGTTGTTGTTTATTTGACGTTGTTGTTGTTGTTTATTTGACGTTGTTGTTGTTGTTTATTTTACGTTGTTGTTGTTGTTGTTTATTTGATGTTGTTGGTTTTGACTTTGTTGTTGTTGTTGTTTATTTGACTTTGTTGTTGTTGTTGACATAGTTGTTGTTTATTTGACGTTGTTGTTGTTGTTTATTTGACGTTGTTGTTGTTGACGTTGTTGTTGTTGTTGTTTATTTGACATTGTTGTTGTTGTTGACGGTGTTGTTGTTGATGTTGTTGTTGTTATTTATTTAACGTTGTTATTGTTGTTGTTTATTTGACGTTGTTGTTGTTGTTTATTTGACGTTGTTGTTGTTTTTTATTTGACATTGATGTTGTTGACGTTGTTGTTGTTGTTGTTGTTGTTGTTGTTTATTTGACGTTTTTGTTGTTTATTTGACGTAGTTGTTGTTGTTGACGTTGTTGTTGTTGTTGTTTATTTGACGTTGTTGTTGTTGTTGTTTATTTGACGTTGTTGTTGTTGTTTATTTTACGTTGTTGTTGTTGTTGTTTATTTGATGTTAATGTTGCTGACGTTGTTGTTGTTGTTGTTTATTTGACGTTGTTGTTGTTGTTGACATAGTTGTTGTTTATTTGACGTTGTTGTTGTTGTTTATTTGACGTTGTTGTTGTTGTTTATTTGACATTGTTGTTGTTGTTGACGGTGTTGTTGTTGTTGATGTTGTTGTTGTTATTTATTTAACGTTGTTGTTGTTGTTGTTGTTTATTTGACGTTGTTGTTGTTGTTTATTTGACGTTGTTGTTGTTGTTTATTTGACGTTGCTGTTGTTGACATTGTTGTTGTTGTTGTTGTTTATTTGACGTTGTTGTTGTTTATTTGACGTAGTTGTTGTTGTTGACGTTGTTGTTGTTGTTGTTGTTTATTTGACGTTGTTGTTGTTGTTGTTTTTTTGACATTGTTGTTGTTGTTGACGTTGTTGTTGTTGTTGTTTATTTGACGTTGTTGTAGTTGTTGACGTTGTCGTTGTTGTTGTTGTTGTTTATTTGACGTTGTTGTTGTTTATTTGACATTGTTGTTGTTGTTCACGTTGTTGTTGTTGTTGTTTATTTGACGTTGTTGTTGTTGTTTTTTTTACATTGTTATTGTTGTTGATGTTGTTGTTGTTGTTGTTTATTTGACGTTGTTGTTGTTGTTGTTGACGTTGTTGTTGTTGTTGTTATTTATTTGACGTTGTTGTTGTTGTTGTTATTGTTTATTTGACGTTGTTGTTGTTGTTGTTTATTTGACGTTGTTGTTGTTGTTTATTTGACGTTGTTGTTATTGTTGTTGTTGTTGTTGTTTTTGTTGTTTATTTGACGTTGTTGTTGTTGTTGACGTTGTTGTTGTTGTTTATTTGACATTATTGTTGTTGTTGTTTATTTGATATTCTTTTTGTTGTTGTTTATTTGACGTTGTTGTTGTTGTTGTTTATTTGACGTTGTTGTTATTGTTGTTGTTGTTTATTTGACGTTGTTGTTGTTGTTTATTTGACGTTGTTGTTGTTGTTGTTTATTTGACGTTGTTGTTGTTGACGTTGTTGTTGTTGTTGTTTATTTGACGTTGTTGTAGTTGATGTTGTTGTTGTTGTTTATTTGACGTTGTTGTTGCTTATTTGACGTTGTTGTTGTTGTTGACATTGTTGTTGTTGTTGTTTATTTGACATTGTTGTTGTTGTTGTTGACGTTGTTGTTATTGTTTATTTGACATTGTTGTTGTTGTTGTTGTTTATTTGACGTTGTTGTTGTTGTTGTTTATTTGACGTTGTTGTTGTTGTTTATTTGACGTTGTTGTTGTTGTTGTTGTTATTTATTTGACGTTGTTATTGTTGTTGTTTATTTGACGTTGTTGTTTTTGTTGACGTTGGTGTTGTTGTTGTTTATTTGACGTTGTTGTTGTTGATTATTTGACATTGTTGTTGTTGTTGACGTTGTTGTTGTTGTTTATTTGACGTTGTTGTTGTTTATTTGACGGTGTTGTTGTTGTTTATTTGTCGTTATTGTTGTTGTTGTTGTTTATTTGACGTTGTTGTTGTTGTTGTTGACGTTGTTGTTGTTTATTTGACGTTGTTGTTGTTGTTCTTGTTGTTGTTTATTTGACGTTGTTGTTGTTGTTGTTGTCGTTGTTTATTTGACGTTGTTGTTGTTGTTGTTGTTTGACGTTGTTGTTGTTTATTTGACATTGTTGTTGTTGTTGACGTTGTTGTTGTTGTTTATTTGACGTTGTTGTTGTTTATTTGACATTGTTGTTGTTGTTGACGTTGTTGTTGTTGTTGTTGTTGTTTATTTGACGTTGTTGTTGTTGTTGACGTTGTTGTTGTTGTTGTCATTTATTTGACGTTGTTGTTGTTGTTGTTTATTTGACGTTGTTGTTGTCGTTGTTTATTTGACGTTGTTGTTGTTGTTGTTTATTTGATGTTGTTGTTGTTGTTTTGTTGTTTATTTGACGTTGTTGTTGTTGTTGACGTTGTTGTTGTTGCTTATTTGACGTTGTTGTTGTTGTTGTTGTTGTTTATTTGACGTTTTTTTTGTTGTTGTTTATTTGACGTTGTTGTTGTTGTTGTTTATTTGACGTTGTTGTTGTTGTTGACGTTGTTGTTGTTGTTGTTTATTTGACGTTGTTGTTGTTGTTGACATAGTTGTTGTTTATTTGACGTTGTTGTTGTTGTTGTTTATTTGACATTGTTTTTGTTGTTGTTTATTTGACGATGTTGTTGTTGTTGTTGTTTATTTGACGTTGTTGTTGTTGACGTTGTTGTTGTTGTTGTTTATTTGACGTTGTTGTTGTTGTTGACGTTGTTGTTGTTTTTTATTTGACGTTGTTGTTGTTGACATAGTTGTTGTTTATTTGACGTTGTTGTTGTTGACGTTGTTGTTGTTGTTGTTTATTTGACGTTGTTGTTGTTTATTTGACGGTGTTGTTGTTGTTGTTTATTTGACGTTGTTGCTGTTGTTGTTGTTTATTTGACGTTGTTGTTGTTGACGTTGTTGTTGTTGACGTTGTTGTTGTTTATTTGACGTTGTTTTTGTTGTTCTGGTTGTTGTTTATTTGACGTTGTTGTTGTTATTTATTTGACGTTGTTGTTGTTGTTGACGTTGTTGTTATTGTTGTTGTTGTTATTTATTTGACGTTGTTGTTGATGTTGTTGTTGTTATTGTTCATTTGACTTTGTTGTTGTTGTTGACGTTGTTGTTGTTGTTGACGTTGTTGTTGTTGTTTATTTGACGTTGTTGTTGTTGACGTTGTTGTTGTTGTTTATTTGACATTGTTGTTGTTGTTGTTGTTGTTGACGGTGTTGTTGTTGTTGTTGATGTTGTTGTTGTTATTTATTTGACGTTGTTGTTGTTGTTGTTTATTTGACGTTGTTGTTGTTGTTTATTTGACGTTGTTGTTGTTTATTTGACGTTGTTGTTGTTGACATTGTTGTTGTTCTTATTTATTTGACGTTGTTGTTGTTTATTTGACGTAGTTGTTGTTGTTGACGTTGTTGTTGTTGTTGTTGTTGTTGTTTATTTGACGTTGTTGTTGTTGTTGTTGTTTTTTTGAAATTGTTGTTGTTGTTGACGTTGTTGTTGTTGTTGTTTATTTGACGTTGTTGTTGTTGTTGTTTATTTGAAGTTGTTGTTGTTGACGTTGTTGTTGTTGTTTATTTGACGTTGTTGTTGTTGATCATGTTGTTGTTGTTGTTTATTTGACGTTGTTGTTGCTTATTTGACGTTGTTGTTGTTGTTGACGTTCTTGTTGTTGTTGTTTATTTGACATTGTTGTTGTTGTTGTTGACGTTGTTGTTATTGTTTATTTGACGTTGTTGTTGTTGTTGTTTATTTGACGCTGTTGTTGTTGTTGTTGTTTATTTGACGTTGTTGTTGTTGTTGTTTATTTGACGTTGTTGTTGTTGTTGTTATTTATTTGACGTTGTTATTGTTGTTGTTTATTTGACGTTGTTTTTGTTGACGTTGGTGGTGTTGTTGTTTATTTGACGTTGTTGTTGATTATTTGACATTGTTGTTGTTGTTGACGTTGTTGTTGTTGTTTATTTGACGTTGTTGTTATTTATTTGACGGTGTTGTTATTGTTGTTTATTTGCAATGTTGTTGTTGTTGTTGTTTATTTGACGTTGTTGTTGTTGACGTTGTTATTGTTTATTTGACGTTGTTGTTGTTGTTCTTGTTGTTGTTTATTTGACGTTGTTGTTGTTGTTGTCGTTGTCGTTGTTTATTTGGCGTTGTTGTTGTTGTTGTTGACGTTGTTGTTGTTGTTGACATAGTTGTTGTTTATTTGACGTTGTTGTTGTTGCCGTTGTTGTTGTTTATTTGATGTTGTTGTTGTTGTTCTTGTTGTTGTTTATTTGAGATTATTGTTGTTATTTATTTGACGTTGTTGTTGTTGTTGACGTTGTTGTTATTGTTGTTGGTATTGTTTATTTGACGTTGTTGTTGACGTTGTTGTTGTTATTGTTTATTTGACTTTGTTGTTGTTGTTGACGTTGTTGTTGTTGTTGACGTTGTTGTTGTTGTTTATTTGACGTTGTTGTTGTTGACGTTGTTGTTGTTGTTTATTTGACATCTTTGTTGTTGTTGTTGACGGTGTTGTTGTTGTTGTTGATGTTGTTGTTGTTATTTATTTGACGTTGTTGTTGTTGTTGTTTATTTGATGTTGTTGTTGTTGTTTATTTGACGTTGTTGTTGTTGTTTATTTGACGTTGTTGTTGTTGTTGTTGTTGTTGTTGTTGTTGTTTATTTGACGTTGTTGTTGTTATTGTTGTTTATTTGACGTTGTTGTTGTTGTTGTTTATTTGACGTTGTTGTTGTTGTTGTTGTTATTTATTTGACGTTCTTATTGTTGTTGTTTATTTGACGTTGTTGTTTTTGTTGACGTTGGTGGTGTTGTTGTTTATTTGACGTTGTTGTTGTTGATTATTTGACATTGTTGTTGTTGTTGACGTTGTTGTTGTTGTTTATTTGACGTTGTTGTTGTTTATTTGACGGTGTTGTTGTTGTTTATTTGTCGTTATTGCTGTTGTTGTTGTTTATTTGACGTTGTTGTTGTTGTTGTTGACGTTGTTGTTGTTTATTTGACGTTGTTGTTGTTGTTGTTCTTGTTGTTGTTTATTTGACGTTGTTGTTGTTGTTGTCGTTGTTTATTTGACGTTGTTGTTGTTTGACGTTGTTGTTGTTTATTTGACATTGTTGTTGTTGTTGACGTTGTTGTTGTTGTTTATTTGACGTTGTTGTTGTTGTTTATTTGACATTGTTGTTGTTGTTGACGTTGTTGTTGTTGTTGTTGTTGTTTATTTGACGTTGTTGTTGTTGTTGTTGACGTTGTTGTTGTTGTTGTTATTTATTTAACGTTGTTGTTGTTGTTGTTGTTGTTGTTTATTTGACGTTGTTGTTGTCGTTGTTTATTTGACGTTGTTGTTGTTGTTTATTTGATGTTGTTGTTGTTGTTTTGTTGTTTATTTGACGTTGTTGTTGTTGTTGACGTTGTTGTTGTTGCTTATTTGACGTTGTTGTTGTTGTTGTTGTTTATTTGACGTTTTTTTGTTGTTGTTTATTTGACGTTGTTGTTGTTGTTGTTTATTTGACGTTGTTGTTGTTGTTGTTGTTGTTGTTGTTTATTTGACGTTGTTGTTGTTGTTGACATAGTTGTTGTTTATTTGACGTTGTTGTTGTTGTTGTTTATTTGAAATTGTTTTTGTTGTTGTTTATTTGACGTTGTTGTTGTTGTTGTTGTTTATTTGACGTTGTTGTTGTTGACGTTGTTGTTGTTGTTTATTTGACGTTGTTGTTGTTGTTGACGTTGTTGTTGTTTTTTATTTGACGTTGTTGTTGTTGTTGACATAGTTGTTGTTTATTTGACGTTGTTGTTGTTGACGTTGTTGTTGTTGTTTATTTGACGTTGTTGTTGTTTATTTGACGGTGTTGTTGTTGTTGTTTATTTGACGTTGTTGCTGTTGTTGTTGTTTATTTGACGTTGTTGTTGTTGACGTTGTTGTTGTTTATTTGACGTTTTTTTGTTGTTCTGGTTGTTGTTTATTTGACGTTGTTGTTGTTATTTATTTGACGTTGTTGTTGTTGTTGACGTTGTTGTTATTGTTGTTGTTGTTGTTATTTATTTGACGTTGTTGTTGATGTTGTTGTTGTTATTGTTTATTTGACTTTGTTGTTGTTGTTGACGTTGTTGTTGTTGTTGACGTTGTTGTTGTTGTTTATTTGACGTTGTTGTTGTTGACGTTGTTGTTGTTGTTTATTTGACATTGTTGTTGTTGTTGTTGACGGTGTTGTTGTTGTTGTTGATGTTGTTGTTGTTATTTATTTGACGTTGTTGTTGTTGTTGTTGTTTATTTGACGTTGTTGTTGTTGTTTATTTGACGTTGTTGTTGTTTATTTGACGTTGTTGTTGTTGACATTGTTGTTGTTGTTGTTTATTTGACGTTGTTGTTGTTTATTTGACGTAGTTGTTGTTGTTGACGTTGTTGTTGTTGTTGTTTATTTGACGTTGTTGTTGTTGATGTTGTTGTTGTTGTTGTTTATTTGACGTTGTTGTTGCTTATTTGACGTTGTTGTTGTTGTTGACGTTCTTGTTGTTGTTGTTTATTTGACATTGTTGTTGTTGTTGTTGACGTTGTTGTTATTGTTTATTTGACGTTGTTGTTGTTGTTGTTGTTTATTTGACGCTATTGTTGTTGTTGTTTATTTGACGTTGTTGTTGTTGTTGTTTATTTGACGTTGTTGTTGTTGTTGTTATTTATTTGACGTTGTTATTGTTGTTGTTTATTTGACGTTGTTTTTGTTGACGTTGGTGGTGTTGTTGTTTATTTGACGTTGTTGTTGATTATTTGACATTGTTGTTGTTGTTGACGTTGTTGTTGTTGTTGTTTATTTGACGTTGTTGTTATTTATTTGACGGTGTTGTTATTGTTGTTTATTTGCAATGTTGTTGTTGTTGTTGTTTATTTGACGTTGTTGTTGTTGACGTTGTTATTGTTTATTTGACGTTGTTGTTGTTGTTCTTGTTGTTGTTTATTTGACGTTGTTGTTGTTGTTGTCGTTGTCGTTGTTTATTTGGCGTTGTTGTTGTTGTTGACGTTGTTGTTGTTGTTGACATAGTTGTTGTTTATTTGACGTTGTTGTTGTTGCCGTTGTTGTTGTTTATTTGATGTTGTTGTTGTTGTTCTTGTTGTTGTTTATTTGAGATTATTGTTGTTATTTATTTGACGTTGTTGTTGTTGTTGACGTTGTTGTTATTGTTGTTGGTATTGTTTATTTGACGTTGTTGTTGACGTTGTTGTTGTTATTGTTTATTTGACTTTGTTGTTGTTGTTGACGTTGTTGTTGTTGTTGACGTTGTTGTTGTTGTTTATTTGACGTTGTTGTTGTTGACGTTGTTGTTGTTGTTTATTTGACATTGTTGTTGTTGTTGTTGACGGTGTTGTTGTTGTTGTTGTTGATGTTGTTGTTGTTGTTATTTATTTGACGTTGTTGTTGTTGTTGTTTATTTGACGTTGTTGTTGTTGTTTATTTGACGTTGTTGTTGTTGTTTATTTGACGTTGCTGTTGTTGTTGTTGTTGTTTATTTGACGTTGTTGTTGTTGTTGTTGTTTATTTGACGTTGTTGTTGTTGTTGTTTATTTGACGTTGTTGTTGTTGTTGTTGTTGTTATTTATTTGACGTTGTTATTGTTGTTGTTTATTTGACGTTGTTGTTTTTGTTGACGTTGGTGGTGTTGTTGTTTATTTGACGTTGTTGTTGTTGATTATTTGACATTGTTGTTGTTGTTGACGTTGTTGTTGTTGTTTATTTGACGTTGTTGTTGTTTATTTGACGGTGTTGTTGTTGTTTATTTGTCGTTATTGCTGTTGTTGTTGTTTATTTGACGTTGTTGTTGTTGTTGTTGACATTGTTGTTGTTTATTTGACGTTGTTGTTGTTGTTCTTGTTGTTGTTTATTTGACGTTGTTGTTGTTGTTGTTGTCGTTGTTTATTTGACGTTGTTGTTGTTGTTGTTGTTTGACGTTGTTGTTGTTTATTTGACATTGTTGTTGTTGTTGACGTTGTTGTTGTTGTTTATTTGACGTTGTTGTTGTTGTTTATTTGACATTGTTGTTGTTGTTGACGTTGTTGTTGTTTATTTGACGTTGTTGTTGTTGTTGTTGACGTTGTTGTTGTTGTTGTTATTTATTTAACGTTGTTGTTGTTGTTGTTGTTGTTGTTTATTTGACGTTGTTGTTGTCGTTGTTTATTTGACGTTGTTGTTGTTGTTTATTTGATGTTGTTGTTGTTGTTGTTTTGTTGTTTATTTGACGTTGTTGTTGTTGTTGACGTTGTTGTTGTTGCTTATTTGACGTTGTTGTTGTTGTTGTTTATTTGACGTTTTTTTGTTGTTGTTTATTTGACGTTGTTGTTGTTGTTGTTTATTTGACGTTGTTGTTGTTGTTGACGTTGTTGTTGTTGTTGTTGTTGTTTATTTGACGTTGTTGTTGTTGTTGACATAGTTGTTGTTTATTTGACGTTGTTGTTGTTGTTGTTTATTTGAAATTGTTTTTGTTGTTGTTTATTTGACGTTGTTGTTGTTGTTGTTGTTTATTTGACGTTGTTGTTGTTGACGTTGTTGTTGTTGTTTATTTGACGTTGTTGTTGTTGTTGACGTTGTTGTTGTTTTTTATTTGACGTTGTTGTTGTTGTTGACATAGTTGTTGTTTATTTGACGTTGTTGTTGTTGACGTTGTTGTTGTTGTTTATTTGACGTTGTTGTTGTTTATTTGACGGTGTTGTTGTTGTTGTTTATTTGACGTTGTTGCTGTTGTTGTTGTTTATTTGACGTTGTTGTTGACGTTGTTGTTGTTTATTTGACGTTGTTTTTGTTGTTCTGGTTGTTGTTTATTTGACGTTGTTGTTGTTATTTATTTGACGTTGTTGTTGTTGTTGACGTTGTTGTTATTGTTGTTGTTGTTGTTATTTATTTGACGTTGTTGTTGATGTTGTTGTTGTTATTGTTTATTTGACTTTGTTGTTGTTGTTGACGTTGTTGTTGTTGTTGACGTTGTTGTTGTTGTTGTTGTTTATTTGACGTTGTTGTTGTTGACGTTGTTGTTGTTGTTTATTTGACATTGTTGTTGTTGTTGTTGTTGACGGTGTTGTTGTTGTTGTTGATGTTGTTGTTGTTATTTATTTGACGTTGTTGTTGTTGTTGTTGTTGTTTATTTGACGTTGTTGTTGTTGTTTATTTGACGTTGTTGTTGTTTATTTGACGTTGTTGTTGTTGACATTGTTGTTGTTGTTGTTTATTTGACGTTGTTGTTGTTGTTTATTTGACGTAGTTGTTGTTGTTGACGTTGTTGTTGTTGTTGTTGTTTATTTGACGTTGTTGTTGTTGTTGTTGTTTTTTTGACATTGTTGTTGTTGTTGACGTTGTTGTTGTTGTTGTTTATTTGACGTTGTTGTTGTTGTTTATTTGAAGTTGATGTTGTTGACGTTGTTGTTGTTGTTGTTTATTTGACGTTGTTGTTGTTGATGTTGTTGTTGTTGTTGTTTATTTGACGTTGTTGTTGCTTATTTGACGTTGTTGTTGTTGTTGACGTTCTTGTTGTTGTTGTTTATTTGACATTGTTGTTGTTGTTGTTGACATTGTTGTTATTGTTTATTTGACGTTGTTGTTGTTGTTGTTGTTGTTTATTTGACGCTGTTGTTGTTGTTGTTGTTTATTTGACGTTGTTGTTGTTGTTGTTTATTTGACGTTGTTGTTGTTGTTGTTGTTTTTGTTGTTTATTTGACGTTGTTATTGTTGTTGTTTATTTGACGTTGTTGTTGTTGACGTTGTTGTTGTTGTTGTTTATTTGACGTTGTTGTAGTTGATGTTGTTGTTGTTGTTGTTTATTTGATGTTGTTGTTGCTTATTTGACGTTGTTGTTGTTGTTGACATTGTTGTTGTTGTTGTTTATTTGACATTGTTGTTGTTGTTGTTGACGTTGTTGTTATTGTTTATTTGACGTTGTTGTTATTGTTGTTGTTTATTTGACGTTGTTGTTGTTGTTGTTGTTTATTTGACGTTGTTGTTGCTTATTTGACGTTGTTGTTGTTGTTGACATTGTTGTTGTTGTTGTTTATTTGACATTGTTGTTGTTGTTGTTGATGTTGTTGTTATTGTTTATTTGACGTTGTTGTTGTTGTTGTTGTTGTTTATTTGACGTTGTTGTTGTTGTTGTTTATTTGACGTTGTTGTTGTTGTTGTTTATTTGACGTTGTTGTTGTTGTTGTTGTTATTTATTTGACGTTGTTATTGTTGTTGTTTATTTGACGTTGTTGTTTTTGTTGACGTTGGTGTTGTTGTTGTTTATTTGACGTTGTTGTTGTTGATTATTTGACATTGTTGTTGTTGTTGACGTTGTTGTTGTTGTTTATTTGACGTTGTTGTTGTTTATTTGACGGTGTTGTTGTTGTTTATTTGTCGTTATTGTTGTTGTTGTTGTTTATTTGACGTTGTTGTTGTTGTTGACGTTGTTGTTGTTTATTTGACGTTGTTGTTGTGTTCTTGTTGTTGTTTATTTGACGTTGTTGTTGTTGTTGTCGTTGTTTATTTGACGTTGTTGTTGTTGTTGTTTGACGTTGTTGTTGTTTATTTGACATTGTTGTTGTTGTTGACGTTGTTGTTGTTGTTTATTTGACGTTGTTGTTGTTGTTTATTTGACATTGTTGTTGTTGTTGACGTTGTTGTTGTTGTTGTTGTTGTTTATTTGACGTTGTTGTTGTTGTTGACGTTGTTGTTGTTGTTGTTATTTATTTGACGTTGTTGTTGTTGTTGTTGTTGTTTATTTGACGTTGTTGTTGTCGTTGTTTATTTGACGTTGTTGTTGTTGTTGTTTATTTGATGTTGTTGTTGTTGTTTTGTTGTTTATTTGACGTTGTTGTTGTTGTTGACGTTGTTGTTGTTGCTTATTTGACGTTGTTGTTGTTGTTGTTGTTGTTTATTTGACGTTTTTTTTGTTGTTGTTTATTTGACGTTGTTGTTGTTGTTGTTTATTTGACGTTGTTGTTGTTGTTGACGTTGTTGTTGTTGTTGTTTATTTGACGTTGTTGTTGTTGTTGACATAGTTGTTGTTTATTTGACGTTGTTGTTGTTGTTGTTTATTTGACATTGTTTTTGTTGTTGTTTATTTGACGTTGTTGTTGTTGTTGTTGTTTATTTGACGTTGTTGTTGTTGACGTTGTTGTTGTTGTTGTTTATTTGACGTTGTTGTTGTTGTTGACGTTGTTGTTGTTTTTTATTTGACGTTGTTGTTGTTGTTGACATAGTTGTTTATTTGACGTTGTTGTTGTTGACGTTGTTGTTGTTGTTTATTTGACGTTGTTGTTGTTTATTTGACGGTGTTGTTGTTGTTGTTTATTTGACGTTGTTGTTGTTGTTGTTGTTTATTTGACGTTGTTGTTGTTGACGTTGTTGTTGTTTATTTGACGTTGTTTTTGTTGTTCTGGTTGTTGTTTATTTGACGTTGTTGTTGTTATTTATTTGACGTTGTTGTTGTTGTTGACGTTGTTGTTATTGTTGTTGTTGTTATTTATTTGACGTTGTTGTTGATGTTGTTGTTGTTATTGTTCATTTGACTTTGTTGTTGTTGTTGACGTTGTTGTTGTTGTTGACGTTGTTGTTGTTGTTTATTTGACGTTGTTGTTGTTGACGTTGTTGTTGTTGTTTATTTGACATTGTTGTTGTTGTTGTTGTTGACGGTGTTGTTGTTGTTGTTGATGTTGTTGTTGTTATTTATTTGACGTTGTTGTTGTTGTTGTTTATTTGACGTTGTTGTTGTTGTTTATTTGACGTTGTTGTTGTTTATTTGACGTTGTTGTTGTTGACATTGTTGTTGTTGTTGTTTATTTGACGTTGTTGTTGTTTATTTGACGTAGTTGTTGTTGTTGACGTTGTTGTTGTTGTTGTTGTTGTTTATTTGACGTTGTTGTTGTTGTTGTTGTTTTTTTGACATTGTTGTTGTTGTTGACGTTGTTGTTGTTGTTGTTTATTTGACGTTGTTGTTGTTGTTGTTTATTTGAAGTTGTTGTTGTTGACGTTGTTGTTGTTGTTGTTTATTTGACGTTGTTGTTGTTGATGTTGTTGTTGTTGTTGTTTATTTGACGTTGTTGTTGCTTATTTGACGTTGTTGTTGTTGTTGACGTTCTTGTTGTTGTTGTTTATTTGACATTGTTGTTGTTGTTGTTGACGTTGTTGTTATTGTTTATTTGACGTTGTTGTTGTTGTTGTTGTTTATTTGACGCTGTTGTTGTTGTTGTTTATTTGACGTTGTTGTTGTTGTTGTTTATTTGACGTTGTTGTTGTTGTTGTTATTTATTTGACGTTGTTATTGTTGTTGTTTATTTGACGTTGTTTTTGTTGACGTTGGTGGTGTTGTTGTTTATTTGACGTTGTTGTTGATTATTTGACATTGTTGTTGTTGTTGACGTTGTTGTTGTTGTTTATTTGACGTTGTTGTTATTTATTTGACGGTGTTGTTATTGTTGTTTATTTGCAATGTTGTTGTTGTTGTTTATTTGACGTTGTTGTTGTTGACGTTGTTATTGTTTATTTGACGTTGTTGTTGTTGTTCTTGTTGTTGTTTATTTGACGTTGCTGTTGTTGTTGTTGTCGTTGTCGTTGTTTATTTGGCGTTGTTGTTGTTGTTGTTGACGTTGTTGTTGTTGTTGACATAGTTGTTGTTTATTTGATGTTGTTGTTGTTGCCGTTGTTGTTGTTTATTTGATGTTGTTGTTGTTGTTCTTGTTGTTGTTTATTTGAGATTATTGTTGTTATTTATTTGACGTTGTTGTTGTTGTTGACGTTGTTGTTATTGTTGTTGGTATTGTTTATTTGACGTTGTTGTTGACGTTGTTGTTGTTATTGTTTATTTGACTTTGTTGTTGTTGTTGACGTTGTTGTTGTTGTTGACGTTGTTGTTGTTGTTTATTTGACGTTGTTGTTGTTGTTTATTTGACATTGTTGTTGTTGTTGTTGACGGTGTTGTTGTTGTTGTTGTTGATGTTGTTGTTGTTATTTATTTGACGTTGTTGTTGTTGTTGTTTATTTGACGTTGTTGTTGTTGTTTATTTGACGTTGTTGTTGTTGTTTATTTGACGTTGCTGTTGTTGTTGTTGTTGTTTATTTGACGTTGTTGTTGTTGTTGTTGTTTATTTGACGTTGTTGTTGTTGTTGTTTATTTGACGTTGTTGTTGTTGTTGTTGTTGTTATTTATTTGACGTTGTTATTGTTGTTGTTTATTTGACGTTGTTGTTTTTGTTGACGTTGGTGGTGTTGTTGTTTATTTGACGTTGTTGTTGTTGATTATTTGACATTGTTGTTGTTGTTGACGTTGTTGTTGTTGTTTATTTGACGTTGTTGTTGTTTATTTGACGGTGTTGTTGTTGTTTATTTGTCGTTATTGCTGTTGTTGTTGTTTATTTGACGTTGTTGTTGTTGTTGTTGACATTGTTGTTGTTTATTTGACGTTGTTGTTGTTGTTCTTGTTGTTGTTTATTTGACGTTGTTGTTGTTGTTGTTGTCGTTGTTTATTTGACGTTGTTGTTGTTGTTGTTGTTTGACGTTGTTGTTGTTTATTTGACATTGTTGTTGTTGTTGACGTTGTTGTTGTTGTTTATTTGACGTTGTTGTTGTTGTTTATTTGACATTGTTGTTGTTGTTGACGTTGTTGTTGTTTATTTGACGTTGTTGTTGTTGTTGTTGACGTTGTTGTTGTTGTTGTTATTTATTTAACGTTGTTGTTGTTGTTGTTGTTGTTGTTTATTTGACGTTGTTGTTGTCGTTGTTTATTTGACGTTGTTGTTGTTGTTTATTTGATGTTGTTGTTGTTGTTGTTTTGTTGTTTATTTGACGTTGTTGTTGTTGTTGACGTTGTTGTTGTTGCTTATTTGACGTTGTTGTTGTTGTTGTTTATTTGACGTTTTTTTGTTGTTGTTTATTTGACGTTGTTGTTGTTGTTGTTTATTTGACGTTGTTGTTGTTGTTGACGTTGTTGTTGTTGTTGTTGTTGTTTATTTGACGTTGTTGTTGTTGTTGACATAGTTGTTGTTTATTTGACGTTGTTGTTGTTGTTGTTTATTTGAAATTGTTTTTGTTGTTGTTTATTTGACGTTGTTGTTGTTGTTGTTGTTTATTTGACGTTGTTGTTGTTGACGTTGTTGTTGTTGTTTATTTGACGTTGTTGTTGTTGTTGACGTTGTTGTTGTTTTTTATTTGACGTTGTTGTTGTTGTTGACATAGTTGTTGTTTATTTGACGTTGTTGTTGTTGACGTTGTTGTTGTTGTTTATTTGACGTTGTTGTTGTTTATTTGACGGTGTTGTTGTTGTTGTTTATTTGACGTTGTTGCTGTTGTTGTTGTTTATTTGACGTTGTTGTTGACGTTGTTGTTGTTTATTTGACGTTGTTTTTGTTGTTCTGGTTGTTGTTTATTTGACGTTGTTGTTGTTATTTATTTGACGTTGTTGTTGTTGTTGACGTTGTTGTTATTGTTGTTGTTGTTGTTATTTATTTGACGTTGTTGTTGATGTTGTTGTTGTTATTGTTTATTTGACTTTGTTGTTGTTGTTGACGTTGTTGTTGTTGTTGACGTTGTTGTTGTTGTTGTTGTTTATTTGACGTTGTTGTTGTTGACGTTGTTGTTGTTGTTTATTTGACATTGTTGTTGTTGTTGTTGTTGACGGTGTTGTTGTTGTTGTTGATGTTGTTGTTGTTATTTATTTGACGTTGTTGTTGTTGTTGTTGTTTATTTGACGTTGTTGTTGTTGTTTATTTGACGTTGTTGTTGTTTATTTGACGTTGTTGTTGTTGACATTGTTGTTGTTGTTGTTTATTTGACGTTGTTGTTGTTGTTTATTTGACGTAGTTGTTGTTGTTGACGTTGTTGTTGTTGTTGTTGTTTATTTGACGTTGTTGTTGTTGTTGTTGTTTTTTTGACATTGTTGTTGTTGTTGACGTTGTTGTTGTTGTTGTTTATTTGACGTTGTTGTTGTTGTTTATTTGAAGTTGATGTTGTTGACGTTGTTGTTGTTGTTGTTTATTTGACGTTGTTGTTGTTGATGTTGTTGTTGTTGTTGTTTATTTGACGTTGTT
Source organism: Vicia faba (assembly GCA_948472305.1). Taxonomy (NCBI): domain Eukaryota; kingdom Viridiplantae; phylum Streptophyta; class Magnoliopsida; order Fabales; family Fabaceae; genus Vicia; species Vicia faba. Next base: position 473,496,533 of record OX451738.1, read on the forward strand.
GTTGCTTATTTGACGTTGTTGTTGTTGTTGACGTTCTTGTTGTTGTTGTTTATTTGACATTGTTGTTGTTGTTGTTGACATTGTTGTTATTGTTTATTTGACGTTGTTGTTGTTGTTGTTGTTGTTTATTTGACGCTGTTGTTGTTGTTGTTGTTTATTTGACGTTGTTGTTGTTGTTGTTTATTTGACGTTGTTGTTGTTGTTGTTGTTTTTGTTGTTTATTTGACGTTGTTATTGTTGTTGTTTATTTGACGTTGTTGTTGTTGACGTTGTTGTTGTTGTTGTTTATTTGACGTTGTTGTAGTTGATGTTGTTGTTGTTGTTGTTTATTTGATGTTGTTGTTGCTTATTTGACGTTGTTGTTGTTGTTGACATTGTTGTTGTTGTTGTTTATTTGACATTGTTGTTGTTGTTGTTGACGTTGTTGTTATTGTTTATTTGACGTTGTTGTTATTGTTGTTGTTTATTTGACGTTGTTGTTGTTGTTGTTGTTGTTTATTTGACGTTGTTGTTGCTTATTTGACGTTGTTGTTGTTGTTGACATTGTTGTTGTTGTTGTTTATTTGACATTGTTGTTGTTGTTGTTGATGTTGTTGTTATTGTTTATTTGACGTTGTTGTTGTTGTTGTTGTTGTTTATTTGACGTTGTTGTTGTTGTTGTTTATTTGACGTTGTTGTTGTTGTTGTTTATTTGACGTTGTTGTTGTTGTTGTTGTTATTTATTTGACGTTGTTATTGTTGTTGTTTATTTGACGTTGTTGTTTTTGTTGACGTTGGTGTTGTTGTTGTTTATTTGACGTTGTTGTTGTTGATTATTTGACATTGTTGTTGTTGTTGACGTTGTTGTTGTTGTTTATTTGACGTTGTTGTTGTTTATTTGACGGTGTTGTTGTTGTTTATTTGTCGTTATTGTTGTTGTTGTTGTTTATTTGACGTTGTTGTTGTTGTTGACGTTGTTGTTGTTTATTTGACGTTGTTGTTGTGTTCTTGTTGTTGTTTATTTGACGTTGTTGTTGTTGTTGTCGTTGTTTATTTGACGTTGTTGTTGTTGTTGTTTGACGTTGTTGTTGTTTATTTGACATTGTTGTTGTTGTTGACGTTGTTGTTGTTGTTTATTTGACGTTGTTGTTGTTGTTTATTTGACATTGTTGTTGTTGTTGACGTTGTTGTTGTTGTTGTTGTTGTTTATTTGACGTTGTTGTTGTTGTTGACGTTGTTGTTGTTGTTGTTATTTATTTGACGTTGTTGTTGTTGTTGTTGTTGTTTATTTGACGTTGTTGTTGTCGTTGTTTATTTGACGTTGTTGTTGTTGTTGTTTATTTGATGTTGTTGTTGTTGTTTTGTTGTTTATTTGACGTTGTTGTTGTTGTTGACGTTGTTGTTGTTGCTTATTTGACGTTGTTGTTGTTGTTGTTGTTGTTTATTTGACGTTTTTTTTGTTGTTGTTTATTTGACGTTGTTGTTGTTGTTGTTTATTTGACGTTGTTGTTGTTGTTGACGTTGTTGTTGTTGTTGTTTATTTGACGTTGTTGTTGTTGTTGACATAGTTGTTGTTTATTTGACGTTGTTGTTGTTGTTGTTTATTTGACATTGTTTTTGTTGTTGTTTATTTGACGTTGTTGTTGTTGTTGTTGTTTATTTGACGTTGTTGTTGTTGACGTTGTTGTTGTTGTTGTTTATTTGACGTTGTTGTTGTTGTTGACGTTGTTGTTGTTTTTTATTTGACGTTGTTGTTGTTGTTGACATAGTTGTTTATTTGACGTTGTTGTTGTTGACGTTGTTGTTGTTGTTTATTTGACGTTGTTGTTGTTTATTTGACGGTGTTGTTGTTGTTGTTTATTTGACGTTGTTGTTGTTGTTGTTGTTTATTTGACGTTGTTGTTGTTGACGTTGTTGTTGTTTATTTGACGTTGTTTTTGTTGTTCTGGTTGTTGTTTATTTGACGTTGTTGTTGTTATTTATTTGACGTTGTTGTTGTTGTTGACGTTGTTGTTATTGTTGTTGTTGTTATTTATTTGACGTTGTTGTTGATGTTGTTGTTGTTATTGTTCATTTGACTTTGTTGTTGTTGTTGACGTTGTTGTTGTTGTTGACGTTGTTGTTGTTGTTTATTTGACGTTGTTGTTGTTGACGTTGTTGTTGTTGTTTATTTGACATTGTTGTTGTTGTTGTTGTTGACGGTGTTGTTGTTGTTGTTGATGTTGTTGTTGTTATTTATTTGACGTTGTTGTTGTTGTTGTTTATTTGACGTTGTTGTTGTTGTTTATTTGACGTTGTTGTTGTTTATTTGACGTTGTTGTTGTTGACATTGTTGTTGTTGTTGTTTATTTGACGTTGTTGTTGTTTATTTGACGTAGTTGTTGTTGTTGACGTTGTTGTTGTTGTTGTTGTTGTTTATTTGACGTTGTTGTTGTTGTTGTTGTTTTTTTGACATTGTTGTTGTTGTTGACGTTGTTGTTGTTGTTGTTTATTTGACGTTGTTGTTGTTGTTGTTTATTTGAAGTTGTTGTTGTTGACGTTGTTGTTGTTGTTGTTTATTTGACGTTGTTGTTGTTGATGTTGTTGTTGTTGTTGTTTATTTGACGTTGTTGTTGCTTATTTGACGTTGTTGTTGTTGTTGACGTTCTTGTTGTTGTTGTTTATTTGACATTGTTGTTGTTGTTGTTGACGTTGTTGTTATTGTTTATTTGACGTTGTTGTTGTTGTTGTTGTTTATTTGACGCTGTTGTTGTTGTTGTTTATTTGACGTTGTTGTTGTTGTTGTTTATTTGACGTTGTTGTTGTTGTTGTTATTTATTTGACGTTGTTATTGTTGTTGTTTATTTGACGTTGTTTTTGTTGACGTTGGTGGTGTTGTTGTTTATTTGACGTTGTTGTTGATTATTTGACATTGTTGTTGTTGTTGACGTTGTTGTTGTTGTTTATTTGACGTTGTTGTTATTTATTTGACGGTGTTGTTATTGTTGTTTATTTGCAATGTTGTTGTTGTTGTTTATTTGACGTTGTTGTTGTTGACGTTGTTATTGTTTATTTGACGTTGTTGTTGTTGTTCTTGTTGTTGTTTATTTGACGTTGCTGTTGTTGTTGTTGTCGTTGTCGTTGTTTATTTGGCGTTGTTGTTGTTGTTGTTGACGTTGTTGTTGTTGTTGACATAGTTGTTGTTTATTTGATGTTGTTGTTGTTGCCGTTGTTGTTGTTTATTTGATGTTGTTGTTGTTGTTCTTGTTGTTGTTTATTTGAGATTATTGTTGTTATTTATTTGACGTTGTTGTTGTTGTTGACGTTGTTGTTATTGTTGTTGGTATTGTTTATTTGACGTTGTTGTTGACGTTGTTGTTGTTATTGTTTATTTGACTTTGTTGTTGTTGTTGACGTTGTTGTTGTTGTTGACGTTGTTGTTGTTGTTGACGTTGTTGTTGTTGTTTATTTGACGTTGTTGTTGTTGACGTTGTTGTTGTTGTTTATTTGACATTGTTGTTGTTGTTGTTGACGGTGTTGTTGTTGTTGTTGATGTTGTTGTTGTTATTTATTTGACGTTGTTGTTGTTGTTGTTTATTTGACGTTGTTGTTGTTGTTTATTTGACGTTGTTGTTGTTGTTGACGTTGTTGTTATTGTTGTTGTTGTTGTTATTTATTTGACGTTGTTGTTGATGTTGTTGTTGTTATTGTTTATTTGACTTTGTTGTTGTTGTTGACGTTGTTGTTGTTGTTGACGTTGTTGTTGTTGTTGTTTATTTGACGTTGTTGTTGTTGACGTTGTTGTTGTTGTTTATTTGACATTGTTGTTGTTGTTGTTGTTGACGGTGTTGTTGTTGTTGTTGATGTTGTTGTTGTTATTTATTTGATGTTGTTGTTGTTGTTGTTTATTTGACGTTGTTGTTGTTGTTTATTTGACGTTGTTGTTGTTTATTTGACGTTGTTGTTGTTGACATTGTTGTTGTTGTTGTTTATTTGACGTTGTTGTTGTTGTTTATTTGACGTAGTTGTTGTTGTTGACGTTGTTGTTGTTGTTGTTGTTTATTTGACGTTGTTGTTGTTGTTGTTGTTTTTTTGACATTGTTGTTGTTGTTGACGTTGTTGTTGTTGTTGTTTATTTGACGTTGTTGTTGTTGTTTATTTGAAGTTGTTGTTGTTGACGTTGTTGTTGTTGTTGTTTATTTGACGTTGTTGTTGTTGATGTTGTTGTTGTTGTTGTTTATTTGACGTTGTTGTTGCTTATTTGACGTTGTTGTTGTTGTTGACGTTCTTGTTGTTGTTGTTTATTTGACATTGTTGTTGTTGTTGTTGTTGTTGACATTGTTGTTATTGTTTATTTGACGTTGTTGTTGTTGTTGTTGTTTATTTGACGTTGTTGTTGTTGTTGTTGTTTATTTGACGTTGTTGTTGTTGTTGTTTATTTGACGTTGTTGTTGTTGTTGTTTTTGTTGTTTATTTGACGTTGTTATTGTTGTTGTTTATTTGACGTTGTTGTTGTTGACGTTGTTGTTGTTGTTGTTTATTTGACGTTGTTGTAGTTGATGTTGTTGTTGTTGTTGTTGTTGTTTATTTGATGTTGTTGTTGCTTATTTGACGTTGTTGTTGTTGTTGACATTGTTGTTGTTGTTGTTTATTTGACATTGTTGTTGTTGTTGTTGACGTTGTTGTTATTGTTTATTTGACGTTGTTGTTGTTGTTGTTGTTTATTTGACGTTGTTGTTGTTGTTGTTGTTGTTTATTTGACGTTGTTGTTGCTTATTTGACGTTGTTGTTGTTGTTGACATTGTTGTTGTTGTTGTTTATTTGACATTGTTGTTGTTGTTGTTGATGTTGTTGTTATTGTTTATTTGACGTTGTTGTTGTTGTTGTTGTTTATTTGACGTTGTTGTTGTTGTTGTTTATTTGACGTTGTTGTTGTTGTTGTTTATTTGACGTTGTTGTTGTTGTTGTTGTTATTTATTTGACGTTGTTATTGTTGTTGTTTATTTGACGTTGTTGTTTTTGTTGACGTTGGTGTTGTTGTTGTTTATTTGACGTTGTTGTTGTTGATTATTTGACATTGTTGTTGTTGTTGACGTTGTTGTTGTTGTTTATTTGACGTTGTTGTTGTTTATTTGACGGTGTTGTTGTTGTTTATTTGTCGTTATTGTTGTTGTTGTTGTTTATTTGACGTTGTTGTTGTTGTTGTTGACGTTGTTGTTGTTTATTTGACGTTGTTGTTGTGTTCTTGTTGTTGTTTATTTGACGTTGTTGTTGTTGTTGTCGTTGTTTATTTGACGTTGTTGTTGTTGTTGTTTGACGTTGTTGTTGTTTATTTGACATTGTTGTTGTTGTTGACGTTGTTGTTGTTGTTTATTTGACGTTGTTGTTGTTGTTTATTTGACATTGTTGTTGTTGTTGACGTTGTTGTTGTTGTTGTTGTTGTTGTTTATTTGACGTTGTTGTTGTTGTTGACGTTGTTGTTGTTGTTGTTATTTATTTGACGTTGTTGTTGTTGTTGTTGTTTATTTGACGTTGTTGTTGTCGTTGTTTATTTGACGTTGTTGTTGTTGTTGTTTATTTGATGTTGTTGTTGTTGTTTTGTTGTTTATTTGACGTTGTTGTTGTTGTTGACGTTGTTGTGGTTGCTTATTTGACGTTGTTGTTGTTGTTGTTGTTTATTTGACGTTTTTTTTGTTGTTGTTTATTTGACGTTGTTGTTGTTGTTGTTTATTTGACGTTGTTGTTGTTGTTGACGTTGTTGTTGTTGTTGTTTATTTGACGTTGTTGTTGTTGTTGACATAGTTGTTGTTTATTTGACGTTGTTGTTGTTGTTGTTTATTTGACATTGTTTTTGTTGTTGTTTATTTGACATTGTTGTTGTTGTTGTTGTTTATTTGACGTTGTTGTTGTTGACGTTGTTGTTGTTGTTGTTTATTTGACGTTGTTGTTGTTGTTTATTTGACGTTGTTGTTGTTGTTGACGTTGTTGTTGTTGTTTATTTGACATTGTTGTTGTTGTTGACGGTGTTGTTGTTGTTGACGGTGTTGTTGTTGTTGATGTTGTTGTTGTTATTTATTTAACGTTGTTGTTGTTGTTGTTGTTTATTTGACGTTGTTGTTGTTGTTTATTTGACGTTGTTGTTGTTGTTTATTTGACGTTGCTGTTGTTGACATTGTTGTTGTTGTTGTTGTTGTTTATTTGACGTAGTTGTTGTTGTTGACGTTGTTGTTGTTGTTGTTGTTTATTTGACGTTGTTGTTGTTGTTGTTTTTTTGACATTGTTGTTGTTGTTGACGTTGTTGTTGTTGTTGTTTATTTGACGTTGTTGTAGTTGTTGACGTTGTCGTTGTTGTTGTTGTTGTTTATTTGACGTTGTTGTTGTTTATTTGACATTGTTGTTGTTGTTCACGTTGTTGTTGTTGTTGTTTATTTGACGTTGTTGTTGTTGTTTTTTTTACATTGTTATTGTTGTTGATGTTGTTGTTGTTGTTGTTTATTTGACGTTGTTGTTGTTGTTGTTGACGTTGTTGTTGTTGTTGTTATTTATTTGACGTTGTTGTTGTTGTTGTTATTGTTTATTTGACGTTGTTGTTGTTGTTGTTTATTTGACGTTGTTGTTGTTGTTTATTTGACGTTGTTGTTATTGTTGTTGTTGTTGTTGTTGTTGTTTTTGTTGTTTATTTGACGTTGTTGTTGTTGTTGACGTTGTTGTTGTTGTTTATTTGACATTATTGTTGTTGTTGTTTATTTGATATTCTTTTTGTTGTTGTTTATTTGACGTTGTTGTTGTTGTTGTTTATTTGACGTTGTTGTTGTTGTTGTTGTTTATTTGACGTTGTTGTTGTTGTTTATTTGACGTTGTTGTTGTTGTTGTTTATTTGACGTTGTTGTTGTTGACGTTGTTGTTGTTGTTGTTTATTTGACGTTGTTGTAGTTGATGTTGTTGTTGTTGTTGTTGTTGTTGTTTATTTGACGTTGTTGTTGCTTATTTGACGTTGTTGTTGTTGTTGACATTGTTGTTGTTGTTGTTTATTTGACATTGTTGTTGTTGTTGTTGACGTTGTTGTTATTGTTTATTTGACGTTGTTGTTGTTGTTGTTGTTTATTTGACGTTGTTGTTGTTGTTGTTTATTTGACGTTGTTGTTGTTGTTTATTTGACGTTGTTGTTGTTGTTGTTGTTATTTATTTGACGTTGTTATTGTTGTTGTTTATTTGACGTTGTTGTTTTTGTTGACGTTGGTGTTGTTGTTGTTTATTTGACGTTGTTGTTGTTGATTATTTGACATTGTTGTTGTTGTTGACGTTGTTGTTGTTGTTTATTTGACGTTGTTGTTGTTTATTTGACGGTGTTGTTGTTGTTTATTTGTCGTTATTGTTGTTGTTGTTGTTTATTTGACGTTGTTGTTGTTGTTGTTGACGTTGTTGTTGTTTATTTGACGTTGTTGTTGTTGTTCTTGTTGTTGTTTATTTGACGTTGTTGTTGTTGTTGTTGTCGTTGTTTATTTGACGTTGTTGTTGTTGTTGTTGTTTGACGTTGTTGTTGTTTATTTGACATTGTTGTTGTTGTTGACGTTGTTGTTGTTGTTTATTTGACGTTGTTGTTGTTTATTTGACATTGTTGTTGTTGTTGACGTTGTTGTTGTTGTTGTTGTTGTTTATTTGACGTTGTTGTTGTTGTTGACGTTGTTGTTGTTGTTGTCATTTATTTGACGTTGTTGTTGTTGTTGTTTATTTGACGTTGTTGTTGTCGTTGTTTATTTGACGTTGTTGTTGTTGTTGTTTATTTGATGTTGTTGTTGTTGTTTTGTTGTTTATTTGACGTTGTTGTTGTTGTTGACGTTGTTGTTGTTGCTTATTTGACGTTGTTGTTGTTGTTGTTGTTGTTTATTTGACGTTTTTTTTGTTGTTGTTTATTTGACGTTGTTGTTGTTGTTGTTTATTTGACGTTGTTGTTGTTGTTGACGTTGTTGTTGTTGTTGTTTATTTGACGTTGTTGTTGTTGTTGACATAGTTGTTGTTTATTTGACGTTGTTGTTGTTGTTTATTTGACATTGTTTTTGTTGTTGTTTATTTGACGTTGTTGTTGTTGTTGTTGTTGTTTATTTGACGTTGTTGTTGTTGACGTTGTTGTTGTTGTTGTTTATTTGACGTTGTTGTTGTTGTTGACGTTGTTGTTGTTTTTTATTTGACGTTGTTGTTGTTGACATAGTTGTTGTTTATTTGACGTTGTTGTTGTTGACGTTGTTGTTGTTGTTGTTTATTTGACGTTGTTGTTGTTTATTTGACGGTGTTGTTGTTGTTGTTTATTTGACGTTGTTGCTGTTGTTGTTGTTTATTTGACGTTGTTGTTGTTGACGTTGTTGTTGTTGACGTTGTTGTTGTTTATTTGACGTTGTTTTTGTTGTTCTGGTTGTTGTTTATTTGACGTTGTTGTTGTTATTTATTTGACGTTGTTGTTGTTGTTGACGTTGTTGTTATTGTTGTTGTTGTTATTTATTTGACGTTGTTGTTGATGTTGTTGTTGTTATTGTTCATTTGACTTTGTTGTTGTTGTTGACGTTGTTGTTGTTGTTGACGTTGTTGTTGTTGTTTATTTGACGTTGTTGTTGTTGACGTTGTTGTTGTTGTTTATTTGACATTGTTGTTGTTGTTGTTGTTGACGGTGTTGTTGTTGTTGTTGATGTTGTTGTTGTTATTTATTTGACGTTGTTGTTGTTGTTGTTTATTTGACGTTGTTGTTGTTGTTTATTTGACGTTGTTGTTGTTTATTTGACGTTGTTGTTGTTGACATTGTTGTTGTTGTTATTTATTTGACGTTGTTGTTGTTTATTTGACGTAGTTGTTGTTGTTGACGTTGTTGTTGTTGTTGTTGTTGTTGTTTATTTGACGTTGTTGTTGTTGTTGTTGTTTTTTTGAAATTGTTGTTGTTGTTGACGTTGTTGTTGTTGTTGTTTATTTGACGTTGTTGTTGTTGTTGTTTATTTGAAGTTGTTGTTGTTGACGTTGTTGTTGTTGTTTATTTGACGTTGTTGTTGTTGATCATGTTGTTGTTGTTGTTTATTTGACGTTGTTGTTGCTTATTTGACGTTGTTGTTGTTGTTGACGTTCTTGTTGTTGTTGTTTATTTGACATTGTTGTTGTTGTTGTTGACGTTGTTGTTATTGTTTATTTGACGTTGTTGTTGTTGTTGTTGTTTATTTGACGCTGTTGTTGTTGTTGTTGTTGTTTATTTGACGTTGTTGTTGTTGTTGTTTATTTGACGTTGTTGTTGTTGTTGTTATTTATTTGACGTTGTTATTGTTGTTGTTTATTTGACGTTGTTTTTGTTGACGTTGGTGGTGTTGTTGTTTATTTGACGTTGTTGTTGATTATTTGACATTGTTGTTGTTGTTGACGTTGTTGTTGTTGTTTATTTGACGTTGTTGTTATTTATTTGACGGTGTTGTTATTGTTGTTTATTTGCAATGTTGTTGTTGTTGTTGTTTATTTGACGTTGTTGTTGTTGACGTTGTTATTGTTTATTTGACGTTGTTGTTGTTGTTCTTGTTGTTGTTTATTTGACGTTGTTGTTGTTGTTGTCGTTGTCGTTGTTTATTTGGCGTTGTTGTTGTTGTTGTTGACGTTGTTGTTGTTGTTGACATAGTTGTTGTTTATTTGACGTTGTTGTTGTTGCCGTTGTTGTTGTTTATTTGATGTTGTTGTTGTTGTTCTTGTTGTTGTTTATTTGAGATTATTGTTGTTATTTATTTGACGTTGTTGTTGTTGTTGACGTTGTTGTTATTGTTGTTGGTATTGTTTATTTGACGTTGTTGTTGACGTTGTTGTTGTTATTGTTTATTTGACTTTGTTGTTGTTGTTGACGTTGTTGTTGTTGTTGACGTTGTTGTTGTTGTTTATTTGACGTTGTTGTTGTTGACGTTGTTGTTGTTGTTTATTTGACATCTTTGTTGTTGTTGTTGACGGTGTTGTTGTTGTTGTTGATGTTGTTGTTGTTATTTATTTGACGTTGTTGTTGTTGTTGTTTATTTGACGTTGTTGTTGTTGTTTATTTGACGTTGTTGTTGTTGTTTATTTGACGTTGCTGTTGTTGTTGTTGTTGTTTATTTGACGTTGTTGTTGTTATTGTTGTTTATTTGACGTTGTTGTTGTTGTTGTTTATTTGACGTTGTTGTTGTTGTTGTTGTTATTTATTTGACGTTCTTATTGTTGTTGTTTATTTGACGTTGTTGTTTTTGTTGACGTTGGTGGTGTTGTTGTTTATTTGACGTTGTTGTTGTTGATTATTTGACATTGTTGTTGTTGTTGACGTTGTTGTTGTTGTTTATTTGACGTTGTTGTTGTTTATTTGACGGTGTTGTTGTTGTTTATTTGTCGTTATTGCTGTTGTTGTTGTTTATTTGACGTTGTTGTTGTTGTTGTTGACGTTGTTGTTGTTTATTTGACGTTGTTGTTGTTGTTGTTCTTGTTGTTGTTTATTTGACGTTGTTGTTGTTGTTGTTGTCGTTGTTTATTTGACGTTGTTGTTGTTTGACGTTGTTGTTGTTTATTTGACATTGTTGTTGTTGTTGACGTTGTTGTTGTTGTTTATTTGACGTTGTTGTTGTTGTTTATTTGACATTGTTGTTGTTGTTGACGTTGTTGTTGTTGTTGTTGTTGTTTATTTGACGTTGTTGTTGTTGTTGTTGACGTTGTTGTTGTTGTTGTTATTTATTTAACGTTGTTGTTGTTGTTGTTGTTGTTTATTTGACGTTGTTGTTGTCGTTGTTTATTTGACGTTGTTGTTGTTGTTTATTTGATGTTGTTGTTGTTGTTTTGTTGTTTATTTGACGTTGTTGTTGTTGTTGACGTTGTTGTTGTTGCTTATTTGACGTTGTTGTTGTTGTTGTTGTTTATTTGACGTTTTTTTGTTGTTGTTTATTTGACGTTGTTGTTGTTGTTGTTTATTTGACGTTGTTGTTGTTGTTGTTGTTGTTGTTGTTGTTGTTTATTTGACGTTGTTGTTGTTGTTGACATAGTTGTTGTTTATTTGACGTTGTTGTTGTTGTTGTTTATTTGAAATTGTTTTTGTTGTTGTTTATTTGACGTTGTTGTTGTTGTTGTTGTTTATTTGACGTTGTTGTTGTTGACGTTGTTGTTGTTGTTTATTTGACGTTGTTGTTGTTGTTGACGTTGTTGTTGTTTTTTATTTGACGTTGTTGTTGTTGTTGACATAGTTGTTGTTTATTTGACGTTGTTGTTGTTGACGTTGTTGTTGTTGTTTATTTGACGTTGTTGTTGTTTATTTGACGGTGTTGTTGTTGTTGTTTATTTGACGTTGTTGCTGTTGTTGTTGTTTATTTGACGTTGTTGTTGTTGACGTTGTTGTTGTTTATTTGACGTTTTTTTGTTGTTCTGGTTGTTGTTTATTTGACGTTGTTGTTGTTATTTATTTGACGTTGTTGTTGTTGTTGACGTTGTTGTTATTGTTGTTGTTGTTATTTATTTGACGTTGTTGTTGATGTTGTTGTTGTTATTGTTTATTTGACTTTGTTGTTGTTGTTGACGTTGTTGTTGTTGTTGACGTTGTTGTTGTTGTTGACGTTGTTGTTGTTGTTGTTTATTTGACGTTGTTGTTGTTGACGTTGTTGTTGTTGTTTATTTGACATTGTTGTTGTTGTTGTTGTTTATTTGACGTTGTTGTTGTTGTTTATTTGACGTTGTTGTTGTTTATTTGACGTTGTTGTTGTTGACATTGTTGTTGTTGTTGTTTATTTGACGTTGTTGTTGTTTATTTGACGTAGTTGTTGTTGTTGACGTTGTTGTTGTTGTTGTTTATTTGACGTTGTTGTTGTTGATGTTGTTGTTGTTGTTGTTTATTTGACGTTGTTGTTGCTTATTTGACGTTGTTGTTGTTGTTGACGTTCTTGTTGTTGTTGTTTATTTGACATTGTTGTTGTTGTTGTTGACGTTGTTGTTATTGTTTATTTGACGTTGTTGTTGTTGTTGTTGTTTATTTGACGCTATTGTTGTTGTTGTTTATTTGACGTTGTTGTTGTTGTTGTTTATTTGACGTTGTTGTTGTTGTTGTTATTTATTTGACGTTGTTATTGTTGTTGTTTATTTGACGTTGTTTTTGTTGACGTTGGTGGTGTTGTTGTTTATTTGACGTTGTTGTTGATTATTTGACATTGTTGTTGTTGTTGACGTTGTTGTTGTTGTTGTTTATTTGACGTTGTTGTTATTTATTTGACGGTGTTGTTATTGTTGTTTATTTGCAATGTTGTTGTTGTTGTTGTTTATTTGACGTTGTTGTTGTTGACGTTGTTATTGTTTATTTGACGTTGTTGTTGTTGTTCTTGTTGTTGTTTATTTGACGTTGTTGTTGTTGTTGTCGTTGTCGTTGTTTATTTGGCGTTGTTGTTGTTGTTGTTGACGTTGTTGTTGTTGTTGACATAGTTGTTGTTTATTTGACGTTGTTGTTGTTGCCGTTGTTGTTGTTTATTTGATGTTGTTGTTGTTGTTCTTGTTGTTGTTTATTTGAGATTATTGTTGTTATTTATTTGACGTTGTTGTTGTTGTTGACGTTGTTGTTATTGTTGTTGGTATTGTTTATTTGACGTTGTTGTTGACGTTGTTGTTGTTATTGTTTATTTGACTTTGTTGTTGTTGTTGACGTTGTTGTTGTTGTTGTTGACGTTGTTGTTGTTGTTTATTTGACGTTGTTGTTGTTGACGTTGTTGTTGTTGTTTATTTGACATTGTTGTTGTTGTTGTTGACGGTGTTGTTGTTGTTGTTGATGTTGTTGTTGTTATTTATTTGACGTTGTTGTTGTTGTTGTTTATTTGACGTTGTTGTTGTTGTTTATTTGACGTTGTTGTTGTTGTTTATTTGACGTTGCTGTTGTTGTTGTTGTTGTTTATTTGACGTTGTTGTTGTTGTTGTTGTTTATTTGACGTTGTTGTTGTTGTTGTTTATTTGACGTTGTTGTTGTTGTTGTTATTTATTTGACGTTGTTATTGTTGTTGTTTATTTGACGTTGTTGTTTTTGTTGACGTTGGTGGTGTTGTTGTTTATTTGACGTTGTTGTTGTTGATTATTTGACATTGTTGTTGTTGTTGACGTTGTTGTTGTTGTTGTTTATTTGACGTTGTTGTTGTTTATTTGACGGTGTTGTTGTTGTTTATTTGTCGTTATTGCTGTTGTTGTTGTTTATTTGACGTTGTTGTTGTTGTTGTTGACATTGTTGTTGTTTATTTGACGTTGTTGTTGTTGTTCTTGTTGTTGTTTATTTGACGTTGTTGTTGTTGTTGTTGTCGTTGTTTATTTGACGTTGTTGTTGTTGTTGTTGTTTGACGTTGTTGTTGTTTATTTGACATTGTTGTTGTTGTTGACGTTGTTGTTGTTGTTTATTTGACGTTGTTGTTGTTGTTTATTTGACATTGTTGTTGTTGTTGACGTTGTTGTTGTTTATTTGACGTTGTTGTTGTTGTTGTTGACGTTGTTGTTGTTGTTGTTATTTATTTAACGTTGTTGTTGTTGTTGTTGTTGTTTATTTGACGTTGTTGTTGTCGTTGTTTATTTGACGTTGTTGTTGTTGTTTATTTGATGTTGTTGTTGTTGTTGTTTTGTTGTTTATTTGACGTTGTTGTTGTTGTTGACGTTGTTGTTGTTGCTTATTTGACGTTGTTGTTGTTGTTGTTGTTTATTTGACGTTTTTTTGTTGTTGTTTATTTGACGTTGTTGTTGTTGTTGTTTATTTGACGTTGTTGTTGTTGTTGACGTTGTTGTTGTTGTTGTTGTTGACATAGTTGTTGTTTATTTGACGTTGTTGTTGTTGTTGTTTATTTGAAATTGTTTTTGTTGTTGTTTATTTGACGTTGTTGTTGTTGTTGTTGTTTATTTGACGTTGTTGTTGTTGACGTTGTTGTTGTTGTTTATTTGACGTTGTTGTTGTTGTTGACGTTGTTGTTGTTTTTTATTTGACGTTGTTGTTGTTGTTGACATAGTTGTTGTTTATTTGACGTTGTTGTTGTTGACGTTGTTGTTGTTGTTTATTTGACGTTGTTGTTGTTTATTTGACGGTGTTGTTGTTGTTGTTTATTTGACGTTGTTGCTGTTGTTGTTGTTTATTTGACGTTGTTGTTGACGTTGTTGTTGTTTATTTGACGTTGTTTTTGTTGTTCTGGTTGTTGTTTATTTGACGTTGTTGTTGTTATTTATTTGACGTTGTTGTTGTTGTTGACGTTGTTGTTATTGTTGTTGTTGTTGTTATTTATTTGACGTTGTTGTTGATGTTGTTGTTGTTATTGTTTATTTGACTTTGTTGTTGTTGTTGACGTTGTTGTTGTTGTTGACGTTGTTGTTGTTGTTGTTTATTTGACGTTGTTGTTGTTGACGTTGTTGTTGTTGTTTATTTGACATTGTTGTTGTTGTTGTTGTTGACGGTGTTGTTGTTGTTGTTGATGTTGTTGTTGTTATTTATTTGACGTTGTTGTTGTTGTTGTTGTTTATTTGACGTTGTTGTTGTTGTTTATTTGACGTTGTTGTTGTTTATTTGACGTTGTTGTTGTTGACATTGTTGTTGTTGTTGTTTATTTGACGTTGTTGTTGTTGTTTATTTGACGTAGTTGTTGTTGTTGACGTTGTTGTTGTTGTTGTTGTTGTTTATTTGACGTTGTTGTTGTTGTTGTTTTTTTGACATTGTTGTTGTTGTTGACGTTGTTGTTGTTGTTGTTTATTTGACGTTGTTGTTGTTGTTTATTTGAAGTTGTTGTTGTTGACGTTGTTGTTGTTGTTGTTTATTTGACGTTGTTGTTGTTGATGTTGTTGTTGTTGTTGTTTATTTGACGTTGTTGTTGCTTATTTGACGTTGTTGTTGTTGTTGACGTTCTTGTTGTTGTTGTTTATTTGACATTGTTGTTGTTGTTGTTGACATTGTTGTTATTGTTTATTTGACGTTGTTGTTGTTGTTGTTGTTTATTTGACGCTGTTGTTGTTGTTGTTGTTTATTTGACGTTGTTGTTGTTGTTGTTTATTTGACGTTGTTGTTGTTGTTGTTGTTTTTGTTGTTTATTTGACGTTGTTATTGTTGTTGTTTATTTGACGTTGTTGTTGTTGTTGTTTATTTGACGTTGTTGTAGTTGATGTTGTTGTTGTTGTTGTTGTTTATTTGATGTTGTTGTTGCTTATTTGACGTTGTTGTTGTTGTTGACATTGTTGTTGTTGTTGTTTATTTGACATTGTTGTTGTTGTTGTTGACGTTGTTGTTATTGTTTATTTGACGTTGTTGTTATTGTTGTTGTTTATTTGACGTTGTTGTTGTTGTAGTTGTTGTTTATTTGACGTTGTTGTTGCTTATTTGACGTTGTTGTTGTTGTTGACATTGTTGTTGTTGTTGTTTATTTGACATTGTTGTTGTTGTTGATGTTGTTGTTATTGTTTATTTGACGTTGTTGTTGTTGTTGTTGTTTATTTGACGTTGTTGTTGTTGTTGTTGTTTATTTGACGTTGTTGTTGTTGTTGTTGTTTATTTGACGTTGTTGTTGTTGTTGTTGTTATTTATTTGACGTTGTTATTGTTGTTGTTTATTTGACGTTGTTGTTTTTGTTGACGTTGGTGTTGTTGTTGTTTATTTGACGTTGTTGTTGTTGATTATTTGACATTGTTGTTGTTGTTGACGTTGTTGTTGTTGTTTATTTGACGTTGTTGTTGTTTATTTGACGGTGTTGTTGTTGTTTATTTGTCGTTATTGTTGTTGTTGTTGTTTATTTGACGTTGTTGTTGTTGTTGTTGACGTTGTTGTTGTTTATTTGACGTTGTTGTTGTGTTCTTGTTGTTGTTTATTTGACGTTGTTGTTGTTGTTGTCGTTGTTTATTTGACGTTGTTGTTGTTGTTGTTTGACGTTGTTGTTGTTTATTTGACATTGTTGTTGTTGTTGACGTTGTTGTTGTTGTTTATTTGACGTTGTTGTTGTTGTTTATTTGACATTGTTGTTGTTGTTGACGTTGTTGTTGTTGTTGTTGTTGTTGTTGTTGTTTATTTGACGTTGTTGTTGTTGTTGACGTTGTTGTTGTTGTTGTTATTTATTTGACGTTGTTGTTGTTGTTGTTGTTGTTTATTTGACGTTGTTGTTGTCGTTGTTTATTTGACGTTGTTGTTGTTGTTGTTTATTTGATGTTGTTGTTGTTGTTTTGTTGTTTATTTGACGTTGTTGTTGTTGTTGTTGTTGACGTTGTTGTTGTTGCTTATTTGACGTTGTTGTTGTTGTTGTTGTTGTTTATTTGACGTTTTTTTTGTTGTTGTTTATTTGACGTTGTTGTTGTTGTTGTTTATTTGACGTTGTTGTTGTTGTTGACGTTGTTGTTGTTGTTGTTTATTTGACGTTGTTGTTGTTGTTGACATAGTTGTTGTTTATTTGACGTTGTTGTTGTTGTTGTTTATTTGACATTGTTTTTGTTGTTGTTTATTTGACGTTGTTGTTGTTGTTGTTGTTTATTTGACGTTGTTGTTGTTGACGTTGTTGTTGTTGTTGTTTATTTGACGTTGTTGTTGTTGTTGACGTTGTTGTTGTTTTTTATTTGACGTTGTTGTTGTTGTTGACATAGTTGTTTATTTGACGTTGTTGTTGTTGACGTTGTTGTTGTTGTTTATTTGACGTTGTTGTTGTTTATTTGACGGTGTTGTTGTTGTTGTTTATTTGACGTTGTTGTTGTTGTTGTTGTTTATTTGACGTTGTTGTTGTTGACGTTGTTGTTGTTTATTTGACGTTGTTTTTGTTGTTCTGGTTGTTGTTTATTTGACGTTGTTGTTGTTATTTATTTGACGTTGTTGTTGTTGTTGACGTTGTTGTTATTGTTGTTGTTGTTATTTATTTGACGTTGTTGTTGATGTTGTTGTTGTTATTGTTCATTTGACTTTGTTGTTGTTGTTGACGTTGTTGTTGTTGTTGACGTTGTTGTTGTTGTTTATTTGACGTTGTTGTTGTTGACGTTGTTGTTGTTGTTTATTTGACATTGTTGTTGTTGTTGTTGTTGACGGTGTTGTTGTTGTTGTTGATGTTGTTGTTGTTATTTATTTGACGTTGTTGTTGTTGTTGTTTATTTGACGTTGTTGTTGTTGTTGTTTATTTGACGTTGTTGTTGTTTATTTGACGTTGTTGTTGTTGACATTGTTGTTGTTGTTGTTTATTTGACGTTGTTGTTGTTTATTTGACGTAGTTGTTGTTGTTGACGTTGTTGTTGTTGTTGTTGTTGTTTATTTGACGTTGTTGTTGTTGTTGTTGTTTTTTTGACATTGTTGTTGTTGTTGACGTTGTTGTTGTTGTTGTTTATTTGACGTTGTTGTTGTTGTTGTTTATTTGAAGTTGTTGTTGTTGACGTTGTTGTTGTTGTTGTTTATTTGACGTTGTTGTTGTTGATGTTGTTGTTGTTGTTGTTGTTTATTTGACGTTGTTGTTGCTTATTTGACGTTGTTGTTGTTGTTGACGTTCTTGTTGTTGTTGTTTATTTGACATTGTTGTTGTTGTTGTTGACGTTGTTGTTATTGTTTATTTGACGTTGTTGTTGTTGTTGTTGTTTATTTGACGCTGTTGTTGTTGTTGTTTATTTGACGTTGTTGTTGTTGTTGTTTATTTGACGTTGTTGTTGTTGTTGTTATTTATTTGACGTTGTTATTGTTGTTGTTTATTTGACGTTGTTTTTGTTGACGTTGGTGGTGTTGTTGTTTATTTGACGTTGTTGTTGATTATTTGACATTGTTGTTGTTGTTGACGTTGTTGTTGTTGTTTATTTGACGTTGTTGTTATTTATTTGACGGTGTTGTTATTGTTGTTTATTTGCAATGTTGTTGTTGTTGTTTATTTGACGTTGTTGTTGTTGACGTTGTTATTGTTTATTTGACGTTGTTGTTGTTGTTCTTGTTGTTGTTTATTTGACGTTGCTGTTGTTGTTGTTGTCGTTGTCGTTGTTTATTTGGCGTTGTTGTTGTTGTTGTTGACGTTGTTGTTGTTGTTGACATAGTTGTTGTTTATTTGATGTTGTTGTTGTTGCCGTTGTTGTTGGTTATTTGATGTTGTTGTTGTTGTTCTTGTTGTTGTTTATTTGAGATTATTGTTGTTATTTATTTGACGTTGTTGTTGTTGTTGACGTTGTTGTTATTGTTGTTGGTATTGTTTATTTGACGTTGTTGTTGACGTTGTTGTTGTTATTGTTTATTTGACTTTGTTGTTGTTGTTGACGTTGTTGTTGTTGTTGACGTTGTTGTTGTTGTTGACGTTGTTGTTGTTGTTTATTTGACGTTGTTGTTGTTGACGTTGTTGTTGTTGTTTATTTGACATTGTTGTTGTTGTTGTTGTTGACGGTGTTGTTGTTGTTGTTGATGTTGTTGTTGTTATTTATTTGACGTTGTTGTTGTTGTTGTTGTTTATTTGACGTTGTTGTTGTTGTTTATTTGACGTTGTTGTTGTTGTTGACGTTGTTGTTATTGTTGTTGTTGTTGTTATTTATTTGACGTTGTTGTTGATGTTGTTGTTGTTATTGTTTATTTGACTTTGTTGTTGTTGTTGACGTTGTTGTTGTTGTTGACGTTGTTGTTGTTGTTGTTTATTTGACGTTGTTGTTGTTGACGTTGTTGTTGTTGTTTATTTGACATTGTTGTTGTTGTTGTTGTTGACGGTGTTGTTGTTGTTGTTGATGTTGTTGTTGTTATTTATTTGACGTTGTTGTTGTTGTTGTTGTTTATTTGACGTTGTTGTTGTTGTTTATTTGACGTTGTTGTTGTTTATTTGACGTTGTTGTTATTGACATTGTTGTTGTTGTTGTTTATTTGACGTTGTTGTTGTTGTTTATTTGACGTAGTTGTTGTTGTTGACGTTGTTGTTGTTGTTGTTGTTTATTTGACGTTGTTGTTGTTGTTGTTTTTTTGACATTGTTGTTGTTGTTGACGTTGTTGTTGTTGTTGTTGTTTATTTGACGTTGTTGTTGTTGTTTATTTGAAGTTGTTGTTGTTGACGTTGTTGTTGTTGTTGTTTATTTGACGTTGTTGTTGTTGATGTTGTTGTTGTTGTTGTTTATTTGACGTTGTTGTTGCTTATTTGACGTTGTTGTTGTTGTTGACGTTCTTGTTGTTGTTGTTTATTTGACATTGTTGTTGTTGTTGTTGTTGTTGACATTGTTGTTATTGTTTATTTGACGTTGTTGTTGTTGTTGTTGTTTATTTGACGCTGTTGTTGTTGTTGTTGTTTATTTGACGTTGTTGTTGTTGTTGTTTATTTGACGTTGTTGTTGTTGTTGTTTTTGTTGTTTATTTGACATTGTTATTGTTGTTGTTTATTTGACGTTGTTGTTGTTGACGTTGTTGTTGTTGTTGTTTATTTGACGTTGTTGTAGTTGATGTTGTTGTTGTTGTTGTTGTTGTTTATTTGATGTTGTTGTTGCTTATTTGACGTTGTTGTTGTTGTTGACATTGTTGTTGTTGTTGTTTATTTGACATTGTTGTTGTTGTTGTTGACGTTGTTGTTATTGTTTATTTGACGTTGTTGTTGTTGTTGTTGTTTATTTGACGTTGTTGTTGTTGTTGTTGTTTATTTGACGTTGTTGTTGCTTATTTGACGTTGTTGTTGTTGTTGACATTGTTGTTGTTGTTGTTTATTTGACATTGTTGTTGTTGTTGTTGATGTTGTTGTTATTGTTTATTTGACGTTGTTGTTGTTGTTGTTGTTTATTTGACGTTGTTGTTGTTGTTGTTGTTTATTTGACGTTGTTGTTGTTGTTGTTGTTATTTATTTGACGTTGTTATTGTTGTTGTTTATTTGACGTTGTTGTTTTTGTTGACGTTGGTGTTGTTGTTGTTTATTTGACGTTGTTGTTGTTGATTATTTGACATTGTTGTTGTTGTTGACGTTGTTGTTGTTGTTTATTTGACGTTGTTGTTGTTTATTTGACGGTGTTGTTGTTGTTTATTTGTCGTTATTGTTGTTGTTGTTGTTTATTTGACGTTGTTGTTGTTGTTGTTGACGTTGTTGTTGTTTATTTGACGTTGTTGTTGTGTTCTTGTTGTTGTTTATTTGACGTTGTTGTTGTTGTTGTCGTTGTTTATTTGACGTTGTTGTTGTTGTTGTTTGACGTTGTTGTTGTTTATTTGACATTGTTGTTGTTGTTGACGTTGTTGTTGTTGTTTATTTGACGTTGTTGTTGTTGTTTATTTGACATTGTTGTTGTTGTTGACGTTGTTGTTGTTGTTGTTGTTGTTGTTGTTTATTTGACGTTGTTGTTGTTGTTGTTGTTTATTTGACGTTGTTGTTGTCGTTGTTTATTTGACGTTGTTGTTGTTGTTGTTTATTTGATGTTGTTGTTGTTGTTTTGTTGTTTATTTGACGTTGTTGTTGTTGTTGACGTTGTTGTTGTTGCTTATTTGACGTTGTTGTTGTTGTTGTTGTTTATTTGACGTTTTTTTTGTTGTTGTTTATTTGACGTTGTTGTTGTTGTTGTTTATTTGACGTTGTTGTTGTTGTTGACGTTGTTGTTGTTGTTGTTTATTTGACGTTGTTGTTGTTGTTGACATAGTTGTTGTTTATTTGACGTTGTTGTTGTTGTTGTTTATTTGACATTGTTTTTGTTGTTGTTTATTTGACGTTGTTGTTGTTGTTGTTGTTTATTTGACGTTGTTGTTGTTGACGTTGTTGTTGTTGTTGTTTATTTGACGTTGTTGTTGTTGTTGATTTGACGTTGTTGTTGTTGTTGACATAGTTGTTTATTTGACGTTGTTGTTGTTGACGTTGTTGTTGTTGTTTATTTGACGTTGTTGTTGTTTATTTGACGGTGTTGTTGTTGTTGTTTATTTGACGTTGTTGCTGTTGTTGTTGTTTATTTGACGTTGTTGTTGTTGACGTTGTTGTTGTTTATTTGACGTTGTTTTTGTTGTTCTGGTTGTTGTTTATTTGACGTTGTTGTTGTTATTTATTTGACGTTGTTGTTGTTGTTGACGTTGTTGTTATTGTTGTTGTTATTGTTGTTGTTGTTATTTATTTGACGTTGTTGTTGATGTTGTTGTTGTTATTGTTCATTTGACTTTGTTGTTGTTGTTGACGTTGTTGTTGTTGTTGACGTTGTTGTTGTTGTTTATTTGACGTTGTTGTTGTTGACGTTGTTGTTGTTGTTTATTTGACATTGTTGTTGTTGTTGTTGTTGACGGTGTTGTTGTTGTTGTTGATGTTGTTGTTGTTATTTATTTGACGTTGTTGTTGTTGTTGTTTATTTGACGTTGTTGTTGTTGTTTATTTGACGTTGTTGTTGTTTATTTGACGTTGTTGTTGTTGACATTGTTGTTGTTGTTGTTTATTTGACGTTGTTGTTGTTTATTTGACGTAGTTGTTGTTGTTGACGTTGTTGTTGTTGTTGTTGTTGTTGTTTATTTGACGTTGTTGTTGTTGTTGTTGTTGTTTTTTTGACATTGTTGTTGTTGTTGACGTTGTTGTTGTTGTTGTTTATTTGACGTTGTTGTTGTTGTTGTTTATTTGAAGTTGTTGTTGTTGACGTTGTTGTTGTTGTTGTTGTTTATTTGACGTTGTTGTTATTGATGTTGTTGTTGTTGTTGTTTATTTGACGTTGTTGTTGCTTATTTGACGTTGTTGTTGTTGTTGACGTTCTTGTTGTTGTTGTTTATTTGACATTGTTGTTGTTGTTGTTGACGTTGTTGTTATTGTTTATTTGACGTTGTTGTTGTTGTTGTTGTTTATTTGACGCTGTTGTTGTTGTTGTTTATTTGACGTTGTTGTTGTTGTTGTTGTTTATTTGACGTTGTTGTTGTTGTTGTTATTTATTTGACGTTGTTATTGTTGTTGTTTATTTGACGTTGTTTTTATTGACGTTGGTGGTGTTGTTGTTTATTTGACGTTGTTGTTGATTATTTGACATTGTTGTTGTTGTTGACGTTGTTGTTGTTGTTTATTTGACGTTGTTGTTATTTATTTGACGGTGTTGTTATTGTTGTTTATTTGCAATGTTGTTGTTGTTGTTGTTGTTTATTTGACGTTGTTGTTGTTGACGTTGTTATTGTTTATTTGACGTTGTTGTTGTTGTTCTTGTTGTTGTTTATTTGACGTTGCTGTTGTTGTTGTTGTCGTTGTCGTTGTTTATTTGGCGTTGTTGTTGTTGTTGTTGACGTTGTTGTTGTTGTTGACATAGTTGTTGTTTATTTGACGTTGTTGTTGTTGCCGTTGTTGTTGTTTATTTGATGTTGTTGTTGTTGTTCTTGTTGTTGTTTATTTGAGATTATTGTTGTTATTTATTTGACGTTGTTGTTGTTGTTGACGTTGTTGTTATTGTTGTTGGTATTGTTTATTTGACGTTGTTGTTGACGTTGTTGTTGTTATTGTTTATTTGACTTTGTTGTTGTTGTTGACGTTGTTGTTGTTGTTGACGTTGTTGTTGTTGTTGACGTTGTTGTTGTTGTTTATTTGACGTTGTTGTTGTTGACGTTGTTGTTGTTGTTTATTTGACATTGTTGTTGTTGTTGTTGACGGTGTTGTTGTTGTTGTTGATGTTGTTGTTGTTATTTATTTGACGTTGTTGTTGTTGTTGTTTATTTGACGTTGTTGTTGTTGTTTATTTGACGTTGTTGTTGTTGTTGTTGTTTATTTGACGTTGTTGTTGTTGTTGTTTATTTGACGTTGTTGTTGTTGTTGTTGTTGTTTATTTGACGTTGTTGTTGTTGTTGTTTATTTGACGTTGTTGTTGTTGTTGTTGTTATTTATTTGACGTTGTTATTGTTGTTGTTTATTTGACGTTGTTGTTTTTGTTGACGTTGGTGGTGTTGTTGTTTATTTGACGTTGTTGTTGTTGATTATTTGACATTGTTGTTGTTGTTGTTGTTTATTTGACGTTGTTGTTGTTTATTTGACGGTGTTGTTGTTGTTTATTTGTCGTTATTGCTGTTGTTGTTGTTTATTTGACGTTGTTGTTGTTGTTGTTGACGTTGTTGTTGTTTATTTGACGTTGTTGTTGTTGTTCTTGTTGTTGTTTATTTGACGTTGTTGTTGTTGTTGTCGTTGTTTATTTGACGTTGTTGTTGTTGTTGTTGTTTGACGTTGTTGTTGTTTATTTGACATTGTTGTTGTTGTTGACGTTGTTGTTGTTGTTTATTTGACGTTGTTGTTGTTGTTTATTTGACATTGTTGTTGTTGTTGACGTTGTTGTTGTTGTTGTTGTTGTTTATTTGACGTTGTTGTTGTTGTTGTTGACGTTGTTGTTGTTGTTGTTATTTATTTAACGTTGTTGTTGTTGTTGTTGTTGTTTATTTGACGTTGTTGTTGTCGTTGTTTATTTGACGTTGTTGTTGTTGTTTATTTGATGTTGTTGTTGTTGTTGTTTTGTTGTTTATTTGACGTTGTTGTTGTTGTTGACGTTGTTGTTGTTGCTTATTTGACGTTGTTGTTGTTGTTGTTGTTTATTTGACGTTTTTTTGTTGTTGTTTATTTGACGTTGTTGTTGTTGTTGTTTATTTGACGTTGTTGTTGTTGTTGACGTTGTTGTTGTTGTTGTTGTTGTTTATTTGACGTTGTTGTTGTTGTTGACATAGTTGTTGTTTATTTGACGTTGTTGTTGTTGTTGTTTATTTGAAATTGTTTTTGTTGTTGTTTATTTGACGTTGTTGTTGTTGTTGTTTATTTGACGTTGTTGTTGTTGACGTTGTTGTTGTTGTTTATTTGACGTTGTTGTTGTTGTTGACGTTGTTGTTGTTTTTTATTTGACGTTGTTGTTGTTGTTGACATAGTTGTTGTTTATTTGACGTTGTTGTTGTTGACGTTGTTGTTGTTGTTTATTTGACGTTGTTGTTGTTTATTTGACGGTGTTGTTGTTGTTGTTTATTTGACGTTGTTGCTGTTGTTGTTGTTTATTTGACGTTGTTGTTGTTGACGTTGTTGTTGTTTATTTGACGTTGTTTTTGTTGTTCTGGTTGTTGTTTATTTGACGTTGTTGTTGTTATTTATTTGACGTTGTTGTTGTTGTTGACGTTGTTGTTATTGTTGTTGTTGTTGTTATTTATTTGACGTTGTTGTTGATGTTGTTGTTGTTATTGTTTATTTGACTTTGTTGTTGTTGTTGACGTTGTTGTTGTTGTTGACGTTGTTGTTGTTGTTGTTTATTTGACGTTGTTGTTGTTGACGTTGTTGTTGTTGTTTATTTGACATTGTTGTTGTTGTTGTTGTTGACGGTGTTGTTGTTGTTGTTGATGTTGTTGTTGTTATTTATTTGACGTTGTTGTTGTTGTTGTTTATTTGATGTTGTTGTTGTTGTTTATTTGACGTTGTTGTTGTTTATTTGACGTTGTTGTTGTTGACATTGTTGTTGTTGTTGTTTATTTGACGTTGTTGTTGTTGACATTGTTGTTGTTGTTGTTTATTTGACGTTGTTGTTGTTTATTTGACGTAGTTGTTGTTGTTGACGTTGTTGTTGTTGTTTATTTGACGTTGTTGTTGTTGTTGTTTTTTTGACATTGTTGTTGTTGTTGACGTTGTTGTTGTTGTTGTTTATTTGACGTTGTTGTTGTTGTTTATTTGAAGTTGTTGTTGTTGACGTTGTTGTTGTTGTTGTTTATTTGACGTTGTTGTTGTTGTTGTTGTTGTTTATTTGACGTTGTTGTTGCTTATTTGACGTTGTTGTTGTTGTTGACGTTCTTGTTGTTGTTGTTTATTTGACATTGTTGTTGTTGTTGTTGACGTTGTTGTTATTGTTTATTTGACGTTGTTGTTGTTGTTGTTGTTTATTTGACGTTGTTGTTGTTGTTGTTTATTTGACGTTGTTGTTGTTGTTGTTTATTTGACGTTGTTGTTGTTGTTGTTATTTATTTGACGTTGTTATTGTTGTTGTTTATTTGACGTTGTTTTTGTTGACGTTGGTGGTGTTGTTGTTTATTTGACGTTGTTGTTGATTATTTGACATTGTTGTTGTTGTTGACGTTGTTGTTGTTGTTTATTTGATGTTGTTGTTATTTATTTGACGGTGTTGTTGTTGTTGTTTATTTGACGTTGTTGTTGTTGTTGTTGTTTATTTGACGTTGTTGTTGTTGTTGACGTTGTTATTGTTTATTTGACATTGTTGTTGTTGTTGTTCTTGTTGTTGTTTATTTGACGTTGTTGTTGTTGTTGTCGTTGTCGTTGTTTATTTGGCGTTGTTGTTATTGTTGTTGACGTTGTTGTTGTTGTTGACATAGTTGTTGTTTATTTGACGTTGTTGTTGTTGCCGTTGTTGTTGTTTATTTGACGTTGTTGTTGTTGTTCTTATTGTTGTTTATTTGTGATTATTGTTGTTATTTATTTGACGTTGTTGTTGTTGTTGACGTTGTTGTTATTGTTGTTGGTATTGTTTATTTGACGTTGTTGTTGACGTTGTTGTTGTTATTGTTTATTTGACTTTGTTGTTGTTGTTGACGTTGTTGTTGTTGTTGACGTTGTTGTTGTTGTTTGTTTGACGTTGTTGTTGTTGACGTTGTTGTTGTTGTTTATTTGACATTGTTGTTGTTGTTGTTGACGGTGTTGTTGTTGTTGTTGATGTTGTTGTTGTTATTTATTTGACGTTGTTGTTGTTGTTGTTTATTTGACGTTGTTGTTGTTGTTTATTTGACGTTGTTGTTGTTGTTTATTTGACGTTGCTGTTGTTGACATTGTTGTTGTTGTTGTTGTTGTTTATTTGACGTTGTTGTTGTTTATTTGACGTAGTTGTTGTTGTTGACGTTGTTGTTGTTGTTGTTTATTTGGCGTTGTTGTTGTTGTTGTTTTTTTGACATTGTTGTTGTTGTTGACGTTGTTGTTGTTGTTTATTTGACGTTGTTGTTGTTGTTGTTGACGTTGTTGTTGTTGTTGTTGTTTATTTGACGTTGTTGTTATTTATTTGACATTGTTGTTGTTGTTCACGTTGTTGTTGTTGTTTATTTGACGTTGTTGTTGTTGTTTTTTTGACATTGTTATTGTTGTTGACGTTGTTGTTGTTGTTGTTTATTTGATGTTGTTGTTGTTGTTGACGTTGTTGTTGTTGTTGTTATTTATATGACGTTGTTGTTGTTGTTGTTGTTTTTGTTGTTTATTTGATGTTATTGTTGTTGTTGACGTTGTTGTTGTTGTTTATTTGACATTATTGCTGTTGTTGTTTATTTGACATTCTTTTTGTTGTTGTTTATTTGACGTTGTTGTTGTTGTTGTTGTTGTTGTTGTTTATTTGACGTTGTTGTTGTTGTTGTTGTTTATTTGACGTTGTTGTTGTTGTTGTTGTTTATTTGACGTTGTTGTTGTTGTTTATTTGACGTTGTTGTTGTTGACGTTGTTGTTGTTGTTGTTTATTTGACGTTGTTGTTGTTGACGTTGTTGTTGTTGTTGTTTATTTGACGTTGTTGTTGCTTATTTGACGTTGTTGTTGTTGTTGTTGACGTTGTTGTTGTTGTTTATTTGACGTTGTTGTTGTTGTTGTTGTTGTTGTTTATTTGACGCTGTTGTTGTTGTTGTTGTTTATTTGACGTTGTTGTTGTTGTTGTTTATTTGACGTTGTTGTTGTTGTTGTTGTTATTTATTTGACGTTGTTATTGTTGTTGTTTATTTGACGTTGTTGTTTTTGTTGACGTTGGTGGTGTTATTGTTTATTTGACGTTGTTGTTGTTGATTATTTGACATTGTTGTTGTTGTTGACGTAGTTGTTGTTGTTTATTTGACGTTGTTGTTGTTGTTGACGTTGTTGTTGTTGTTTATTTGACATTGTTGTTGTTGTTGTTGTTGTTTATTTGACGGTGTTGTTGTTGTTGACGGTGTTGTTGTTGTTGTTTATTTGACGTTGTTGTTGTTGTTGTTGACATAGTTGTTGTTGTTGTTTATTTGACGTTGTTGTTATTGTTGATGTTGTTGTTGTTTATTTGACGTTGTTGTTGTTGTTCTTGTTGTTGTTTATTTGACGTTGTTGTTGTTGTTGTTGTTGTTTATTTGACGTTGTTGTTGTTGTTGACGTTGTTGTTGTTGTTTATTTGACGTTGTTGTTGTTGTTTATTTGACATTGTTGTTGTTGTTGACGTTGTTGTTCTTGTTGTTGTTGTTATTGACGTTGTTGTTGTTGTTGTTATTTATTTGACGTATTTGTTGTTGTTGTTGTTTATTTGACGTTGTTGTTGTCGTTGTTTATTTGACGTTGTTGTTGTTGTTGTTTATTTGACGTTGTTGTTGTTGTTGTTTTGTTGTTTATTTGACGTTGTTGTTGTTGACGTTGTTGTTGTTGTTTATATGACGTTGTTGTTGTTGTTGTTGTATTTTATTTGACGTTGTTTTTGTTGTTGTTTATTTGATGTTGTTGTTGTTGTTGTTGTTTATTTGACGTTGCTGTTGTTGTTGACGTTGTTGTTGTTGTTGTTGTTTATTTGACGTTGTTGTTGTTGACATAGTTGTTGTTTATTTGACGTTGTTGTTGTTGTTGTTGTTGTTGTTTATTTGACATTGTTTTTGTTGTTGTTTATTTGACGTTGTTGTTGTTGTTGTTTGTTTGACGTTGTTGTTGTTGACATTGTTGTTGTTGTTTATTTGACGTTGTTGTTGTTGACGTTGTTGTTGTTGTTTATTTGACGTTGTTGTTGTTGTTGACATAGTTGTTGTTTATTTGACGTTGTTGTTGACGTTGTTATTGTGTATTTGACGTTGTTGTTGTTTATTTGACGTTGTTGTTGTTGTTGACGTTGTTGTTGTTGTTGTTGTTTATTTGACATTGTTGTTGACGTTGTTGTTGTTATTGTTTATTTGACTTTGTTGTTATTGTTGACGTTGTTGTTGTTGTTGACGTTGTTGTTGTTGTTGTTGACGTTGTTGTTGTTGTTTATTTGACGTTGTTGTTGTTAACGTTGTTGTTGTTGTTTATTTGACATTGTTGTTGTTGTTGTTGTTGACGGTGTTGTTGTTGTTGTTGACGGTGTTGTTGTTGTTGTTGATGTTGTTGTTGTTATTTATTTGACGTTGTTGTTGTTGTTGTTGTTGTTGACGTTGTTGTTGTTGTTGTTGTTGTTTATTTGACGTTTTTTGTTGTTTTTTATTTGACGTTGTTGTTGTTGTTGTTGTTTTTGTTGTTTATTTGACGTTGTTACTGTTGTTGTTGTTGTTTATTTGACGTTGTTGTTGTTGTTGTTGTTGTTGACGTTGTTGTTGTTGTTGTTATTTATTTGACGTTGTTGTTGTTGTTGTTATTGTTTATTTGACGTTGTTGTTGTTGTTGTTGTTTATTTGACGTTGTTGTTGTTGTTGTTTATTTGACGTTGTTGTTGTTGTTGTTGTTGTTTTTGTTGTTTATTTGACGTTGTTGTTGTTGTTGACGTTGTTGTTGTTGTTTATTTGACATTGTTGTTGTTGTTGTTTATTTGACATTCTTTTTGTTGTTGTTTATTTGACGTTGTTGTTGTTGTTGTTTATTTGACGTTGTAGTTGTTGTTGTTTATTTGACGTTGTTGTTGTTGTTGTTTATTTGACGTTGTTGTTGTTGTTGTTTATTTGACGTTGTTGTTGTTGACGTTGTTGTTGTTGTTGTTTATTTGACGTTGTTGTTGTTGATGTTGTTGTTGTTGTTGTTGTTGTTTATTTGACGTTGTTGTTGCTTATTTGACGTTGTTGTTGTTGTTGACATTATTGTTGTTGTTGTTTATTTGACATTGTTGTTGTTGTTGTTGACGTTGTTGTTATTGTTTATTTGACGTTGTTGTTGTTGTTGTTGTTGTTGTTTATTTGACGTTGTTGTTGTTGTTGTTGTTGTTTATTTGACGTTGTTGTTGTTGTTGTTGTTTATTTGACGTTGTTGTTGTTGTTGTTGTTGTTATTTATTTGACGTTGTTATTGTTGTTGTTTATTTGACGTTGTTGTTTTTGTTGACGTTGGTGGTGTTGTTGTTTATTTGACGTTGTTGTTGTTGATTATTTGACATTGTTGTTGTTGTTGACGTTGTTGTTGTTGTTTCATTGACGTTGTTGTTGTTTATTTGACGGTGTTGTTGTTGTTTATTTGTCGTTATTGCTGTTGTTGTTGTTTATTTGACGTTGTTGTTGTTGTTGTTGACGTTGTTGTTGTTTATTTGACGTTGTTGTTGTTGTTCTTGTTGTTGTTTATTTGACGTTGTTGTTGTTGTCGTTGTTTATTTGACGTTGTTGTTGTTGTTGTTGTTTGACGTTGTTGTTGTTTATTTGACATTGTTGTTGTTGTTGACGTTGTTGTTGTTGTTTATTTGACGTTGTTGTTGTTGTTTATTTGACATTGTTGTTGTTGTTGACGTTGTTGTTGTTGTTGTTGTTTATTTGACGTTGTTGTTGTTGTTGTTGTTGTTGTTGTTGACGTTGTTGTTGTTGTTGTTATTTATTTGACGTTGTTGTTGTTGTTGTTGACGTTGTTGTTGTTGTTGTTATTTTTTTGACGTTGTTGTTGTTGTTGTTTATTTGACGTTGTTGTTGTCGTTGTTTATTTGACGTTGTTGTTGTTGTTGTTTATTTGACGTTGTTGTTGTTGTTGTTTTGTTGTTTATTTGACGTTGTTGTTGTTGACGTTGTTGTTGTTGTTTATATGACGTTGTTGTTGTTGTTGTTGTATTTTATTTGACGTTGTTTTTGTTGTTGTTTATTTGATGTTGTTGTTGTTGTTGTTGTTTATTTGACGTTGCTGTTGTTGTTGACGTTGTTGTTGTTGTTGTTGTTTATTTGACGTTGTTGTTGTTGACATAGTTGTTGTTTATTTGACGTTGTTGTTGTTGTTGTTGTTTATTTGACAATGTTTTTGTTGTTGTTTATTTGACGTTGTTGTTGTTGTTGTTTGTTTGACGTTGTTGTTGTTGACATTGTTGTTGTTGTTTATTTGACGTTGTTGTTGTTGACGTTGTTGTTGTTGTTTATTTGACGTTGTTGTTGTTGTTGACATAGTTGTTGTTTATTTGACGTTGTTGTTGACGTTGTTATTGTGTATTTGACGTTGTTGTTGTTTATTTGACGTTGTTGTTGTTGTTGACGTTGTTGTTGTTGTTGTTGTTTATTTGACGTTGTTGTTGACGTTGTTGTTGTTATTGTTTATTTGACTTTGTTGTTATTGTTGACGTTGTTGTTGTTGTTGACGTTGTTGTTGTTGTTGTTGACGTTGTTGTTGTTGTTTATTTGACGTTGTTGTTGTTGACGTTGTTGTTGTTGTTTATTTGACATTGTTGTTGTTGTTGTTGTTGTCGGTGTTGTTGTTGTTGTTGACGGTGTTGTTGTTGTTGTTGATGTTGTTGTTGTTATTTATTTGACGTTGTTGTTGTTGTTGTTGTTGACGTTGTTGTTGTTGTTGTTGTTTATTTGACGTTTTTTGTTGTTGTTTATTTGACGTTGTTGTTGTTGTTGTTGTTTTTGTTGTTTATTTGACGTTGTTACTGTTGTTGTTGTTGTTGTTTATTTGACGTTGTTGTTGTTATTGTTGACGTTGTTGTTGTTGTTGTTATTTATTTGACGTTGTTGTTGTTGTTGTTGTTTATTTGACATTGTTGTTGTTGTTGTTTATTTGACGTTGTTGTTGTTGTTGTTTTTGTTGTTTATTTGACGTTGTTGTTGTTGTTGACGTTGTTGTTGTTGTTTATTTGACATTGTTGTTGTTGTTGTTTATTTGACATTCTTTTTGTTGTTGTTTATTTGACGTTGTTGTTGTTGTTGTTTATTTGACGTTGTAGTTGTTGTTGTTTATTTGACGTTGTTGTTGTTGTTGTTGTTTATTTGACGTTGTTGTTGTTGTTGTTTATTTGACGTTGTTGTTGTTGACGTTGTTGTTGTTGTTGTTTATTTGACGTTGTTGTTGTTGATGTTGTTGTTGTTGTTGTTGTTTATTTGACGTTGTTGTTGCTTATTTGACGTTGTTGTTGTTGTTGACATTATTGTTGTTGTTGTTTATTTGACATTGTTGTTGTTGTTGTTGACGTTGTTGTTATTGTTTATTTGACGTTGTTGTTGTTGTTGTTGTTGTTGTTTATTTGACGTTGTTGTTGTTGTTGTTGTTTATTTGACGTTGTTGTTGTTGTTGTTGTTTATTTGACGTTGTTGTTGTTGTTGTTGTTGTTGTTATTTATTTGACGTTGTTATTGTTGTTGTTTATTTGACGTTGTTGTTTTTGTTGACGTTGGTGGTGTTGTTGTTTATTTGACGTTGTTGTTGTTGATTATTTGACATTGTTGTTGTTGTTGACGTTGTTGTTGTTGTTTCATTGACGTTGTTGTTGTTTATTTGACGGTGTTGTTGTTGTTTATTTGTCGTTATTGCTGTTGTTGTTGTTTATTTGACGTTGTTGTTGTTGTTGTTGACGTTGTTGTTGTTTATTTGACGTTGTTGTTGTTGTTCTTGTTGTTGTTTATTTGACGTTGTTGTTGTTGTCGTTGTTTATTTGACGTTGTTGTTGTTGTTGTTGTTGTTGTTTGACGTTGTTGTTGTTTATTTGACATTGTTGTTGTTGTTGTTGACGTTGTTGTTGTTGTTGTTATTTATTTGACGTTGTTGTTGTTGTTGTTGTTGACGTTGTTGTTGTTGTTGTTATTTATTTGACGTTGTTGTTGTTGTTGTTGTTTATTTGACGTTGTTGTTGTCGTTGTTTATTTGACGTTGTTGTTGTTGTTGTTTATTTGACGTTGTTGTTGTTGTTGTTTTGTTGTTTATTTGACGTTGTTGTTGTTGACGTTGTTGTTGTTGTTTATATGACGTTGTTGTTGTTGTTGTTGTATTTTATTTGACGTTGTTTTTGTTGTTGTTTATTTGATGTTGTTGTTGTTGTTGTTTATTTAGCGTTGTTGTTGTTGTTGACGTTGTTGTTGTTGTTGTTGTTTATTTGACGTTGTTGTTATTGACATAGTTGTTGTTTATTTGACGTTGTTGTTGTTGTTGTTGTTGTTGTTTATTTGACATTGTTTTTGTTGTTGTTTATTTGACGTTGTTGTTGTTGTTGTTTGTTTGACGTTGTTGTTGTTGACATTGTTGTTGTTGTTTATTTGACGTTGTTGTTGTTGACGTTGTTGTTGTTGTTTATTTGACGTTGTTGTTGTTGTTGACATAGTTGTTGTTTATTTGACGTTGTTGTTGACGTTGTTATTGTGTATTTGACGTTGTTGTTGTTTATTTGACGTTGTTGTTGTTGTTGACGTTGTTGTTGTTGTTGTTGTTTATTTGACGTTGTTGTTGACGTTGTTGTTGTTATTGTTTATTTGACTTTGTTGTTATTGTTGACGTTGTTGTTGTTGTTGACGTTGTTGTTGTTGTTGTTGACGTTGTTGTTGTTGTTTATTTGACGTTGTTGTTGTTGACGTTGTTGTTGTTGTTTATTTGACATTGTTGTTGTTGTTGTTGACGGTGTTGTTGTTGTTGTTGACGGTGTTGTTGTTGTTGTTGATGTTGTTGTTGTTATTTATTTGACGTTGTTGTTGTTGTTGTTGTTGTTGACGTTGTTGTTGTTGTTGTTGTTTATTTGACGTTTTTTGTTATTGTTTATTTGACGTTGTTGTTGTTGTTGTTTTTGTTGTTTATTTGACGTTGTTACTGTTGTTGTTGTTGTTGTTGTTTATTTGACGTTGTTGTTGTTGTTGTTGACGTTGTTGTTGTTGTTGTTATTTATTTGACGTTGTTGTTGTTGTTGTTATTGTTTATTTGACGTTGTTGTTGTTGTTGTTGTTTATTTGACGTTGTTGTTGTTGTTGTTGTTTATTTGACGTTGTTTTTGTTGTTGTTGTTGTTGTTTTTGTTGTTTATTTGACGTTGTTGTTGTTGTTGACGTTGTTGTTGTTGTTTATTTGACATTGTTGTTGTTGTTGTTGTTTATTTGACATTCTTTTTGTTGTTATTTATTTGACGTTGTTGTTGTTGTTTATTTGACGTTGTAGTTGTTGTTGTTTATTTGACGTTGTTGTTGTTGTTTATTTGACGTTGTTGTTGTTGTTGTTTATTTGACGTTGTTGTTGTTGACGTTGTTGTTGTTGTTGTTTATTTGACGTTGTTGTTGTTGATGTTGTTGATGTTGTTGTTGTTGTTGTTGTTGTTTATTTGACGTTGTTGTTGCTTATTTGACGTTGTTGTTGTTGTTGACATTATTGTTGTTGTTGTTTATTTGACATTGTTGTTGTTGTTGTTGACGTTGTTGTTATTGTTTATTTGACGTTGTTGTTGTTGTTGTTGTTGTTTATTTGACGTTGTTGTTGTTGTTGTTGTTTATTTGACGTTGTTGTTGTTGTTGTTGTTTATTTGACGTTGTTGTTGTTGTTGTTGTTGTTATTTATTTGACGTTGTTATTGTTGTTGTTTATTTGACGTTGTTGTTTTTGTTGACGTTGGTGGTGTTGTTGTTTATTTGACGTTGTTGTTGTTGTTGTTTATTTGACGTTGTTGTTGTTGTTGTTTTGTTGTTTATTTGACGTTGTTGTTGTTGACGTTGTTGTTGTTGTTTATATGACGTTGTTGTTGTTGTTGTTGTATTTTATTTGACGTTGTTTTTGTTGTTGTTTATTTGATGTTGTTGTTGTTGTTGTTTATTTAGCGTTGTTGTTGTTGTTGACGTTGTGGTTGTTGTTGTTGTTTATTTGACGTTGTTGTTATTGACATAGTTGTTGTTTATTTGACGTTGTTGTTGTTGTTGTTGTTGTTTATTTGACATTGTTTTTGATGTTGTTTATTTGACGTTGTTGTTGTTGTTGTTTGTTTGACGTTGTTGTTGTTGACATTGTTGTTGTTGTTTATTTGACGTTGTTGTTGTTGACGTTGTTGTTGTTGTTTATTTGACGTTGTTGTTGTTGTTGACATAGTTGTTGTTTATTTGACGTTGTTGTTGACGTTGTTATTGTGTATTTGACGTTGTTGTTGTTTATTTGACGTTGTTGTTGTTGTTGACGTTGTTGTTGTTGTTGTTGTTTATTTGACGTTGTTGTTGACGTTGTTGTTGTTATTGTTTATTTGACTTTGTTGTTATTGTTGACGTTGTTGTTGTTGTTGACGTTGTTGTTGTTGTTGTTGACGTTGTTGTTGTTGTTTATTTGACGTTGTTGTTGTTGACGTTGTTGTTGTTGTTTATTTGACATTGTTGTTGTTGTTGTTGTTGTTGACGGTGTTGTTGTTGTTGTTGACGGTGTTGTTGTTGTTGTTGATGTTGTTGTTGTTATTTATTTGACGTTGTTGTTGTTGTTGTTGTTGTTGACGTTGTTGTTGTTGTTGTTGTTTATTTGACGTTTTTTGTTATTGTTTATTTGACGTTGTTGTTGTTGTTGTTGTTTTTGTTGTTTATTTAACGTTGTTACTGTTGTTGTTGTTGTTGTTGTTTATTTGACGTTGTTGTTGTTGTTGTTGACGTTGTTGTTGTTGTTGTTATTTATTTGACGTTGTTGTTGTTGTTGTTATTGTTTATTTGACGTTGTTGTTGTTGTTGTTGTTTATTTGACGTTGTTGTTGTTGTTGTTTATTTGACGTTGTTTTTGTTGTTGTTGTTGTTGTTTTTGTTGTTTATTTGACGTTGTTGTTGTTGTTGACGTTGTTGTTGTTGTTTATTTGACATTGTTGTTGTTGTTGTTTATTTGACATTCTTTTTGTTGTTGTTTATTTGACGTTGTTGTTGTTGTTTATTTGACGTTGTAGTTGTTGTTGTTTATTTGACGTTGTTGTTGTTGTTTATTTGACGTTGTTGTTGTTGTTGTTTATTTGACGTTGTTGTTGTTGACATTGTTGTTGTTGTTGTTTATTTGACGTTGTTGTTGTTGATGTTGTTGATGTTGTTGTTGTTGTTGTTGTTGTTTATTTGACGTTGTTGTTGCTTATTTGACGTTGTTGTTGTTGTTGACATTATTGTTGTTGTTGTTTATTTGACATTGTTGTTGTTGTTGTTGACGTTGTTGTTATTGTTTATTTGACGTTGTTGTTGTTGTTGTTGTTGTTTATTTGACGTTGTTGTTGTTGTTGTTGTTTATTTGACGTTGTTGTTGTTGTTGTTGTTTATTTGACGTTGTTGTTGTTGTTGTTGTTGTTATTTATTTGACGTTGTTATTGTTGTTGTTTATTTGACGTTGTTGTTTTTGTTGACGTTGGTGGTGTTGTTGTTTATTTGACGTTGTTGTTGTTGATTATTTGACATTGTTGTTGTTGTTGACGTTGTTGTTGTTGTTTCATTGACGTTGTTGTTGTTTATTTGACGGTGTTGTTGTTGTTTATTTGTCGTTATTGCTGTTGTTGTTGTTTATTTGACGTTGTTGTTGTTGTTGTTGACGTTGTTGTTGTTTATTTGACGTTGTTGTTGTTGTTCTTGTTGTTGTTTATTTGACGTTGTTGTTGTTGTCGTTGTTTATTTGACGTTGTTGTTGTTGTTTGACGTTGTTGTTGTTTATTTGACATTGTTGTTGTTGTTGACGTTGTTGTTGTTGTTTATTTGACGTTGTTGTTGTTGTTTATTTGACATTGTTGTTGTTGTTGACGTTGTTGTTGTTGTTGTTGTTGTTTATTTGACGTTGTTGTTGTTGTTGTTGTTGACGTTGTTGTTGTTGTTGTTATTTATTTGACGTTGTTGTTGTTGTTGTTGTTGTTGACGTTGTTGTTGTTGTTATTTATTTGACGTTGTTGTTGTTGTTGTTGTTTATTTGACGTTGTTGTTGTCGTTGTTTATTTGACGTTGTTGTTGTTGTTGTTTATTTGACGTTGTTGTTGTTGTTTTGTTGTTTATTTGACGTTGTTGTTGTTGACGTTGTTGTTGTTGTTTATATGACGTTGTTGTTGTTGTTGTTGTATTTTATTTGACGTTGTTTTTGTTGTTGTTTATTTGATGTTGTTGTTGTTGTTGTTGTTTATTTGACGTTGTTGTTGTTGTTGACATTGTTGTTGTTGTTGTTGTTTATTTGACGTTGTTGTTATTGACATAGTTGTTGTTTATTTGACGTTGTTGTTGTTGTTGTTGTTGTTTATTTGACATTGTTTTTGTTGTTGTTTATTTGACGTTGTTGTTGTTGTTGTTGTTTGTTTGACGTTGTTGTTGTTGACATTGTTGTTGTTGTTTATTTGACGTTGTTGTTGTTGACGTTGTTGTTGTTGTTTATTTGACGTTGTTGTTGTTGTTGACATAGTTGTTGTTTATTTGACGTTGTTGTTGACGTTGTTATTGTGTATTTGACGTTGTTGTTGTTTATTTGACGTTGTTGTTGTTGTTGACGTTGTTGTTGTTGTTGTTGTTTATTTGACGTTGTTGTTGACGTTGTTGTTGTTATTGTTTATTTGACTTTGTTGTTATTGTTGACGTTGTTGTTGTTGTTGACGTTGTTGTTGTTGTTGTTGACGTTGTTGTTGTTGTTTATTTGACGTTGTTGTTGTTGACGTTGTTGTTGTTGTTTATTTGACATTGTTGTTGTTGTTGTTGTTGACGGTGTTGTTGTTGTTGTTGACGGTGTTGTTGTTGTTGTTGATGTTGTTGTTGTTATTTATTTGACGTTGTTGTTGTTGTTGTTGTTGACGTTGTTGTTGTTGTTGTTGTTTATTTGACGTTTTTTGTTGTTGTTTATTTGACGTTGTTGTTGTTGTTGTTGTTTTTGTTGTTTATTTGACGTTGTTACTGTTGTTGTTGTTGTTGTTTATTTGACGTTGTTGTTGTTGTTGTTGACGTTGTTGTTGTTGTTGTTATTTATTTGATGTTGTTGTTGTTGTTGTTATTGTTTATTTGACGTTGTTGTTGTTGTTGTTGTTTATTTGACGTTGTTGTTGTTGTTGTTTATTTGACGTTGTTTTTGTTGTTGTTGTTGTTGTTTTTGTTGTTTATTTGACGTTGTTGTTGTTGTTGACGTTGTTGTTGTTGTTTATTTGACATTGTTGTTGTTGTTGTTTATTTGACATTCTTTTTGTTGTTGTTTATTTGACGTTGTTGTTGTTGTTGTTTATTTGACGTTGTAGTTGTTGTTGTTTATTTGACGTTGTTGTTGTTGTTGTTTATTTGACGTTGTTGTTGTTGTTGTTTATTTGACGTTGTTGTTGTTGACGTTGTTGTTGTTGTTGTTTATTTGACGTTGTTGTTGTTGATGTTGTTGTTGTTGTTGTTGTTTATTTGACGTTGTTGTTGCTTATTTGACGTTGTTGTTGTTGTTGACATTATTGTTGTTGTTGTTTATTTGACATTGTTGTTGTTGTTGTTGACGTTGTTGTTATTGTTTATTTGACGTTGTTGTTGTTGTTGTTGTTTATTTGACGTTGTTGTTGTTGTTGTTGTTTATTTGACGTTGTTGTTGTTGTTGTTGTTTATTTGACGTTGTTGTTGTTGTTGTTGTTATTTATTTGACGTTGTTATTGTTGTTGTTTATTTGACGTTGTTGTTTTTGTTGACGTTGGTGGTGTTGTTGTTTATTTGACGTTGTTGTTGTTGTTGACGTTGTTATTGTTGTTTTTTATTTGACGTTGTTGTTGTTGTTGTTGTTATTGTTTATTTGACGTTGTAGTTGTTGTTGTTTATTTGACGTTGTTGTTGTTGTTGTTTATTTGACGTTGTTGTTGTTGTTGTTTATTTGACGTTGTTGTTGTTGACGTTGTTGTTGTTGTTGTTTATTTGACGTTGTTGTTGTTGTTGTTGATGTTGTTGTTGTTGTTGTTGTTTATTTGACGTTGTTGTTGCTTATTTGACGTTGTTGTTGTTGTTGACATTATTGTTGTTGTTGTTTATTTGACATTGTTGTTGTTGTTGTTGACGTTGTTGTTATTGTTTATTTGACGTTGTTGTTGTTGTTGTTGTTGTTTATTTGACGTTGTTGTTGTTGTTGTTTATTTGACGTTGTTGTTGTTGTTGTTTATTTGACGCTGTTGTTGTTGTTGTTGTTGTTATTTATTTGACGTTGTTATTGTTGTTGTTTATTTGACGTTGTTGTTTTTGTTGACGTTGGTGGTGTTGTTGTTTATTTGACGTTGTTGTTGTTGATTATTTGACATTGTTGTTGTTGTTGACGTTGTTGTTGTTGTTTCATTGACGTTGTTGTTGTTTATTTGACGGTGTTGTTGTTGTTTATTTGTCGTTATTGTTGTTGTTGTTGTTTATTTGACGTTGTTGTTGTTGTTGTTGTTGACGTTGTTGTTGTTTATTTGACGTTGTTGTTGTTGTTCTTGTTGTTGTTTATTTGACATTGTTGTTGTTGTCGTTGTTTATTTGACGTTGTTGTTGTTGTTGTTGTTTGACGTTGTTGTTGTTTATTTGACATTGTTGTTGTTGTTGACGTTGTTGTTGTTGTTTATTTGACGTTGTTGTTGTTGTTTATTTGACATTGTTGTTGTTGTTGACGTTGTTGTTGTTGTTGTTGTTGTTTATTTGACGTTGTTGTTGTTGTTGTTGTTGACGTTGTTGTTGTTGTTGTTATTTTTTTGACGTTGTTGTTGTTGTTGTTGTTGTTGACGTTGTTGTTGTTATTGTTATTTATTTGACGTTGTTGTTGTTGTTGTTTATTTGACGTTGTTGTTGTCGTTGTTTATTTGACGTTGTTGTTGTTGTTGTTTTGTTGTTTATTTGACGTTGTTGTTGTTGACGTTGTTGTTGTTGTTTATATGACGTTGTTGTTGTTGTTGTTGTATTTTATTTGACGTTGTTTTTGTTGTTGTTTATTTGATGTTGTTGTTGTTGTTGTTTATTTGACGTTGTTGTTGTTGTTGACGTTGTTGTTGTTGTTGTTGTTGTTGTTTATTTGACGTTGTTGTTATTGACATAGTTGTTGTTTATTTGACGTTGTTGTTGTTGTTGTTGTTGTTTATTTGACATTGTTTTTGTTGTTGTTTATTTGACGTTGTTGTTGTTGTTGTTGTTTGTTTGACGTTGTTGTTGTTGACATTGTTGTTGTTGTTTATTTGACGTTGTTGTTGTTGACGTTGTTGTTGTTGTTTATTTGACGTTGTTGTTGTTGACATAGTTGTTGTTTATTTGACGTTGTTGTTGACGTTGTTATTGTGTATTTGACGTTGTTGTTGTTTATTTGACGTTGTTGTTGTTGTTGACGTTGTTGTTGTTGTTGTTGTTTATTTGACGTTGTTGTTGACGTTGTTGTTGTTATTGTTTATTTGACTTTGTTGTTATTGTTGACGTTGTTGTTGTTGTTGTTGACGTTGTTGTTGTTGTTGTTGACGTTGTTGTTGTTGTTTATTTGACGTTGTTGTTGTTGACGTTGTTGTTGTTGTTTATTTGACATTGTTGTTGTTATTGTTGTTGACGGTGTTGTTGTTGTTGTTGACGGTGTTGTTGTTGTTGTTGATGTTGTTGTTGTTATTTATTTGACGTTGTTGTTGTTGTTGTTGTTGTTGACGTTGTTGTTGTTGTTGTTGTTTATTTGACGTTTTTTGTTGTTGTTTATTTGACGTTGTTGTTGTTGTTGTTTTTGTTGTTTATTTGACGTTGTTACTGTTGTTGTTGTTGTTGTTTATTTGACGTTGTTGTTGTTGTTGTTGACGTTGTTGTTGTTGTTGTTATTTATTTGACGTTGTTGTTGTTGTTGTTATTGTTTATTTGACGTTGTTGTTGTTGTTGTTGTTTATTTGACGTTGTTGTTGTTGTTGTTTATTTGACGTTGTTGTTGTTGTTGTTGTTGTTGTTTTTGTTGTTTATTTGACGTTGTTGTTGTTGTTGACGTTGTTGTTGTTGTTTATTTGACATTGTTGTTGTTGTTGTTTATTTGACATTCTTTTTGTTGTTGTTTATTTGACGTTGTTGTTGTTGTTGTTGTTTATTTGACGTTGTTGTTGTTGTTGTTTATTTGACGTTGTTGTTGTTGTTGTTTATTTGACGTTGTTGTTGTTGTTGTTTATTTGACGTTGTTGTTGTTGACGTTGTTGTTGTTGTTGTTTATTTGACGTTGTTGTTGTTGATGTTGTTGTTGTTGTTGTTGTTTATTTGACGTTGTTGTTGCTTATTTGACGTTGTTGTTGTTGTTGACATTATTGTTGTTGTTGTTTATTTGACATTGTTGTTGTAGTTGTTGACGTTGTTGTTATTGTTTATTTGACGTTGTTGTTGTTGTTTATTTGACGTTGTTGTTGTTGTTGTTGTTTATTTGACGTTGTTGTTGTTGTTGTTTATTTGACGTTGTTGTTGTTGTTGTTGTTATTTATTTGACGTTGTTATTGTTGTTGTTTATTTGACGTTGTTGTTTTTGTTGACGTTGGTGGTGTTGTTGTTTATTTGACGTTGTTGTTGTTGATTATTTGACATTGTTGTTGTTGTTGACGTTGTTGTTGTTGTTTCATTGACGTTGTTGTTGTTTATTTGACGGTGTTGTTGTTGTTTATTTGTCGTTATTGCTGTTGTTGTTGTTTATTTGACGTTGTTGTTGTTGTTGTTGTTGACGTTGTTGTTGTTTATTTGACGTTGTTGTTGTTGTTCTTGTTGTTGTTTATTTGACGTTGTTGTTGTTGTCGTTGTTTATTTGACGTTGTTGTTGTTGTTGTTGTTTGACGTTGTTGTTGTTTATTTGACATTGTTGTTGTTGTTGACGTTGTTGTTGTTGTTTATTTGACGTTGTTGTTGTTGTTTATTTGACATTGTTGTTGTTGTTGACGTTGTTGTTGTTGTTGTTGTTGTTTATTTGACGTTGTTGTTGTTGTTGTTGTTGACGTTGTTGTTGTTGTTGTTATTTATTTGACGTTGTTGTTGTTGTTGTTGTTGTTGTTTATTTGACGTTGTTGTTGTCGTTGTTTATTTGACGTTGTTGTTGTTGTTTATTTGATGTTGTTGTTGTTGTTGTTTTGTTGTTTATTTGGCGTTGTTGTTGTTGTTGACGTTGTTGTTGTTGCTTATTTGACGTTGTTGTTGTTGATGTTGTTTATTTGACGTTTTTTTTGTTGTTGTTTATTTGACGTTGTTGTTGTTGTTGTTTATTTGACGTTGTTGTTGTTGTTGACGTTGTTGTTGTTGTTGTTTATTTGACGTTGTTGTTGTTGACATAGTTGTTGTTTATTTGACGTTGTTGTTGTTGTTGTTTATTTGACATTGTTTTTGTTGTTGTTTATTTGACGTTGTTGTTGTTGTTGTTGTTGTTTATTTGACGTTGTTGTTGTTGACGTTGTTGTTGTTGTTTATTTGACGTTGTTGTTGTTGTTGACGTTGTTGTTGTTTTTTATTTGACGTTGTTGTTGTTGTTGACATAGTTGTTGTTTATTTGACGTTGTTGTTGTTGACGTTGTTGTTGTTGTTTATTTGATGTTGTTGTTGTTTATTTGACGGTGTTGTTGTTGTTGTTTATTTGACGTTGTTGCTGTTGTTGACGTTGTTGTTGTTGTTTCATTGACGTTGTTGTTGTTTATTTGACGGTGTTGTTGTTGTTTATTTGTCGTTATTGTTGTTGTTGTTGTTTATTTGACGTTGTTGTTGTTGTTGTTGACGTTGTTGTTGTTTATTTGACGTTGTTGTTGTTGTTGTTGTTGTTTATTTGACGTTGTTGTTGTTGTCGTTGTTTATTTGACGTTGTTGTTGTTGTTGTTTGACGTTGTTGTTGTTTATTTGACATTGTTGTTGTTGACGTTGTTGTTGTTGTTTATTTGACGTTGTTGTTGTTGTTTATTTGACATTGTTGTTGTTGTTGACGTTGTTGTTGTTGTTGTTGTTGTTTATTTGACGTTGTTGTTGTTGTTGTTGTTGTTGACGTTGTTGTTGTTGTTGTTATTTATTTGACGTTGTTGTTGTTGTTGTTGTTGACGTTGTTGTTGTTGTTGTTATTTATTTGACGTTGTTGTTGTTGTTGTTGTTTATTTGACGTTGATGTTGTCGTTGTTTATTTGACGTTGTTGTTGTTGTTGTTTATTTGACGTTGTTGTTGTTGTTGTTTTGTTGTTTATTTGACGTTGTTGTTGTTGACGTTGTTGTTGTTGTTTATATGACGTTGTTGTTGTTGTTGTTGTATTTTATTTGACGTTGTTTTTGTTGTTGTTTATTTGATGTTGTTGTTGTTGTTGTTGTTGTTTATTTGACGTTGTTGTTGTTGTTGACGTTGTTGTTGTTGTTGTTTATTTGACGTTGTTGTTGTTGACATAGTTGTTGTTTATTTGACGTTGTTGTTGTTGTTGTTGTTGTTGTTTATTTGACATTGTTTTTGTTGTTGTTTATTTGACGTTGTTGTTGTTGTTGTTTGTTTGACGTTGTTGTTGTTGACATTGTTGTTGTTGTTTATTTGACGTTGTTGTTGTTGACGTTGTTGTTGTTGTTTATTTGACGTTGTTGTTGTTGTTGACATAGTTGTTGTTTATTTGACGTTGTTGTTGACGTTGTTATTGTGTATTTGACGTTGTTGTTGTTTATTTGACGTTGTTGTTGTTGTTGACGTTGTTGTTGTTGTTGTTTATTTGACGTTGTTGTTGACGTTGTTGTTGTTATTGTTTATTTGACTTTGTTGTTATTGTTGACGTTGTTGTTGTTGTTGACGTTGTTGTTGTTGTTGTTGACGTTGTTGTTGTTGTTTATTTGACGTTGTTGTTGTTGACGTTGTTGTTGTTGTTTATTTGACATTGTTGTTGTTGTTGTTGTTGACGGTGTTGTTGTTGTTGTTGACGGTGTTGTTGTTGTTGTTGATGTTGTTGTTGTTATTTATTTGACGTTGTTGTTGTTGTTGTTGTTGTTGACGTTGTTGTTGTTGTTGTTGTTTATTTGACGTTTTTTGTTGTTGTTTATTTGACGTTGTTGTTGTTGTTGTTGTTTTTGTTGTTTATTTGACGTTGTTACTGTTGTTGTTGTTGTTGTTTATTTGACGTTGTTGTTGTTGTTGTTGACGTTGTTGTTGTTGTTGTTATTTATTTGACGTTGTTGTTGTTGTTGTTATTGTTTATTTGACGTTGTTGTTGTTGTTGTTGTTTATTTGACATTGTTGTTGTTGTTGTTTATTTGACATTCTTTTTGTTGTTGTTTATTTGACGTTGTTGTTGTTGTTGTTGTTTATTTGACGTTGTTGTTGTTGTTGTTGTTGTTTATTTGACGTTGTTGTTGTTGTTGTTTATTTGACGTTGTTGTTGTTGTTGTTTATTTGACGTTGTTGTTGTTGTTGTTTATTTGACGTTGTTGTTGTTGTTGTTTATTTGACATTGTTGTTGTTGACGTTGTTGTTGTTGTTGTTTATTTGACGTTGTTGTTGTTGATGTTGTTGTTGTTGTTGTTGTTTATTTGACGTTGTTGTTGCTTATTTGACGTTGTTGTTGTTGTTGACATTATTGTTGTTGTTGTTTATTTGACATTGTTGTTGTTGTTGTTGACGTTGTTGTTATTGTTTATTTGACGTTGTTGTTGTTGTTTATTTGACGTTGTTGTTGTTGTTGTTGTTTATTTGACGTTGTTGTTGTTGTTTATTTGACGTTGTTGTTGTTGTTGTTGTTGTTATTTATTTGACGTTGTTATTGTTGTTGTTTATTTGACGTTGTTGTTTTTGTTGACGTTGGTGGTGTTGTTGTTTATTTGACGTTGTTGTTGTTGATTATTTGACATTGTTGTTGTTGTTGACGTTGTTGTTGTTGTTTCATTGACGTTGTTGTTGTTTATTTGACGGTGTTGTTGTTGTTTATTTGTCGTTATTGCTGTTGTTGTTGTTGTTGTTGTTGACGTTGTTGTTGTTTATTTGACGTTGTTGTTCTTGTTCTTGTTGTTGTTTATTTGACGTTGTTGTTGTTGTCGTTGTTTATTTGACGTTGTTGTTGTTGTTGTTTGACGTTGTTGTTGTTTATTTGACATTGTTGTTGTTGTTGAAGTTGTTGTTGTTGTTTATTTGACGTTGTTGTTGTTGTTTATTTGACATTGTTGTTGTTGTTGACGTTGTTGTTGTTGTTGTTGTTGTTTATTTGACGTTGTTGTTGTTGTTGT
The DNA here is from genome assembly GCA_948472305.1 of Vicia faba. Classification (NCBI taxonomy): domain Eukaryota; kingdom Viridiplantae; phylum Streptophyta; class Magnoliopsida; order Fabales; family Fabaceae; genus Vicia; species Vicia faba. Next base: position 473,540,280 of record OX451738.1, read on the forward strand.
TGTTGACGTTGTTGTTGTTGTTGTTATTTATTTGACGTTGTTGTTGTTGTTGTTGTTGTTGTTTATTTGACGTTGTTGTTGTCGTTGTTTATTTGACGTTGTTGTTTATTTGATGTTGTTGTTGTTGTTGTTTTGTTGTTTATTTGGCGTTGTTGTTGTTGTTGACGTTGTTGTTGTTGCTTATTTGACGTTGTTGTTGTTGATGTTGTTTATTTGACGTTTTTTTTGTTGTTGTTTATTTGACGTTGTTGTTGTTGTTGTTTATTTGACGTTGTTGTTGTTGTTGACGTTGTTGTTGTTGTTGTTTATTTGACGTTGTTGTTGTTGTTGACATAGTTGTTGTTTATTTGACGTTGTTGTTGTTGTTTATGTGACATTGTTTTTGTTGTTGTTTATTTGACGTTGTTGTTGTTGTTGTTGTTTATTTGACGTTGTTGTTGTTGACGTTGTTGTTGTTGTTTATTTGACGTTGTTGTTGTTGTTGACGTTGTTGTTGTTTTTTATTTGACGTTGTTGTTGTTGTTGACATAGTTGTTGTTTATTTGACGTTGTTGTTGTTGACGTTGTTGTTGTTGTTTATTTGACGTTGTTGTTGTTTATTTGACGGTGTTGTTGTTGTTGTTTATTTGACGTTGTTGCTGTTGTTGTTGTTTATTTGACGTTGTTGTTGTTGACGTTGTTGTTGTTTATTTGACGTTGTTTTTGTTGTTCTGGTTGTTGTTTATTTGACGTTGTTGTTGTTATTTATTTGACGTTGTTGTTGTTGTTGACGTTGTTGTTATTGTTGTTGTTGTTATTTATTTGACGTTGTTGTTGACGTTGTTGTTGTTATTGTTTATTTGACTTTGTTGTTGTTGTTGACGTTGTTGTTGTTGTTGACGTTGTTGTTGTTGTTGTTTATTTGACGTTGTTGTTGTTGACGTTGTTGTTGTTGTTTATTTGACATTGTTGTTGTTGTTGATGTTGACGGTGTTGTTGTTGTTGTTGATGTTGTTGTTGTTATTTATTTGACGTTGTTGTTGTTGTTATTTATTTGACGTTGTTGTTGTTGTTTATTTGACGTTGTTGTTGTTTATTTGACGTTGTTGTTGTTGACATTGTTGTTGTTGTTGTTTATTTGACATTGTTGTTGTTTATTTGACGTAGTTGTTGTTGTTGACGTTGTTGTTGTTGTTGTTGTTTATTTGACGTTGATGTTGTTGTTGTTTATTTGACGTTGTTGTTGTTGACGTTGTTGTTGTTGTTGTTTATTTGACGTTGTTGTTGTTGATGATGTTGTTGTTGTTGTTGTTTATTTGACGTTGTTGTTGCTTATTTGACGTTGTTGTTGTTTTTTTTGACATTGTTGTTGTTGTTGACGTTGTTGTTGTTGTTGTTGTTGTTTATTTGACGTTGATGTTGTTGTTGTTTATTTGACGTTGTTGTTGTTGACGTTGTTGTTGTGGTTGTTTATTTGACGTTGTTGTTGTTGATGATGTTGTTGTTGTTGTTGTTTATTTGACGTTGTTGTTGCTTATTTGACGTTGTTGTTGTTGTTGACGTTCTTGTTGTTGTTGTTTATTTGACATTGTTGTTGTTGTTGTTGACGTTGTTGTTATTGTTTATTTGACGTTGTTGTTGTTGTTGTTGTTTATTTGACGCTGTTGTTGTTGTTGTTGTTTATTTGACGTTGTTGTTGTTGTTGTTTATTTGACGTTGTTGTTGTTGTTGTTATTTATTTGACGTTGTTATTGTTGTTGTTTATTTGACGTTGTTTTTGTTGACGTTGGTGGTGTTGTTGTTTATTTGACGTTGTTGTTGATTATTTGACATTGTTGTTGTTGTTGACGTTGTTGTTGTTGTTTATTTGACGTTGTTGTTATTTATTTGACGGTGTTGTTGTTGTTGTTTATTTGACGTTGTTGTTGTTGTTTATTTGACGTTGTTGTTGTTGTTGACGTTGTTATTGTTTATTTGACGTTGTTGTTGTTGTTCTTGTTGTTGTTTATTTGACGTTGTTGTTGTTGTTGTTGTCGTTGTCGTTGTTTATTTGGCGTTGTTGTTGTTGTTGTTGACGTTGTTGTTGTTGTTGACATAGTTGTTGTTTATTTGAAGTTGTCGTTGTTGCCGTTGTTGTTGTTTATTTGACGTTGTTGTTGTTGTTCTTGTTGTTGTTTATTTGAGATTATTGTTGTTATTTATTTGACGTTGTTGTTGTTGACGTTGTTGTTATTGTTGTTGGTATTGTTTATTTGACGTTGTTATTGACGTTGTTGTTGTTATTATTTATTTGACTTTGTTGTTGTTGTTGACGTTGTTGTTGTTGTTGTTGACGTTGTTGTTGTTGTTGACGTTGTTGTTGTTGTTTATTTGACGTTGTTGTTGTTGACGTTGTTGTTGTTGTTTATTTGACATTGTTGTTGTTGTTGTTGACGGTGTTGTTGTTGTTGTTGATGTTGTTGTTGTTATTTATTTGACGTTGTTGTTGTTGTTGTTTATTTGACGTTGTTGTTGTTGTTTATTTGATGTTGTTGTTGTTGTTTATTTGACGTTGCTGTTGTTGACATTGTTGTTGTTGTTGTTTATTTGACGTTGTTGTTGTTTATTTGACGTAGTTGTTGTTGTTGACGTTGTTGTTGTTGTTGTTTATTTGGCGTTGTTGTTGTTGTTGTTTTTTTGACATTGTTGTTGTTGTTGACGTTGTTGTTGTTGTTCTTGTTTATTTGACGTTGTTGTTGTTGTTGACGTTGTTGTTGTTGTTGTTTATTTGACGTTGTTGTTGTTTATTTGACATTGTTGTTGTTGTTCACGTTGTTGTTGTTGTTTATTTGACGTTGTTGTTGTTGTTTTTTTGACATTGTTATTGTTGTTGACGTTGTTGTTGTTGTTTATTTGACATTATTGTTGTTGTTGTTTATTTGACATTCTTTTTGTTGTTGTTTATTTGACGTTGTTGTTGTTGTTGTTGTTGTTGTTGTTTATCTGACGTTGTTGTTGTTGTTGTTGTTGTTTATTTGACGTTGTTGTTGTTGTTGTTTATTTGACGTTGTTGTTGTTGTTGTTTATTTGACGTTGTTGTTGTTGACGTTGTTGTTGTTGTTGTTTATTTGACGTTGTTGTTGTTGACGTTGCTGTTGTTGTTGTTTATTTGACATTGTTGTTGCTTATTTGACGTTGTTGTTGTTGTTGACGTTGTTGTTGTTGTTGTTGTTGTTTATTTGACATTGTTGTTGTTGTTGTTGACGTTGTTGTTGTTGTTGTTTATTTGACGTTGTTGTTGTTGTTGTTGTTTATTTGACGCTGTTGTTGTTGTTGTTTATTTGACGTTGTTGTTGTTGTTGTTTATTTGACGTTGTTGTTGTTGTTTATTTGACGTTGTTGTTGTTGTTGTTGTTGTTTTTGTTGTTTATTTGACGTTGTTGTTGTTGTTGACGTTGTTGTTGTTGTTTATTTGACATTGTTGTTGTTGTTGTTTATTTGACATTCTTTTTGTTGTTGTTTATTTGACGTTGTTATTGTTGTTGTTTATTTGACGTTGTTGTTGTTGTTGTTGTTGTTTATTTGACGTTGTTGTTGTTGTTGTTTATTTGACGTTGTTGTTGTTGTTGTTTATTTGACGTTGTTGTTGTTGACGTTGTTGTTGTTGTTGTTTATTTGACGTTGTTGTTGTTGATGTTGTTGTTGTTGTTTATTTGACGTTGTTGTTGCTTATTTGACGTTGTTGTTGTTGTTGACATTGTTGTTGTTGTTGTTTATTTGACATTGTTGTTGTTGTTGTTGACGTTGTTGTTATTGTTTATTTGACGTTGTTGTTGTTGTTGTTGTTTATTTGACGTTGTTGTTGTTGTTGTTGTTGTTTATTTGACGTTGTTGTTGTTGTTGTTTATTTGACGTTGTTGTTGTTGTTGTTGTTATTTATTTGACGTTGTTGTTGTTGTTGTTTATTTGACGTTGTTGTTTTTGTTGACGTTGTTGTTGTTGTTGTTTATTTGACGTTGTTGTTGTTTATTATTTGACATTGTTGTTGTTGTTGACATTGTTGTTGTTGTTGTTTATTTGACGTTGTTGTTGTTTATTTGACGGTGTTGTTGTTGTTTATTTGTCGTTATTGCTGTTGTTGTTGTTTATTTGACGTTGTTGTTGTTGTTGTTGACGTTGTTGTTGTTTATTTGACATTGTTGTTGTTGTTGTTGTTGTTGTTTATTTGACGTTGTTGTTGTTGTTGTCGTTATTTATTTGACGTTGTTGTTGTTGTTGTTGTTTGACGTTGTTGTTGTTTATTTGACATTGTTGTTGTTGTTGACGTTGTTGTTGTTGTTTATTTGACGTTGTTGTTGTTGTTGTTGACGTTGTTGTTGTTATTGTTATTTATTTGACGTTGTTGTTGTTGTTGTTGTTGTTTATTTGACGTTGTTGTTGTTGTTGTTTATTTGACGTTGTTGTTGTTGTTTATTTGATGTTGTTGTTGTTGTTGTTGTTTTGTTGTTTATTTGACGTTGTTGTTGTTGTTGACGTTGTTGTTGTTGCTTATTTGACGTTGTTGTTGTTGTTGTTGTTTATTTGACGTTTTTTTGTTGTTGTTTATTTGACGTTGTTGTTGTTGTTGTTGTTTATTTGACGTTGTTGTTGTTGTTGACTTTGTTGTTGTTGTTGTTTATTTGACATTGTTGTTGTTGTTGACATAGTTGTTGTTTATTTGACGTTGTTGTTGTTGTTGTTTATTTGACATTGTTTTTGTTGTTGTTTATTTGACGTTGTTGTTGTTGTTGTTGTTGTTTATTTGACGTTGTTGTTGGTGACGTTGTTGTTGTTGTTTATTTGACGTTGTTGTTGTTGTTGACGTTGTTGTTGTTTTTTATTTGACGTTGTGGTTGTTGTTGACATAGTTGTTGTTTATTTGACATTGTTGTTGTTGACGTTGTTGTTCTTATTGTTTATTTGACGTTGTTGTTGTTTATTTGACGGTGTTGTTGTTGTTGTTGTTTATTTGACGTTGTTGCTGTTGTTGTTATTTATTTGACGTTGTTGTTGTTGACGTTGTTGTTGTTTATTTGACGTTGTTTTTGTTGTTCTAGTTGTTGTTTATTTGACGTTGTTGTTGTTATTTATTTGACGTTGTTGTTGTTGTTGACGTTGTTGTTATTGTTGTTGTTGTTATTTATTTGACGTTGTTGTTGACGTTGTTGTTGTTATTGTTTATTTGACTTTGTTGTTGTTGGTGATGTTGTTGTTGTTGTTGACATTGTTGTTGTTGTTTATTTGACGTTGTTGTTGTTGACGTTGTTGTTGTTGTTTATTTGACATTGTTGTTGTTGTTGTTGTTGACGGTGTTGTTGTTGTTGTTGATGTTGTTGTTGTTATTTATTTGACGTTGTTGTTGTTGTTGTTTATTTGACGTTGTTGTTGTTGTTTATTTGACGTTGTTGTTGTTTATTTGACGTTGTTGTTGTTGACATTGTTGTTGTTGTTGTTTATTTGACGTTGTTGTTGTTTATTTGACGTAGTTGTTGTTGTTGACGTTGTTGTTGTTGTTGTTGTTTATTTGACGTTGTTGTTGTTGTTGTTGTTTTTTTGACATTGTTGTTGTTGTTGACGTTGTTGTTGTTGTTGTTGTTTATTTGACGTTGTTGTTGTTGACGTTGTTGTTGTTGTTGTTTATTTGACGTTGTTGTTGTTGATGATGTTGTTTTTGTTGTTTATTTGACGTTGTTGTTGCTTATTTGACGTTGTTGTTGTTGTTGACGTTCTTGTTGTTGTTATTTATTTGACATTGTTGTTGTTGTTGTTGACGTTGTTGTTATTGTTTATTTGACGTTGTTGTTGTTGTTGTTTATTTGACGCTGTTGTTGTTGTTGTTGTTGTTTATTTGACGTTGTTGTTGTTGTTGTTGTTTATTTGACGTTGTTGTTGTTGTTGTTATTTATTTGACGTTGTTATTGTTGTTGTTTATTTGACGTTGTTTTTGTTGACGTTGGTGGTGTTGTTGTTTATTTGACGTTGTTGTTGATTATTTGACATTGTTGTTGTTGTTGACGTTGTTGTTGTTGTTTATTTGACGTTGTTGTTATTTATTTGACGGTGTTGTTGTTGTTGACGTTGTTATTGTTTATTTGACGTTGTTGTTGTTGTTCTTGTTGTTGTTTATTTGACGTTGTTGTTGTTGTTGTCGTTGTCGTTGTTTATTTGGCGTTGTTGTTGTTGTTGTTGACGTTGTTGTTGTTATTGACATAGTTGTTGTTTATTTGACATTGTTGTTGTTGCCGTTGTTGTTGTTTATTTGACGTTGTTGTTGTTGTTCTTGTTGTTGTTTATTTGAGATTATTGTTGTTATTTATTTGACGTTGTTGTTGTTGTTGACGTTGTTGTTATTGTTGTTGGTATTGTTTATTTGACGTTGTTGTTGACGTTGTTGTTGTTATTGTTTATTTGACTTTGTTGTTGTTGTTGACGTTGTTGTTGTTGTTGACGTTGTTGTTGTTGTTGACGTTGTTGTTGTTGTTTATTTGACGTTGTTGTTGTTGACGTTGTTGTTGTTGTTTATTTGACATTGTTGTTGTTGTTGTTGACGGTGTTGTTGTTGTTGTTGATGTTGTTGTTGTTATTTATTTGACGTTGTTGTTGTTGTTTATTTGACGTTGTTGTTGTTGTTTATTTGACGTTGTTGTTGTTGTTTATTTGACGTTGCTGTTGTTGACATTGTTGTTGTTGTTGTTGTTTATTTGACGTTGTTGTTGTTTATTTGACGTTGTTGTTGTTGTTGTTGACGTTGTTGTTGTTGTTGTTGTTTATTTGACGTTGTTGTTGTTTATTTGACATTGTTGTTGTTGTTCACGTTGTTGTTGTTGTTTATTTGACGTTGTTGTTGTTGTTTTTTTGACATTGTTATTGTTGTTGACGTTGTTGTTGTTGTTGTTGTTTATTTGATGTTGTTGTTGTTGTTGACGTTGTTGTTGTTGTTGTTGTTATTTATATGACGTTGTTGTTGTTGTTGTTGTTTTTGTTGTTTATTTGACGTTATTGTTGTTGTTGACGTTGTTGTTGTTGTTTATTTGACATTATTGTTGTTGTTGTTTATTTGACATTCTTTTTGTTGTTGTTTATTTGACGTTGTTGTTGTTGTTGTTGTTTATTTGACGTTGTTGTTGTTGTTGTTTATTTGACGTTGTTGTTGTTGTTGTTTATTTGACGTTGTTGTTGTTGTTGTTGTTTATTTGACGTTGTTGTTGTTGTTGTTTATTTGACGTTGTTGTTGTTGTTGTTTATTTGACGTTGTTGTTGTTGACGTTGTTGTTGTTGTTGTTTATTTGACGTTGTTGTTGTTGACGTTGTTGTTGTTGTTGTTTATTTGACGTTGTTGTTGCTTATTTGACGTTGTTGTTGTTGTTGACGTTGTTGTTGTTGTTGTTGTTGTTTATTTGACATTGTTGTTGTTGTTGTTGACGTTGTTGTTGTTGTTGTTTATTTGACGTTGTTGTTGTTGTTGTTGTTGTTTATTTGACGCTGTTGTTGTTGTTGTTGTTTATTTGACGTTGTTGTTGTTGTTGTTTATTTGACGTTGTTGTTGTTGTTGTTATTTATTTGACGTTGTTATTGTTGTTGTTTATTTGACGTTGTTGTTTTTGTTGACGTTGGTGGTGTTGTTGTTTATTTGACGTTGTTGTTGTTGATTATTTGACATTGTTGTTGTTGTTGACGTTGTTGTTGTTGTTTATTTGACGTTGTTGTTGTTGTTGACGTTGTTGTTGTTGTTTATTTGACATTGTTGTTGTTGTTGTTGTTTATTTGACGGTGTTGTTGTTGTTGACGGTGTTGTTGTTGTTGTTGTTTATTTGACGTTGTTGTTGTTGTTGTTGACATAGTTGTTGTTGTTGTTTATTTGAAGTTGTTGTTATTGTTGATGTTGTTGTTGTTTATTTGACGTTGTTGTTGTTGTTCTTGTTGTTGTTTATTTGACATTGTTGTTGTTGTTGTTGACGTTGTTGTTGTTGTTTATTTGACGTTGTTGTTGTTGTTTATTTGACATTGTTGTTGTTGTTGACGTTGTTGTTCTTGTTGTGGTTGTTGACGTTGTTGTTGTTGTTGTTATTTATTTGACGTTGTTGTTGTTGTTGTTTATTTGACGTTGTTGTTGTCGTTGTTTATTTGACGTTGTTGTTGTTGTTGTTTATTTGACGTTGTTGTTGTTGTTGTTTTGTTGTTTATTTGACGTTGTTGTTGTTGACGTTGTTGTTATTGTTTATATGACGTTGTTGTTGTTGTTGTATTTTATTTGACGTTGTTTTTGTTGTTGTTTATTTGACGTTGTTGTTGTTGTTGTTGTTTATTTGACGTTGTTGTTGTTGTTGACGTTGTTGTTGTTGTTGTTGTTTATTTGACGTTGTTGTTGTTGACATAGTTGTTGTTTATTTGACGTTGTTGTTGTTGTTGTTGTTGTTGTTGTTTATTTGACATTGTTTTTGTTGTTGTTTATTTGACGTTGTTGTTGTTGTTGTTTATTTGACGTTGTTGTTGTTGACATTGTTGTTGTTGTTGTTTATTTGACATTGTTATTGTTGACGTTGTTGTTGTTGTTTATTTGACGTTGTTGTTGTTGTTGTTGACATAGTTGTTGTTTATTTGACGTTGTTGTTGACGTTGTTGTTGTTTATTTGACGTTGTTGTTGTTTATTTGACGTTGTTGTTGTTGTTGACGTTGTTGTTGTTGTTGTTTATTTGACGTTGTTGTTGACGTTGTTGTTGTTATTGTTTATTTGACTTTGTTGTTGTTGTTGACGTTGTTGTTGTTGTTGACGTTGTTGTTGTTGTTGACGTTGTTGTTGTTGTTGACGTTGTTGTTGTTGTTTATTTGACGTTGTTGTTGTTGACGTTGTTGTTGTTGTTTATTTGACATTGTTGTTGTTGCTGTTGTTGTTGACGGTGTTGTTGTTGTTGTTGACGGTGTTGTTGTTGTTGTGGATTTGTTGTTGTTATTTATTTGACGTTGTTGTTGTTGTTGTTGACGTTGTTGTTGTTGTTGTTGTTTATTTGACGTTTTTTGTTGTTGTTTATTTGACATTGTTGTTGTTGTTGTTTTTGTTGTTTATTTGACGTTGTTATTGTTGTTGTTGTTGTTGTTTATTTGACGTTGTTGTTGTTGTTGTTGTTGTTTATTTGACGTTGTTGTTGTTGTTTATTTTACGTTGTTGTTGTTGTTGTTTATTTGATGTTGTTGGTGTTAACGTTGTTGTTGTTGTTTTTGTTGTTTATTTGACATTGTTGTTGTTGTTGACGGTGTTGTTGTTGTTGTTGATGTTGTTGTTGTTATTTATTTAACGTTGTTGTTGTTGTTGTTGTTTATTTGACGTTGTTGTTGTTTATTTGACGTTGTTGTTGTTGTTGTTTATTTGACGTTGATGTTGTTGACGTTGTTGTTGTTGTTGTTTATTTGACGTTGTTGTTGTTTATTTGACGTAGTTTTTGTTGTTGACGTTGTTGTTGTTGTTGTTTATTTGACGTTGTTGTTGTTGTTGTTTATTTAACATTGATGTTGTTGTTTATTTTACGTTGTTGTTGTTGTTTATTTGATGTTGTTGTTGTTGACGTTGTTGTTGTTGTTGTTTATTTGACGTTGTTGTTGTTGTTGACATAGTTGTTGTTTATTTGACGTTGTTGTTGTTGTTTATTTGACGTTGTTGTTGTTGTTGACGTTGTTGTTGATGTTTATTTGACATTGTTGTTGTTGTTGACGGTGTTGTTGTTGATGTTGTTGTTGTTTATTTGACGTTGTTGTTGTTGTTTATTTGACGTTGTTGTTGTTGTTTATTTGACGTTGCTGTTGTTGACGTTGTTGTTGTTGTTGTTTATTTGACGTTGTTGTTGTTTATTTGACGTAGTTGTTATTGACGTTGTTGTTGTTGTTGTTTATTTGACGTTGTTGTTGTTGTTGTTTTTTTGAAATTGTTGTTGCTGTTGACGTTGTTGTTGTTGTTTATTTGACACTGTTGTTGTTGTTGTTGTTGACGTTGTTGTTGTTGTTGTTGTTGTTTATTTGACGTTGTTGTTTTTGTTGTTGTTGACGTTGTTGTTGTTGTTGTTATTTGACGTTGTTGTTGTTTATTTGACATTGTTGTTGTTGTTGGCATTGTTGTTGTTGTTTATTTGACGTTGTTGTTGTTGTTTATTTGACATTGTTGTTGTTGTTGACGTTGTTGTTGTTGTTGTTGTTTATTTGACGTTGTTGTTGTTGTTGTTGACGTTGTTGTTGTTGTTGTTATTTATTTGACGTTGTTGTTGTTGTTGTTGTTGTTTATTTGACGTTGTTGTTGTCGTTGTTTATTTGACGTTGTTGTTGTTGTTGTTTATTTGATGTTGTTGTTGTTGTTGTTTTGTTGTTTATTTGACGTTGTTGTTGTTGTTGACGTTGTTGTTGTTGTTTATTTGACGTTGTTGTTGTTGTTGTTGTTTATTTGACGTTTTTTTTGTTGTTGTTTATTTGACGTTGTTGTTGTTGTTGTTTATTTGACGTTGTTGTTGTTGTTGACGTTGTTGTTGTTGTTGTTTATTTGACGTTGTTGTTGTTGTTGACATAGTTGTTGTTTATTTGACGTTGTTGTTGTTGTTGTTTATTTGACATTGTTTTTGTTGTTGTTTATTTGACGTTGTTGTTGTTGTTGTTGTTTATTTGACGTTGTTGTTGTTGACGTTGTTGTTGTTGTTTATTTGACGTTGTTGTTGTTGTTGACGCTGTTGTTGTTTTTTATTTGACGTTGTTGTTGTTGACATAGTTGTTGTTTATTTGACGTTGTTGTTTATTTGACGTTGTTGTTGTTGTTCTTGTTGTTGTTTATTTGACATTGTTGTTGTTGTTTATTTGACGTTGTTGTTGTTGTTGACGTTGTTGTTGTTGTTGTTGTTTATTTGACGTTCTTGTTGACGTTGTTGTTGTTATTGTTTATTTGACTTTGTTGTTGTTGTTGACGTTGTTGTTGTTGTTGACGTTGTTGTTGTTGTTGACGTTGTTGTTGTTGTTGTTTATTTGACGTTGTTGTTGTTGACGTTGTTGTTGTTGTTGTCTATTTGACATTGTTGTTGTTGTTGTTGACGGTGTTGTTGTTGTTGTTGACGGTGTTGTTGTTGTTGTTGATGTTGTTGTTGTTATTTATTTGACGTTGTTGTTGTTGTTGTTTATTTGACGTTGTTGTTGTTGTTGTTGTTGTTGTTTATTTGACGTTTTTTGTTGTTGTTTATTTGACGTTGTTGTTTTTTTTTTGTTGTTTATTTGACGTTGTTGTTGTTGATGTTGTTGTTGTTGTTGTTTATTTGACGTTGTTGTTGTTGTTGTTTATTTGACGTTGTTGTTGTTGATGTTGTTGTTGTTGTTGTTTATTTGACGTTGTTGTTGTTGTTGTTGTTTATTTGACGTTGTTGTTGTTGTTTATTTTACGTTGTTGTTGTTGTTGTTGTTCATTTGATGTTGTTGGTTTTGACTTTGTTGTTGTTGTTGTTGTTTATTTGACTTTGTTGTTGTTGTTGACATAGATGTTGTTTATTTGACGTTGTTGTTGTTGTTTATTTGACGTTGTTGTTGTTGACGTTGTTGTTGTTGTTGTTTATTTGACATTGTTGTTGTTGTTGACGGTGTTGTTGTTGTTATTTATTTAACATTGTTATTGTTGTTGTTTATTTGACGTTGTTGTTGTTGTTTATTTGACGTTGTTGTTGTTGTTTATTTGACGTTGATGTTGTTGTTGTTGCTGTTGTTTATTTGACGTTTTTGTTGTTTATTTGACGTAGTTGTTGTTGTTGACGTTGTTGTTGTTGTTGTTGTTTATTTGACGTTGTTATTGTTGTTTATTTGACGTTGTTGTTGTTCTTTATTTTACGTTGTTGTTGTTGTTGTTTATTTGATGTTGTTGTTGCTGACGTTGTTGTTGTTGTTGTTTATTTGACGTTGTTGTTGTTGTTGACATAGTTGTTGTTTATTTGACGTTGTTGTTGTTGTTTATTTGACGTTGTTGTTGTTGTTTATTTGACATTGTTGTTGTTGTTGACGGTGTTGTTGTTGTTGATGTTGTTGTTGTTATTTATTTAACGTTGTTGTTGTTGTTGTTTATTTGACACTGTTGTTGTTGTTGACGTTGACGTTGTTGTTGTTGTTTATTTGATGTTGCTATTGTTGACGTTGTTGTTGTTGTTGTTTATTTGACGTTGTTGTTGTTTATTTAACGTAGTTGTTGTTGTTGACGTTGTTGTTGTTGTTGTTTATTTGACGTTGTTGTTGTTGTTGACGTTGTCGTTGTTGTTGTTGTTTATTTGACATTGTTGTTGTTTATTTGACATTGTTGTTGTTGTTCACGTTGTTGTTGTTTATTTGACGTTGTTGTTGTTGTTTTTTTGACATTGTTATTGTTGTTGATGTTGTTGTTGTTGTTGTTGTTTATTTGACGTTGTTGTTGTTGTTGTTGACGTTGTTGTTGTTGTTGTTATTTATTTGACGTTGTTGTTGTTGTTGTTATTGTTTATTTGACGTTCTTGTTGTTGTTGTTGTTGTTTATTTGACGTTGTTGTTGTTGTTGTTGTTTTTGTTGTTTATTTGACGTTGTTGTTGTTGTTGACGTTGTTGTTGTTGTTTATTTGACACTGTTGTTGTTGTTTATTTGACGTTGTTGTTGTTGTTGTTGTTTATTTGACGTTGTTGTTGTTGTTGTTGTTTATTTGACGTTGTTGTTGTTGTTGTTTATTTGACGTTGTTGTTGTTGTTTATTTGACGTTGTTGTTGTTGACGTTGTTGTTGTTGTTGTTTATTTGACGTTGTTGTTGTTGCTGTTGTTGTTTATTTGACATTGTTGTTACTTATTTGACGTTGTTGTTGTTGTTGACATTGTTGTTGTTGTTGTTTATTTGACATTGTTGTTGTTGTTGTTGACGTTGTTGTTATTATTTATTTGACGTTGTTGTTGTTGTTGTTGTTTATTTGACGTTGTTGTTGTTGTTGTTTATTTGACGTTGTTGTTGTTGTTGTTGTTTATTTGACGTTGTTGTTGTTGTTGTTGTTATTTATTTGACGTTGTTATTGTTGTTGTTTATTTGACGTTGTTGTTTTTGTTGACGTTGGTGGTGTTGTTGTTTATTTGACGTTGTTGTTGTTGATTATTTGACATTGTTGTTGTTGTTGACGTTGTTGTTGTTGTTTATTTGACGTTGTTGTTATTTATTTGACGGTGTTGTTGTTGTTTATTTGTCGTTATTGCTGTTGTTGTTGTTTATTTGACGTTGTTGTTGTTGTTGTTGACGTTGTTGTTGTTTATTTGACGTTGTTGTTGTTGTTCTTGTTGTTGTTTATTTGACGTTGTTGTTGTTGTTTTTGTCGTTGTTTATTTGACGTTGTTGTTGTTGTTGTTGTTTGACGTTGTTTTTGTTTATTTGACATTGTTGTTGTTGTTGACGTTGTTGTTGTTGTTTATTTGACGTTGTTGTTGTTGTTTATTTGACATTGTTGTTGTTGTTGACGTTGTTGTTGTTGTTGTTGTTGTTTATTTGACGTTGTTGTTGTTGTTGACGTTGTTGTTGTTGTTGACGTTGTTGTTGTTGTTGTTATTTATTTGACGTTGTTGTTGTTGTTGTTTATTTGACGTTGTTGTTGTTGTTTATTTGACGTTGTTGTTGTTGTTTATATGACGTTGCTGTTGTTGACATTGTTGTTGTTGTTGTTTATTTGACGTTGTTGTTGTTTATTTGACGTAGTTGTTGTTGTTGACGTTGTTGTTGTCGTTGTTGTTTATTTGGCGTTGTTGTTGTTGTTGTTTTTTTGACATTGTTGTTGTTGTTGACGTTGTTGTTGTTGTTTTTGTTTATTTGACGTTGTTGTTGTTGTTGACGTTGTTGTTGTTGTTGTTGTTGTTTATTTGACGTTGTTGTTGTTTATTTGACATTGTTGTTGTTGTTCACGTTGTTGTTGTTGTTTATTTGACGTTGTTGTTGTTGTTTTTTTGACATTGTTATTGTTGTTGACGTTGTTGTTGTTGTTTATTTGACATTATTGTTGTTGTTGTTTATTTGACATTCTTTTTGTTGTTGTTTATTTGACGTTGTTGTTGTTGTTGTTGTTGCTTATTTGACGTTGTTGTTGTTGTTGTTGTTTATTTGACGTTGTTGTTGTTGTTGTTTATTTGACGTTGTTGTTGTTGTTGTTTATTTAACGTTGTTGTTGTTGACGTTGTTGTTGTTGTTGTTTATTTGACGTTGTTGTTGTTGACGTTGCTGTTGTTGTTGTTTATTTGACATTGTTGTTGCTTATTTGACGTTGTTGTTGTTGTTGACGTTGTTGTTGTTGTTGTTGTTTATTTGACATTGTTGTTGTTGTTGTTGACGTTGTTGTTGTTGTTTATTTGACGTTGTTGTTGTTGTTGTTGTTGTTGTTTATTTGACGCTGTTGTTGTTGTTGTTGTTGTTTATTTGACGTTGTTGTTGTTGTTTATTTGACATTGTTGTTGTTGTTGACGTTGTTGTTGTTGTTGTTGTTTATTTGACGTTGTTGTTGTTGTTGTTGTTGACGTTGTTGTTGTTGTTGTTATTTATTTGACGTTGTTGTTGTTGTTGTTGTTGTTTATTTGACGTTGTTGTTGTCGTTGTTTATTTGACGTTGTTGTTGTTGTTGTTTATTTGATGTTGTTGTTGTTGTTGTTTTGTTGTTTATTTGACGTTGTTGTTGTTGTTGTTGGCGTTGTTGTTGTTGTTTATTTGACGTTGTTGTTGTTGTTGTTGTTTATTTGACGTTTTTTTTGTTGTTGTTTATTTGACGTTGTTGTTGTTGTTGTTTATTTGACGTTGTTGTTGTTGTTGACGTTGTTGTTGTTGTTGTTTATTTGACGTTGTTGTTGTTGTTGACATAGTTGTTGTTTATTTGACGTTGTTGTTGTTGTTGTTTATTTGACATTGTTTTTGTTGTTGTTTATTTGACGTTGTTGTTGTTGTTGTTGTTTATTTGACGTTGTTGTTGTTGACGTTGTTGTTGTTGTTTATTTGACGTTGTTGTTGTTGTTGACGCTGTTGTTGTTTTTTATTTGACGTTGTTGTTGTTGACATAGTTGTTGTTTATTTGACGTTGTTGTTGTTGACGTTGTTGTTGTTTATTTGACGTTGTTGTTGTTGTTCTTGTTGTTGTTTATTTGACATTGTTGTTGTTGTTTATTTGACGTTGTTGTTGTTGTTGACGTTGTTGTTGTTGTTGTTGTTTATTTGACGTTGTTGTTGACGTTGTTGTTGTTATTGTTTATTTGACTTTGTTGTTGTTGTTGACGTTGTTGTTGTTGTTGACGTTGTTGTTGTTGTTGACGTTGTTGTTGTTGTTGTTTATTTGACGTTGTTGTTGTTGACGTTGTTGTTGTTGTTGTCTATTTGACATTGTTGTTGTTGTTGTTGACGGTGTTGTTGTTGTTGTTGACGGTGTTGTTGTTGTTGTTGATGTTGTTGTTGTTATTTATTTGACGTTGTTGTTGTTGTTGTTTATTTGACGTTGTTGTTGTTGTTGTTGTTGTTTATTTGACGTTTTTTGTTGTTGTTTATTTGACGTTGTTGTTTTTTTTTTGTTGTTTATTTGACGTTGTTGTTGTTGATGTTGTTGTTGTTGTTGTTTATTTGACGTTGTTGTTGTTGTTGTTGTTTATTTGACGTTGTTGTTGTTGATGTTGTTGTTGTTGTTGTTGTTTATTTGACGTTGTTGTTGTTGTTGTTGTTTATTTGACGTTGTTGTTGTTGTTTATTTTACGTTGTTGTTGTTGTTGTTGTTCATTTGATGTTGTTGGTTTTGACTTTGTTGTTGTTGTTGTTGTTTATTTGACTTTGTTGTTGTTGTTGACATAGTTGTTGTTTATTTGACGTTGTTGTTGTTGTTTATTTGACGTTGTTGTTGTTGACGTTGTTGTTGTTGTTGTTTATTTGACATTGTTGTTGTTGTTGACGGTGTTGTTGTTGTTATTTATTTAACATTGTTATTGTTGTTGTTTATTTGACGTTGTTGTTGTTGTTTATTTGACGTTGTTGTTGTTGTTTATTTGACGTTGATGTTGTTGTTGTTGCTGTTGTTTATTTGACGTTTTTGTTGTTTATTTGACGTAGTTGTTGTTGTTGACGTTGTTGTTGTTGTTGTTGTTGTTTATTTGACGTTGTTATTGTTGTTTATTTGACGTTGTTGTTGTTCTTTATTTTACGTTGTTGTTGTTGTTGTTTATTTGATGTTGTTGTTGCTGACGTTGTTGTTGTTGTTGTTGTTTATTTGACGTTGTTGTTGTTGTTGTTGACATAGTTGTTGTTTATTTGACGTTGTTGTTGTTGTTTATTTGACGTTGTTGTTGTTGTTTATTTGACATTGTTGTTGTTGTTGACGGTGTTGTTGTTGTTGATGTTGTTGTTGTTATTTATTTAACGTTGTTGTTGTTGTTGTTTATTTGACACTGTTGTTGTTGTTGACGTTGACGTTGTTGTTGTTGTTTATTTGATGTTGCTGTTGTTGACGTTGTTGTTGTTGTTGTTTATTTGACGTTGTTGTTGTTTATTTGACGTAGTTGTTGTTGTTGACGTTGTTGTTGTTGTTGTTGTTTATTTGACGTTGTTGTTGTTGTTGACGTTGTCGTTGTTGTTGTTGTTTATTTGACGTTGTTGTTGTTTATTTGACATTGTTGTTGTTGTTCACGTTGTTGTTGTTGTTGTTTATTTGACGTTGTTGTTGTTGTTTTTTTGACATTGTTATTGTTGTTGATGTTGTTGTTGTTGTTGTTGTTTATTTGACGTTGTTGTTGTTGTTGTTGACGTTGTTGTTGTTGACGTTGTTGTTGTTGTTGTTATTTATTTGACGTTGTTGTTGTTGTTGTTATTGTTTATTTGACGTTCTTGTTGTTGTTGTTGTTGTTTATTTGACGTTGTTGTTGTTGTTGTTGTTGTTGTTGTTTTTGTTGTTTATTTGACGTTGTTGTTGTTGTTGACGTTGTTGTTGTTGTTTATTTGACACTGTTGTTGTTGTTTATTTGACATTCTTTTTGTTGTTGTTTATTTGACGTTGTTGTTGTTGTTGTTTATTTGACGTTGTTGTTGTTGTTGTTGTTTATTTGACGTTGTTGTTGTTGTTGTTTATTTGACGTTGTTGTTGTTGTTTATTTGACGTTGTTGTTGTTGACGTTGTTGTTGTTGTTGTTTATTTGACGTTGTTGTTGTTGTTGTTGTTTATTTGACATTGTTGTTACTTATTTGACGTTGTTGTTGTTGTTGACATTGTTGTTGTTGTTGTTTATTTGACATTGTTGTTGTTGTTGTTGACGTTGTTGTTATTATTTATTTGACGTTGTTGTTGTTGTTGTTGTTTATTTGACGTTGTTGTTGTTGTTGTTTATTTGACGTTGTTGTTGTTGTTGTTTATTTGACGTTGTTGTTGTTGTTGTTGTTATTTATTTGACGTTGTTATTGTTGTTGTTTATTTGACGTTGTTGTTTTTGTTGACGTTGGTGGTGTTGTTGTTTATTTGACGTTGTTGTTGTTGATTATTTGACATTGTTGTTGTTGTTGACGTTGTTGTTGTTGTTTATTTGACGTTGTTGTTATTTATTTGACGGTGTTGTTGTTGTTTATTTGTCGTTATTGCTGTTGTTGTTGTTTATTTGACGTTGTTGTTGTTGTTGACGTTGTTGTTGTTTATTTGACGTTGTTGTTGTTGTTCTTGTTGTTGTTTATTTGACGTTGTTGTTGTTGTTTTTGTCGTTGTTTATTTGACGTTGTTGTTGTTGTTGTTTGACGTTGTTTTTGTTTATTTGACATTGTTGTTGTTGTTGACGTTGTTGTTGTTGTTTATTTGACGTTGTTGTTGTTGTTTATTTGACATTGTTGTTGTTGTTGACGTTGTTGTTGTTGTTGTTGTTGTTTATTTGACGTTGTTGTTGTTGTTGACGTTGTTGTTGTTGTTGACATTGTTGTTGTTGTTGTTATTTATTTGACGTTGTTGTTGTTGTTGTTTATTTGACGTTGTTGTTGTTGTTTATTTGACGTTGTTGTTGTTGTTTATTTGACGTTGCTGTTGTTGACATTGTTGTTGTTGTTGTTTATTTGACGTTGTTGTTGTTTATTTGACGTAGTTGTTGTTGTTGACGTTGTTGTTGTCGTTGTTGTTTATTTGGCGTTGTTGTTGTTGTTGTTTTTTTGACATTGTTGTTGTTGTTGACGTTGTTGTTGTTGTTTTTGTTTATTTGACGTTGTTGTTGTTGTTGACGTTGTTGTTGTTGTTGTTGTTTATTTGACGTTGTTGTTGTTTATTTGACATTGTTGTTGTTGTTCACGTTGTTGTTGTTGTTTATTTGACGTTGTTGTTGTTGTTTTTTTGACATTGTTATTGTTGTTGACGTTGTTGTTGTTGTTTATTTGACATTATTGTTGTTGTTGTTTATTTGACATTCTTTTTGTTGTTGTTTATTTGACGTTGTTGTTGTTGTTGTTGTCGCTTATTTGACGTTGTTGTTGTTGTTGTTGTTGTTTATTTGACGTTGTTGTTGTTGTTGTTTATTTGACGTTGTTGTTGTTGTTGTTTATTTAACGTTGTTGTTGTTGACGTTGTTGTTGTTGTTGTTTATTTGACGTTGTTGTTGTTGACGTTGCTGTTGTTGTTGTTTATTTGACATTGTTGTTGCTTATTTGACGTTGTTGTTGTTGTTGACGTTGTTGTTGTTGTTGTTGTTTATTTGACATTGTTGTTGTTGTTGTTGACGTTGTTGTTGTTGTTTATTTGACGTTGTTGTTGTTGTTGTTGTTGTTGTTATTTATTTGACGCTGTTGTTGTTGTTGTTTATTTGACGTTGTTGTTGTTGTTTATTTGACATTGTTGTTGTTGTTGACGTTGTTGTTGTTGTTGTTGTTTATTTGACGTTGTTGTTGTTGTTGTTGACGTTGTTGTTGTTGTTGTTATTTATTTGACGTTGTTGTTGTTGTTGTTGTTGTTTATTTGACGTTGTTGTTGTCGTTGTTTATTTGACGTTGTTGTTGTTGTTGTTGTTTATTTGATGTTGTTGTTGTTGTTGTTTTGTTGTTTATTTGACGTTGTTGTTGTTGTTGACGTTGTTGTTGTTGTTTATTTGACGTTGTTGTTGTTGTTGTTGTTGTTTATTTGACGTTTTTTTTGTTGTTGTTTATTTGACGTTGTTGTTGTTGTTGTTTATTTGACGTTGTTGTTGTTGTTGACGTTGTTGTTGTTGTTGTTTATTTGACGTTGTTGTTGTTGTTGACATAGTTGTTGTTTATTTGACGTTGTTGTTGTTGTTGTTTATTTGACATTGTTTTTGTTGTTGTTGTTGTTGTTGTTTATTTGACGTTGTTGTTGTTGACGTTGTTGTTGTTGTTTATTTGACGTTGTTGTTGTTGTTGACGCTGTTGTTGTTTTTTATTTGACGTTGTTGTTGTTGACATAGTAGTTGTTTATTTGACGTTGTTGTTGTTGACGTTGTTGTTGTTTATTTGACGTTGTTGTTGTTGTTCTTGTTGTTGTTTATTTGACATTGTTGTTGTTGTTTATTTGACGTTGTTGTTGTTGTTGACGTTGTTGTTGTTGTTGTTGTTTATTTGACGTTGTTGTTGACGTTGTTGTTTTTATTGTTTATTTGACTTTGTTGTTGTTGTTGACGTTGTTGTTGTTGTTGACGTTGTTGTTGTTGTTGACGTTGTTGTTGTTGTTGTTTATTTGACGTTGTTGTTGTTGACGTTGTTGTTGTTGTTGTCTATTTGACATTGTTGTTGTTGTTGTTGACGGTGTTGTTGTTGTTGTTGACGGTGTTGTTGTTGTTGTTGATGTTGTTGTTGTTATTTATTTGACGTTGTTGTTGTTGTTGTTTATTTGACGTTGTTGTTGTTGTTGTTGTTGTTTATTTGACGTTTTTTGTTGTTGTTTATTTGACGTTGTTGTTTTTTTTTTGTTGTTTATTTGACGTTGTTGTTGTTGATGTTGTTGTTGTTGTTTATTTGACGTTGTTGTTGTTGTTGTTTATTTGACGTTGTTGTTGTTGATGTTGTTGTTGTTGTTTATTTGACGTTGTTGTTGTTGTTGTTGTTTATTTGACGTTGTTGTTGTTGTTTATTTTACGTTGTTGTTGTTGTTGTTGTTCATTTGATGTTGTTGGTTTTGACTTTGTTGTTGCTGTTGTTGTTTATTTGACTTTGTTGTTGTTGTTGACATAGTTGTTGTTTATTTGACGTTGTTGTTGTTGTTTATTTGACGTTGTTGTTGTTGACGTTGTTGTTGTTGTTTATTTGACATTGTTGTTGTTGTTGACGGTGTTGTTGTTGTTATTTATTTAACATTGTTATTGTTGTTGTTTATTTGACGTTGTTGTTGTTGTTTATTTGACGTTGTTGTTGTTGTTTATTTGACGTTGATGTTGTTGTTGTTGCTGTTGTTTATTTGACGTTTTTGTTGTTTATTTGACGTAGTTGTTGTTGTTGACGTTGTTGTTGTTGTTGTTTATTTGACGTTGTTATTGTTGTTTATTTGACGTTGTTGTTGTTCTTTATTTTACGTTGTTGTTGTTGTTGTTTATTTGATGTTGTTGTTGCTGACGTTGTTGTTGTTGT
Source organism: Vicia faba (assembly GCA_948472305.1). Lineage (NCBI taxonomy): Eukaryota > Viridiplantae > Streptophyta > Magnoliopsida > Fabales > Fabaceae > Vicia > Vicia faba. The sequence continues at coordinate 473,560,836 of OX451738.1, forward strand.
TGTTTATTTGACGTTGTTGTTGTTGTTGACATAGTTGTTGTTTATTTGACGTTGTTGTTGTTGTTTATTTGACGTTGTTGTTGTTGTTTATTTGACATTGTTGTTGTTGTTGACGGTGTTGTTGTTGTTGATGTTGTTGTTGTTATTTATTTAATGTTGTTGTTGTTGTTTATTTGACACTGTTGTTGTTGTTGACGTTGACGTTGTTGTTGTTGTTTATTTGATGTTGCTGTTGTTGACGTTGTTGTTGTTGTTGTTTATTTGACGTTGTTGTTGTTTATTTGACGTAGTTGTTGTTGTTGACGTTGTTGTTGTTGTTGTTGTTTATTTGACGTTGTTGTTGTTGTTGACGTTGTTGTTGTTGTTGTTGTTTATTTGACGTTGTTGTTGTTTATTTGACATTGTTGTTGTTGTTCACGTTGTTGTTGTTGTTGTTTATTTGACGTTGTTGTTGTTGTTTTTTTGACATTGTTATTGTTGTTGATGTTGTTGTTGTTGTTGTTGTTTATTTGACGTTGTTGTTGTTGTTGTTGACGTTGTTGTTGTTGTTGTTATTTATTTGACGTTGTTGTTGTTGTTTTTATTGTTTATTTGACGTTCTTGTTGTTGTTGTTGTTGTTTATTTGACGTTGTTGTTGTTGTTGTTGTTTTTGTTGTTTATTTGACGTTGTTGTTGTTGTTGACGTTGTTGTTGTTGTTTATTTGACACTGTTGTTGTTGTTTATTTGACATTCTTTTTGTTGTTGTTTATTTGACGTTGTTGTTGTTGTTGTTTATTTGACGTTGTTGTTGTTGTTGTTGTTTATTTGACGTTGTTGTTGTTGTTGTTTATTTGACGTTGTTGTTGTTGTTTATTTGACGTTGTTGTTGTTGACGTTGTTGTTGTTGTTGTTTATTTGACGTTGTTGTTGTTGTTGTTGTTTATTTGACATTGTTGTTACTTATTTGACGTTGTTGTTGTTGTTGACATTGTTGTTGTTGTTGTTTATTTGACATTGTTGTTGTTGTTGTTGACGTTGTTGTTATTATTTATTTGACGTTGTTGTTGTTGTTGTTGTTTATTTGACGTTGTTGTTGTTGTTGTTTATTTGACGTTGTTGTTGTTGTTGTTTATTTGACGTTGTTGTTGTTGTTGTTGTTATTTATTTGACGTTGTTATTGTTGTTGTTTATTTGACGTTGTTGTTTTTGTTGACGTTGGTGGTGTTGTTGTTTATTTGACGTTGTTGTTGTTGATTATTTGACATTGTTGTTGTTGTTGACGTTGTTGTTGTTGTTTATTTGACGTTGTTGTTATTTATTTGACGGTGTTGTTGTTGTTTATTTGTCGTTATTGCTGTTGTTGTTGTTTATTTGACGTTGTTGTTGTTGTTGACGTTGTTGTTGTTTATTTGACGTTGTTGTTGTTGTTCTTGTTGTTGTTTATTTGACGTTGTTGTTGTTGTTTTTGTCGTTGTTTATTTGACGTTGTTGTTGTTGTTGTTGTTTGACGTTGTTTTTGTTTATTTGACATTGTTGTTGTTGTTGACGTTGTTGTTGTTGTTTATTTGACGTTGTTGTTGTTGTTTATTTGACATTGTTGTTGTTGTTGACGTTGTTGTTGTTGTTGTTGTTGTTTATTTGACGTTGTTGTTGTTGTTGACGTTGTTGTTGTTGTTGACGTTGTTGTTGTTGTTGTTATTTATTTGACGTTGTTGTTGTTGTTGTTTATTTGACGTTGTTGTTGTTGTTTATTTGACGTTGTTGTTGTTGTTTATTTGACGTTGCTGTTGTTGACATTGTTGTTGTTGTTGTTGTTTATTTGACGTTGTTGTTGTTTATTTGACGTAGTTGTTGTTGTTGACGTTGTTGTTGTCGTTGTTGTTTATTTGGCGTTGTTGTTGTTGTTGTTTTTTTGACATTGTTGTTGTTGTTGACGTTGTTGTTGTTGTTTTTGTTTATTTGACGTTGTTGTTGTTGACGTTGTTGTTGTTGTTGTTGTTTATTTGACGTTGTTGTTGTTTATTTGACATTGTTGTTGTTGTTCACGTTGTTGTTGTTGTTTATTTGACGTTGTTGTTGTTGTTTTTTTGACATTGTTATTGTTGTTGACGTTGTTGTTGTTGTTTATTTGACATTATTGTTGTTGTTGTTTATTTGACATTCTTTTTGTTGTTGTTTATTTGACGTTGTTGTTGTTGTTGTTGTTGCTTATTTGACGTTGTTGTTGTTGTTGTTGTTGTTTATTTGACGTTGTTGTTGTTGTTGTTTATTTGACGTTGTTGTTGTTGTTGTTTATTTAACGTTGTTGTTGTTGACGTTGTTGTTGTTGTTGTTTATTTGACGTTGTTGTTGTTGACGTTGCTGTTGTTGTTGTTTATTTGACATTGTTGTTGCTTATTTGACGTTGTTGTTGTTGTTGACGTTGTTGTTGTTGTTGTTGTTTATTTGACATTGTTGTTGTTGTTGTTGACGTTGTTGTTGTTGTTTATTTGACGTTGTTGTTGTTGTTGTTGTTATTTATTTGACGCTGTTGTTGTTGTTGTTGTTGTTTATTTGACGTTGTTGTTGTTGTTGTTGTTTATTTGACGTTGTTGTTGTTGTTGTTTATTTGACGTTGTTGTTGTTGTTGTTGTTGTTGTTGTTTTTGTTGTTTATTTGACGTTGTTGTTGTTGTTGACGTTGTTGTTGTTGTTTATTTGACATTGTTGTTGTTGTTGTTTATTTGACATTCTTTTTGTTGTTGTTTATTTGACGTTGTTATTGTTGTTGTTTATTTGACGTTGTTGTTGTTGTTGTTGTTGTTTATTTGACGTTGTTGTTGTTGTTGTTTATTTGACGTTGTTGTTGTTTTTGTTTATTTGACATTGTTGTTGTTGACGTTGTTGTTGTTGTTGTTTATTTGACGTTGTTGTTGTTGATGTTGTTGTTGTTGTTGTTGTTTATTTGACGTTGTTGTTGCTTATTTGACGTTGTTGTTGTTGTTGACATTGTTGTTGTTGTTGTTGTTTATTTGACATTGTTGTTGTTGTTGTTGACGTTGTTGTTATTGTTTATTTGACGTTGTTGTTGTTGTTGTTGTTGTTTATTTGACGTTGTTGTTGTTGTTGTTGTTGTTTATTTGACGTTGTTGTTGTTGTTGTTTATTTGACGTTGTTGTTGTTGTTGTTGTTATTTATTTGACGTTGTTATTGTTGTTGTTTATTTGACGTTGTTGTTTTTGTTGACGTTGGTGGTGTTGTTGTTTATTTGACGTTGTTGTTGTTGATTATTTGACATTGTTGTTGTTGTTGACGTTGTTGTTGTTGTTTATTTGACGTTGTTGTTGTTTATTTGACGGTGTATTTGTTGTTTATTTGTCGTTATTGCTGTTGTTGTTGTTTATTTGACGTTGTTGTTGTTGTTGTTGACGTTGTTGTTGTTTATTTGACGTTGTTGTTGTTGCTCTTGTTGTTGTTTATTTGACGTTGTTGTTGTTGTTGTCGTTGTTTATTTGACGTTGTTGTTGTTGTTGTTTGACGTTGTTGTTGTTTATTTGACATTGTTGTTGTTGTTGACGTTGTTGTTGTTGTTTATTTGACGTTGTTGTTGTTGTTTATTTGACATTGTTGTTGTTGTTGACGTTGTTGTTGTTGTTGTTGTTGTTTATTTGACGTTATTGTTGTTGTTGTTGACTTTGTTGTTGTTATTGTTATTTATTTGACGTTGTTGTTGTTGTTTATTTGACGTTGTTGTCGTTGTTTATTTGACGTTGTTGTTGTTTATTTGATGTTGTTGTTGTTGTTGTTTTGTTGTTTATTTGACGTTGTTGTTGTTGTTGACGTTGTTGTTGTTGCTTATTTGACGTTGTTGTTGTTGTTGTTGTTTATTTGACGTTTTTTTTGTTGTTGTTTATTTGACGTTGTTGTTGTTGTTGTTTATTTGACGTTGTTGTTGTTGTTGACGTTGTTGTTGTTGTTGTTTATTTGACATTGTTGTTGTTGTTGACATAGTTGTTGTTTATTTGACGTTGTTGTTGTTGTTGTTTATTTGACATTGTTTTTGTTGTTGTTTATTTGACGTTGTTGTTGTTGTTGTTGTTGTTGTTTATTTGACGTTGTTGTTGGTGACGTTGTTGTTGTTGTTTATTTGACGTTGTTGTTGTTGTTGACGTTGTTGTTGTTTTTTATTTGACGTTGTGGTTGTTGTTGACATAGTTGTTGTTTATTTGACGTTGTTGTTGTTGACGTTGTTGTTGTTATTGTTTATTTGACGTTGTTGTTGTTTATTTGACGGTGTTGTTGTTGTTGATTATTTGACGTTGTTGCTGTTGTTGTTGTTTATTTGACGTTGTTGTTGTTGACGTTGTTGTTGTTTATTTGACGTTGTTTTTGTTATTCTTGTTGTTGTTTATTTGACGTTGTTGTTGTTATTTATTTGACGTTGTTGTTGTTGTTGACGTTGTTGTTATTGTTGTTGTTGTTATTTATTTGACGTTGTTGTTGACGTTGTTGTTGTTATTGTTTATTTGACTTTGTTGTTGTTGTTGACGTTGTTGTTGTTGTTGACGTTGTTGTTGTTGTTTATTTGACGTTGTTGTTGTTGACGTTGTTGTTGTTGTTGTTTATTTGACATTGTTGTTGTTGTTGTTGTTGACGGTGTTGTTGTTGTTGTTGATGTTGTTGTTGTTATTTATTTGACGTTGTTGTTGTTGTTGTTTATTTGACGTTGTTGTTGTTGTTTATTTGACGTTGTTGTTGTTTATTTGACGTTGTTGTTGTTGACATTGTTGTTGTTGTTGTTTATTTGACGTTCTTGTTGTTGTTGACATTGTTGTTTTTGTTGTTGGCATTGTTGTTGTTGTTTATTTGACGTTGTTGTTGTTGTTTATTTGACATTGTTGTTGTTGTTGACGTTGTTGTTGTTGTTGTTGTTTATTTGACGTTGTTGTTGTTGTTGTTGACGTTGTTGTTGTTGTTGTTATTTATTTGACGTTGTTGTTGTTGTTGTTGTTGTTTATTTGACGTTGTTGTTGTCGTTGTTTATTTGACGTTGTTGTTGTTGTTGTTTATTTGATGTTGTTGTTGTTGTTGTTTTGTTGTTTATTTGACGTTGTTGTTGTTGTTGACGTTGTTGTTGTTGTTTATTTGACGTTGTTGTTGTTGTTGTTGTTTATTTGACGTTTTTTTTGTTGTTGTTTATTTGACGTTGTTGTTGTTGTTGTTGTTTTTTTGACATTGTTGTTGTTGTTGACGTTGTTGTTGTTGTTTTTGTTTATTTGACGTTGTTGTTGTTGTTGACGTTGTTGTTGTTGTTGTTGTTTATTTGACGTTGTTGTTGTTTATTTGACATTGTTGTTGTTGTTCACGTTGTTGTTGTTGTTTATTTGACGTTGTTGTTGTTGTTTTTTTGACATTGTTATTGTTGTTGACGTTGTTGTTGTTGTTTATTTGACATTATTGTTGTTGTTGTTTATTTGACATTCTTTTTGTTGTTGTTTATTTGACGTTGTTGTTGTTGTTGTTGTTGCTTATTTGACGTTGTTGTTGTTGTTGTTGTTTATTTGACGTTGTTGTTGTTGTTGTTTATTTGACGTTGTTGTTGTTGTTGTTTATTTAACGTTGTTGTTGTTGACGTTGTTGTTGTTGTTGTTTATTTGACGTTGTTGTTGTTGACGTTGCTGTTGTTGTTGTTTAATTGACATTGTTGTTGCTTATTTGACGTTGTTGTTGTTGTTGACGTTGTTGTTGTTGTTGTTGTTTATTTGACATTGTTGTTGTTGTTGTTGACGTTGTTGTTGTTGTTTATTTGACGTTGTTGTTGTTGTTGTTGTTGTTATTTATTTGACGCTGTTGTTGTTGTTGTTGTTTATTTGACGTTGTTGTTGTTGTTGTTGTTTATTTGACGTTGTTGTTGTTGTTGTTTATTTGACGTTGTTGTTGTTGTTGTTGTTGTTGTTTTTGTTGTTTATTTGACGTTGTTGTTGTTGTTGACGTTGTTGTTGTTGTTTATTTGACATTGTTGTTGTTGTTGTTTATTTGACATTCTTTTTGTTGTTGTTTATTTGACGTTGTTATTGTTATTGTTTATTTGACGTTGTTGTTGTTGTTGTTGTTGTTTATTTGACGTTGTTGTTGTTGTTGTTTATTTGACGTTGTTGTTGTTTTTGTTTATTTGACATTGTTGTTGTTGACGTTGTTGTTGTTGTTGTTTATTTGACGTTGTTGTTGTTGATGTTGTTGTTGTTGTTGTTGTTTATTTGACGTTGTTGTTGCTTATTTGACGTTGTTGTTGTTGTTGACATTGTTGTTGTTGTTGTTTATTTGACATTGTTGTTGTTGTTGTTGACGTTGTTGTTATTGTTTATTTGACGTTGTTGTTGTTGTTGTTGTTGTTTATTTGACGTTGTTGTTGTTGTTGTTGTTTATTTGACGTTGTTGTTGTTGTTGTTTATTTGACGTTGTTGTTGTTGTTGTTGTTATTTATTTGACGTGGTTATTGTTGTTGTTTATTTGACGTTGTTGTTTTTGTTGACGTTGGTGGTGTTGTTGTTTATTTGACGTTGTTGTTGTTGATTATTTGACATTGTTGTTGTTGTTGACGTTGTTGTTGTTGTTTATTTGACGTTGTTGTTGTTTATTTGACGGTGTATTTGTTGTTTATTTGTCGTTATTGCTGTTGTTGTTGTTTATTTGACGTTGTTGTTGTTGTTGTTGACGTTGTTGTTGTTTATTTGACGTTGTTGTTGTTGTTCTTGTTGTTGTTTATTTGACGTTGTTGTTGTTGTTGTCGTTGTTTATTTGACGTTGTTGTTGTTGTTGTTTGACGTTGTTGTTGTTTATTTGACATTGTTGTTGTTGTTGACGTTGTTGTTGTTGTTTATTTGACGTTGTTGTTGTTGTTTATTTGACATTGTTGTTGTTGTTGACGTTGTTGTTGTTGTTGTTGTTGTTTATTTGACGTTATTGTTGTTGTTGTTGACTTTGTTGTTGTTATTGTTATTTATTTGACGTTGTTGTTGTTGTTTATTTGACGTTGTTGTCGTTGTTTATTTGACGTTGTTGTTGTTGTTTATTTGATGTTGTTGTTGTTGTTGTTGTTTTGTTGTTTATTTGACGTTGTTGTTGTTGCTTCTTTGACGTTGTTGTTGTTGTTGTTTATTTGACGTTTTTTTTGTTGTTGTTTATTTGACGTTGTTGTTGTTGTTGTTTATTTGACGTTGTTGTTGTTGTTGACGTTGTTGTTGTTGTTGTTTATTTGACATTGTTGTTGTTGTTGACATAGTTGTTGTTTATTTGACGTTGTTGTTGTTGTTGTTTATTTGACATTGTTTTTGTTGTTGTTTATTTGACGTTGTTGTTGTTGTTGTTGTTGTTTATTTGACGTTGTTGTTGGTGACGTTGTTGTTGTTGTTTATTTGACGTTGTTGTTGTTGTTGACGTTGTTGTTGTTTTTTATTTGACGTTGTGGTTGTTGTTGACATAGTTGTTGTTTATTTGACGTTGTTGTTGTTGACGTTGTTGTTGTTATTGTTTATTTGACGTTGTTGTTGTTTATTTGACGGTGTTGTTGTTGTTGTTTATTTGACGTTGTTGTTGTTGTTGTTGTTTATTTGACGTTGTTGTTGTTGACGTTGTTGTTGTTTATTTGACGTTGTTTTTGTTATTCTTGTTGTTGTTTATTTGACGTTGTTGTTGTTATTTATTTGACGTTGTTGTTGTTGTTGACGTTGTTGTTATTGTTGTTGTTGTTATTTATTTGACGTTGTTGTTGACGTTGTTGTTGTTATTGTTTATTTGACTTTGTTGTTGTTGTTGACGTTGTTGTTGTTGTTTATTTGACGTTGTTGTTGTTGACGTTGTTGTTGTTGTTGTTTATTTGACATTGTTGTTGTTGTTGTTGTTGACGGTGTTGTTGTTGTTGTTGATGTTGTTGTTGTTATTTATTTGACGTTGTTGTTGTTGTTGTTTATTTGACGTTGTTGTTGTTGTTTATTTGACGTTGTTGTTGTTTATTTGACGTTGTTGTTGTTGACATTGTTGTTGTTGTTGTTTATTTGACGTTCTTGTTGTTGTTGACATTGTTGTTGTTGTTGTTGGCATTGTTGTTGTTGTTTATTTGACGTTGTTGTTGTTGTTTATTTGACATTGTTGTTGTTGTTGTTTATTTGACATTCTTTTTGTTGTTGTTTATTTGACGTTGTTATTGTTGTTGTTTATTTGACGTTGTTGTTGTTGTTGTTGTTGTTTATTTGACGTTGTTGTTGTTGTTGTTTATTTGACGTTGTTGTTGTTTTTGTTTATTTGACATTGTTGTTGTTGACGTTGTTGTTGTTGTTGTTTATTTGACGTTGTTGTTGTTGATGTTGTTGTTGTTGTTGTTGTTTATTTGACGTTGTTGTTGCTTATTTGACGTTGTTGTTGTTGTTGACATTGTTGTTGTTGTTGTTGTTTATTTGACATTGTTGTTGTTGTTGTTGACGTTGTTGTTATTGTTTATTTGACGTTGTTGTTGTTGTTGTTGTTGTTTATTTGACGTTGTTGTTGTTGTTGTTGTTGTTTATTTGACGTTGTTGTTGTTGTTGTTTATTTGACGTTGTTGTTGTTGTTGTTGTTATTTATTTGACGTTGTTATTGTTGTTGTTTATTTGACGTTGTTGTTTTTGTTGACGTTGGTGGTGTTGTTGTTTATTTGACGTTGTTGTTGTTGATTATTTGACATTGTTGTTGTTGTTGACGTTGTTGTTGTTGTTTATTTGACGTTGTTGTTGTTTATTTGACGGTGTATTTGTTGTTTATTTGTCGTTATTGCTGTTGTTGTTGTTTATTTGACGTTGTTGTTGTTGTTGTTGACGTTGTTGTTGTTTATTTGACGTTGTTGTTGTTGCTCTTGTTGTTGTTTATTTGACGTTGTTGTTGTTGTTGTCGTTGTTTATTTGACGTTGTTGTTGTTGTTGTTTGACGTTGTTGTTGTTTATTTGACATTGTTGTTGTTGTTGACGTTGTTGTTGTTGTTTATTTGACGTTGTTGTTGTTGTTTATTTGACATTGTTGTTGTTGTTGACGTTGTTGTTGTTGTTGTTGTTGTTTATTTGACGTTATTGTTGTTGTTGTTGACTTTGTTGTTGTTATTGTTATTTATTTGACGTTGTTGTTGTTGTTTATTTGACGTTGTTGTCGTTGTTTATTTGACGTTGTTGTTGTTTATTTGATGTTGTTGTTGTTGTTGTTTTGTTGTTTATTTGACGTTGTTGTTGTTGTTGACGTTGTTGTTGTTGCTTATTTGACGTTGTTGTTGTTGTTGTTGTTTATTTGACGTTTTTTTTGTTGTTGTTTATTTGACGTTGTTGTTGTTGTTGTTTATTTGACGTTGTTGTTGTTGTTGACGTTGTTGTTGTTGTTGTTTATTTGACATTGTTGTTGTTGTTGACATAGTTGTTGTTTATTTGACGTTGTTGTTGTTGTTGTTTATTTGACATTGTTTTTGTTGTTGTTTATTTGACGTTGTTGTTGTTGTTGTTGTTGTTGTTTATTTGACGTTGTTGTTGGTGACGTTGTTGTTGTTGTTTATTTGACGTTGTTGTTGTTGTTGACGTTGTTGTTGTTTTTTATTTGACGTTGTGGTTGTTGTTGACATAGTTGTTGTTTATTTGACGTTGTTGTTGTTGACGTTGTTGTTGTTATTGTTTATTTGACGTTGTTGTTGTTTATTTGACGGTGTTGTTGTTGTTGATTATTTGACGTTGTTGCTGTTGTTGTTGTTTATTTGACGTTGTTGTTGTTGACGTTGTTGTTGTTTATTTGACGTTGTTTTTGTTATTCTTGTTGTTGTTTATTTGACGTTGTTGTTGTTATTTATTTGACGTTGTTGTTGTTGTTGACGTTGTTGTTATTGTTGTTGTTGTTATTTATTTGACGTTGTTGTTGACGTTGTTGTTGTTATTGTTTATTTGACTTTGTTGTTGTTGTTGACGTTGTTGTTGTTGTTGACGTTGTTGTTGTTGTTTATTTGACGTTGTTGTTGTTGACGTTGTTGTTGTTGTTGTTTATTTGACATTGTTGTTGTTGTTGTTGTTGACGGTGTTGTTGTTGTTGTTGATGTTGTTGTTGTTATTTATTTGACGTTGTTGTTGTTGTTGTTTATTTGACGTTGTTGTTGTTGTTTATTTGACGTTGTTGTTGTTTATTTGACGTTGTTGTTGTTGACATTGTTGTTGTTGTTGTTTATTTGACGTTCTTGTTGTTGTTGACATTGTTGTTTTTGTTGTTGGCATTGTTGTTGTTGTTTATTTGACGTTGTTGTTGTTGTTTATTTGACATTGTTGTTGTTGTTGACGTTGTTGTTGTTGTTGTTGTTTATTTGACGTTGTTGTTGTTGTTGTTGACGTTGTTGTTGTTGTTGTTATTTATTTGACGTTGTTGTTGTTGTTGTTGTTGTTTATTTGACGTTGTTGTTGTCGTTGTTTATTTGACGTTGTTGTTGTTGTTGTTTATTTGATGTTGTTGTTGTTGTTGTTTTGTTGTTTATTTGACGTTGTTGTTGTTGTTGACGTTGTTGTTGTTGTTTATTTGACGTTGTTGTTGTTGTTGTTGTTTATTTGACGTTTTTTTTGTTGTTGTTTATTTGACGTTGTTGTTGTTGTTGTTGTTTTTTTGACATTGTTGTTGTTGTTGACGTTGTTGTTGTTGTTTTTGTTTATTTGACGTTGTTGTTGTTGTTGACGTTGTTGTTGTTGTTGTTGTTTATTTGACGTTGTTGTTGTTTATTTGACATTGTTGTTGTTGTTCACGTTGTTGTTGTTGTTTATTTGACGTTGTTGTTGTTGTTTTTTTGACATTGTTATTGTTGTTGACGTTGTTGTTGTTGTTTATTTGACATTATTGTTGTTGTTGTTTATTTGACATTCTTTTTGTTGTTGTTTATTTGACGTTGTTGTTGTTGTTGTTGTTGCTTATTTGACGTTGTTGTTGTTGTTGTTGTTTATTTGACGTTGTTGTTGTTGTTGTTTATTTGACGTTGTTGTTGTTGTTGTTTATTTAACGTTGTTGTTGTTGACGTTGTTGTTGTTGTTGTTTATTTGACGTTGTTGTTGTTGACGTTGCTGTTGTTGTTGTTTAATTGACATTGTTGTTGCTTATTTGACGTTGTTGTTGTTGTTGACGTTGTTGTTGTTGTTGTTGTTTATTTGACATTGTTGTTGTTGTTGTTGACGTTGTTGTTGTTGTTTATTTGACGTTGTTGTTGTTGTTGTTGTTGTTATTTATTTGACGCTGTTGTTGTTGTTGTTGTTTATTTGACGTTGTTGTTGTTGTTGTTGTTTATTTGACGTTGTTGTTGTTGTTGTTTATTTGACGTTGTTGTTGTTGTTGTTGTTGTTGTTTTTGTTGTTTATTTGACGTTGTTGTTGTTGTTGACGTTGTTGTTGTTGTTTATTTGACATTGTTGTTGTTGTTGTTTATTTGACATTCTTTTTGTTGTTGTTTATTTGACGTTGTTATTGTTATTGTTTATTTGACGTTGTTGTTGTTGTTGTTGTTGTTTATTTGACGTTGTTGTTGTTGTTGTTTATTTGACGTTGTTGTTGTTTTTGTTTATTTGACATTGTTGTTGTTGACGTTGTTGTTGTTGTTGTTTATTTGACGTTGTTGTTGTTGATGTTGTTGTTGTTGTTGTTGTTTATTTGACGTTGTTGTTGCTTATTTGACGTTGTTGTTGTTGTTGACATTGTTGTTGTTGTTGTTTATTTGACATTGTTGTTGTTGTTGTTGACGTTGTTGTTATTGTTTATTTGACGTTGTTGTTGTTGTTGTTGTTGTTTATTTGACGTTGTTGTTGTTGTTGTTGTTTATTTGACGTTGTTGTTGTTGTTGTTTATTTGACGTTGTTGTTGTTGTTGTTGTTATTTATTTGACGTGGTTATTGTTGTTGTTTATTTGACGTTGTTGTTTTTGTTGACGTTGGTGGTGTTGTTGTTTATTTGACGTTGTTGTTGTTGATTATTTGACATTGTTGTTGTTGTTGACGTTGTTGTTGTTGTTTATTTGACGTTGTTGTTGTTTATTTGACGGTGTATTTGTTGTTTATTTGTCGTTATTGCTGTTGTTGTTGTTTATTTGACGTTGTTGTTGTTGTTGTTGACGTTGTTGTTGTTTATTTGACGTTGTTGTTGTTGTTCTTGTTGTTGTTTATTTGACGTTGTTGTTGTTGTTGTCGTTGTTTATTTGACGTTGTTGTTGTTGTTGTTTGACGTTGTTGTTGTTTATTTGACATTGTTGTTGTTGTTGACGTTGTTGTTGTTGTTTATTTGACGTTGTTGTTGTTGTTTATTTGACATTGTTGTTGTTGTTGACGTTGTTGTTGTTGTTGTTGTTGTTTATTTGACGTTATTGTTGTTGTTGTTGACTTTGTTGTTGTTATTGTTATTTATTTGACGTTGTTGTTGTTGTTTATTTGACGTTGTTGTCGTTGTTTATTTGACGTTGTTGTTGTTGTTTATTTGATGTTGTTGTTGTTGTTGTTGTTTTGTTGTTTATTTGACGTTGTTGTTGTTGCTTCTTTGACGTTGTTGTTGTTGTTGTTTATTTGACGTTTTTTTTGTTGTTGTTTATTTGACGTTGTTGTTGTTGTTGTTTATTTGACGTTGTTGTTGTTGTTGACGTTGTTGTTGTTGTTGTTTATTTGACATTGTTGTTGTTGTTGACATAGTTGTTGTTTATTTGACGTTGTTGTTGTTGTTGTTTATTTGACATTGTTTTTGTTGTTGTTTATTTGACGTTGTTGTTGTTGTTGTTGTTGTTTATTTGACGTTGTTGTTGGTGACGTTGTTGTTGTTGTTTATTTGACGTTGTTGTTGTTGTTGACGTTGTTGTTGTTTTTTATTTGACGTTGTGGTTGTTGTTGACATAGTTGTTGTTTATTTGACGTTGTTGTTGTTGACGTTGTTGTTGTTATTGTTTATTTGACGTTGTTGTTGTTTATTTGACGGTGTTGTTGTTGTTGTTTATTTGACGTTGTTGTTGTTGTTGTTGTTTATTTGACGTTGTTGTTGTTGACGTTGTTGTTGTTTATTTGACGTTGTTTTTGTTATTCTTGTTGTTGTTTATTTGACGTTGTTGTTGTTATTTATTTGACGTTGTTGTTGTTGTTGACGTTGTTGTTATTGTTGTTGTTGTTATTTATTTGACGTTGTTGTTGACGTTGTTGTTGTTATTGTTTATTTGACTTTGTTGTTGTTGTTGACGTTGTTGTTGTTGTTTATTTGACGTTGTTGTTGTTGACGTTGTTGTTGTTGTTGTTTATTTGACATTGTTGTTGTTGTTGTTGTTGACGGTGTTGTTGTTGTTGTTGATGTTGTTGTTGTTATTTATTTGACGTTGTTGTTGTTGTTGTTTATTTGACGTTGTTGTTGTTGTTTATTTGACGTTGTTGTTGTTTATTTGACGTTGTTGTTGTTGACATTGTTGTTGTTGTTGTTTATTTGACGTTCTTGTTGTTGTTGACATTGTTGTTGTTGTTGTTGGCATTGTTGTTGTTGTTTATTTGACGTTGTTGTTGTTGTTTATTTGACATTGTTGTTGTTGTTGACGTTGTTGTTGTTGTTGTTGTTTATTTGACGTTGTTGTTGTTGTTGTTGACGTTGTTGTTGTTGTTGTTATTTATTTGACGTTGTTGTTGTTGTTGTTGTTGTTTATTTGACGTTGTTGTTGTCGTTGTTTATTTGACGTTGTTGTTGTTGTTGTTTATTTGATGTTGTTGTTGTTGTTGTTTTGTTGTTTATTTGACGTTGTTGTTGTTGTTGACGTTGTTGTTGTTGTTTATTTGACGTTGTTGTTGTTGTTGTTGTTTATTTGACGTTTTTTTTGTTGTTGTTTATTTGACGTTGTTGTTCTTGTTGTTTATTTGACGTTGTTGTTGTTGTTGACGTTGTTGTTGTTGTTGTTTATTTGACGTTGTTGTTGTTGTTGACATAGTTGTTGTTTATTTGACGTTGTTGTTGTTGTTGTTTATTTGACATTGTTTTTGTTGTTGTTTATTTGACGTTGTTGTTGTTGTTGTTGTTTATTTGACGTTGTTGTTGTTGACGTTGTTGTTGTTGTTTATTTGACGTTGTTGTTGTTGTTGACGCTGTTGTTGTTTTTTATTTGACGTTGTTGTTGTTGACATAGTTGTTGTTTATTTGACGTTGTTGTTGTTGACGTTGTTGTTGTTTATTTGACGTTGTTGTTGTTGTTCTTGTTGTTGTTTATTTGACATTGTTGTTGTTGTTTATTTGATGTTGTTGTTGTTGTTGACGTTGTTGTTGTTGTTGTTTATTTGACGTTGTTGTTGACGTTGTTGTTGTTATTGTTTATTTGACTTTGTTGTTGTTGTTGACGTTGTTGTTGTTGTTGACGTTGTTGTTGTTGTTGACGTTGTTGTTGTTGTTGTTTATTTGACGTTGTTGTTGTTGACGTTGTTGTTGTTGTCTATTTGACATTGTTGTTGTTGTTGTTGACGGTGTTGTTGTTGTTGTTGACGGTGTTGTTGTTGTTGTTGATGTTGTTGTTGTTATTTATTTGATGTTGTTGTTGTTGTTGTTTATTTGACGTTGTTGTTGTTGTTGTTGTTGTTTATTTGACGTTTTTTGTTGTTGTTTATTTGACGTTGTTGTTTTTTTTTGTTGTTTATTTGACGTTGTTGTTGTTGATGTTGTTGTTGTTGTTGTTTATTTGACGTTGTTGTTGTTGTTGTTGTTTATTTGACGTTGTTGTTGTTGATGTTGTTGTTGTTGTTGTTTATTTGACGTTGTTGTTGTTGTTGTTGTTTATTTGACGTTGTTGTTGTTGTTTATTTTACGTTGTTGTTGTTGTTGTTGTTCATTTGATGTTGTTGGTTTTGACTTTGTTGTTGTTGTTGTTGTTTATTTGACTTTGTTGTTGTTGTTGACATAGTTGTTGTTTATTTGACGTTGTTGTTGTTGTTTATTTGACGTTGTTGTTGTTGACGTTGTTGTTGTTGTTGTTTATTTGACATTGTTGTTGTTGTTGACGGTGTTGTTGTTGTTATTTATTTAACATTGTTATTGTTGTTGTTTATTTGACGTTGTTGTTGTTGTTTATTTGACGTTGTTGTTGTTGTTTATTTGACGTTGATGTTGTTGTTGTTGCTGTTGTTTATTTGACGTTTTTGTTGTTTATTTGACGTAGTTGTTGTTGTTGACGTTGTTGTTGTTGTTGTTGTTTATTTGACGTTGTTATTGTTGTTTATTTGACGTTGTTGTTGTTCTTTATTTTACGTTGTTGTTGTTGTTGTTTATTTGATGTTGTTGTTGCTGACGTTGTTGTTGTTGTTGTTTATTTGACGTTGTTGTTGTTGTTGACATAGTTGTTGTTTATTTGACGTTGTTGTTGTTGTTTATTTGACGTTGTTGTTGTTGTTTATTTGACATTGTTGTTGTTGTTGACGGTGTTGTTGTTGTTGATGTTGTTGTTGTTATTTATTTAACGTTGTTGTTGTTGTTGTTGTTTATTTGACACTGTTGTTGTTGTTGACGTTGACGTTGTTGTTGTTGTTGTTTATTTGATGTTGCTGTTGTTGACGTTGTTGTTGTTGTTGTTTATTTGACGTTGTTGTTGTTTATTTGACGTAGTTGTTGTTGTTGACGTTGTTGTTGTTGTTGTTTATTTGACGTTGTTGTTGTTGTTGACGTTGTCGTTGTTGTTGTTGTTTATTTGACGTTGTTGTTGTTTATTTGACATTGTTGTTGTTGTTCACGTTGTTGTTGTTGTTGTTTATTTGACGTTGTTGTTGTTGTTTTTTTGACATTGTTATTGTTGTTGATGTTGTTGTTGTTGTTGTTGTTTATTTGACGTTGTTGTTGTTGTTGTTGACGTTGTTGTTGTTGTTGTTATTTATTTGACGTTGTTGTTGTTGTTGTTATTGTTTATTTGACGTTCTTGTTGTTGTTGTTGTTTATTTGACGTTGTTGTTGTTGTTGTTGTTGTTTTTGTTGTTTATTTGACGTTGTTGTTGTTGTTGACGTTGTTGTTGTTGTTTATTTGACACTGTTGTTGTTGTTTATTTGACATTCTTTTTGTTGTTGTTTATTTGACGTTGTTGTTGTTGTTGTTTATTTGACGTTGTTGTTGTTGTTGTTGTTTATTTGACGTTGTTGTTGTTGTTGTTTATTTGACGTTGTTGTTGTTGTTTATTTGACGTTGTTGTTGTTGACGTTGTTGTTGTTGTTGTTTATTTGACGTTGTTGTTGTTGTTGTTGTTGTTTATTTGACATTGTTGTTACTTATTTGACGTTGTTGTTGTTGTTGACATTGTTGTTGTTGTTGTTTATTTGACATTGTTGTTGTTGTTGTTGACGTTGTTGTTATTATTTATTTGACGTTGTTGTTGTTGTTGTTTATTTGACGTTGTTGTTGTTGTTGTTTATTTGACGTTGTTGTTGTTGTTGTTTATTTGACGTTGTTGTTGTTGTTGTTGTTATTTATTTGACGTTGTTATTGTTGTTGTTTATTTGACGTTGTTGTTTTTGTTGACGTTGGTGGTGTTGTTGTTTATTTGACGTTGTTGTTGTTGATTATTTGACATTGTTGTTGTTGTTGACGTTGTTGTTGTTGTTTATTTGACGTTGTTGTTATTTATTTGACGGTGTTGTTGTTGTTTATTTGTCGTTATTGCTGTTGTTGTTGTTTATTTGACGTTGTTGTTGTTGTTGACGTTGTTGTTGTTTATTTGACGTTGTTGTTGTTGTTCTTGTTGTTGTTTATTTGACGTTGTTGTTGTTGTTTTTGTCGTTGTTTATTTGACGTTGTTGTTGTTGTTGTTGTTTGACGTTGTTGTTGTTTATTTGACATTGTTGTTGTTGTTGACGTTGTTGTTGTTGTTTATTTGACGTTGTTGTTGTTGTTTATTTGACATTGTTGTTGTTGTTGACGTTGTTGTTGTTGTTGTTGTTGTTTATTTGACGTTGTTGTTGTTGTTGACGTTGTTGTTGTTGTTGTTATTTATTTGACGTTGTTGTTGTTGTTGTTTATTTGACGTTGTTGTTGTTGTTTATTTGACGTTGTTGTTGTTGTTTATTTGACGTTGTTGTTGTTGACATTGTTGTTGTTGTTGTTTATTTGACGTTGTTGTTGTTTATTTGACGTGGTTGTTGTTGTTGACGTTGTTGTTGTCGTTGTTGTTTATTTGGCGTTGTTGTTGTTGTTGTTTTTTTGACATTGTTGTTGTTGTTGACGTTGTTGTTGTTGTTGTTTTTGTTTATTTGACGTTGTTGTTGTTGTTGACGTTGTTGTTGTTGTTGTTGTTTATTTGACGTTGTTGTTGTTTATTTGACATTGTTGTTGTTGTTCACGTTGTTGTTGTTGTTTATTTGACGTTGTTGTTGTTGTTTTTTTGACATTGTTATTGTTGTTGACGTTGTTGTTGTTGTTTATTTGACATTATTGTTGTTGTTGTTTATTTGACATTCTTTTTGTTGTTGTTTATTTGACGTTGTTGTTGTTGTTGTTGTTGCTTATTTGACGTTGTTGTTGTTGTTGTTGTTTATTTGACGTTGTTGTTGTTGTTGTTTATTTGACGTTGTTGTTGTTGTTGTTTATTTAACGTTGTTGTTGTTGACGTTGTTGTTGTTGTTGTTTATTTGACGTTGTTGTTGTTGACGTTGCTGTTGTTGTTGTTTATTTGACATTGTTGTTGCTTATTTGACGTTGTTGTTGTTGTTGACGTTGTTGTTGTTGTTGTTGTTTATTTGACATTGTTGTTGTTGTTGTTGACGTTGTTGTTGTTGTTTATTTGACGTTGTTGTTGTTGTTGTTGTTGTTGTTTATTTGACGCTGTTGTTGTTGTTGTTGTTTATTTGACGTTGTTGTTGTTGTTGTTGTTTATTTGACGTTGTTGTTGTTGTTGTTTATTTGACGTTGTTGTTGTTGTTGTTGTTGTTGTTTTTGTTGTTTATTTGACGTTGTTGTTGTTGTTGACGTTGTTGTTGTTGTTTATTTGACATTGTTGTTGTTGTTGTTTATTTGACATTCTTTTTGTTGTTGTTTATTTGACGTTGTTATTGTTGTTGTTTATTTGACGTTGTTGTTGTTGTTGTTGTTGTTGTTTATTTGACGTTGTTGTTGTTGTTGTTTATTTGACGTTGTTGTTGTTTTTGTTTATTTGACATTGTTGTTGTTGACGTTGTTGTTGTTGTTGTTTATTTGACGTTGTTGTTGTTGATGTTGTTGTTGTTGTTGTTGTTTATTTGACGTTGTTGTTGCTTATTTGACGTTGTTGTTGTTGTTGACATTGTTGTTGTTGTTGTTGTTTATTTGACATTGTTGTTGTTGTTGTTGACGTTGTTGTTATTGTTTATTTGACGTTGTTGTTGTTGTTGTTGTTTATTTGACGTTGTTATTGTTGTTGTTGTTTATTTGACGTTGTTGTTGTTGTTGTTTATTTGACGTTGTTGTTGTTGTTGTTGTTATTTATTTGACGTTGTTATTGTTGTTGTTTATTTGACGTTGTTGTTTTTGTTGACGTTGGTGGTGTTGTTGTTTATTTGACGTTGTTGTTGTTGATTATTTGACATTGTTGTTGTTGTTGACGTTGTTGTTGTTGTTTATTTGACGTTGTTGTTGTTTATTTGACGGTGTATTTGTTGTTTATTTGTCGTTATTGCTGTTGTTGTTGTTTATTTGACGTTGTTGTTGTTGTTGACGTTGTTGTTGTTTATTTGACGTTGTTGTTGTTGTTCTTGTTGTTGTTTATTTGACGTTGTTGTTGTTGTTGTCGTTGTTTATTTGACGTTGTTGTTGTTGTTGTTTGACGTTGTTGTTGTTTATTTGACATTGTTGTTGTTGTTGACGTTGTTGTTGTTGTTTATTTGACGTTGTTGTTGTTGTTTATTTGACATTGTTGTTGTTGTTGACGTTGTTGTTGTTGTTGTTGTTGTTTATTTGACGTTGTTGTTGTTGTTGTTGACTTTGTTGTTGTTATTGTTATTTATTTGACGTTGTTGTTGTTGTTTATTTGACGTTGTTGTCGTTGTTTATTTGACGTTGTTGTTGTTTATTTGATGTTGTTGTTGTTGTTGTTGTTTTGTTGTTTATTTGACGTTGTTGTTGTTGTTGACGTTGTTGTTGTTGCTTATTTGACGTTGTTGTTGTTGTTGTTGTTTATTTGACGTTTTTTTTGTTGTTGTTTATTTGACGTTGTTGTTGTTGTTGTTTATTTGACGTTGTTGTTGTTGTTGACGTTGTTGTTGTTGTTGTTTATTTGACATTGTTGTTGTTGTTGACATAGTTGTTGTTTATTTGACGTTGTTGTTGTTGTTGTTTATTTGACATTGTTTTAGTTGTTGTTTATTTGACGTTGTTGTTGTTGTTGTTGTTGTTTATTTGACGTTGTTGTTGGTGACGTTGTTGTTGTTGTTTATTTGACGTTGTTGTTGTTGTTGACGTTGTTGTTGTTTTTTATTTGACGTTGTGGTTGTTGTTGACATAGTTGTTGTTTATTTGACGTTGTTGTTGTTGACGTTGTTGTTGTTATTGTTTATTTGACGTTGTTGTTGTTTATTTGACGGTGTTGTTGTTGTTGTTTATTTGACGTTGTTGCTGTTGTTGTTGTTTATTTGACGTTGTTGTTGTTGACGTTGTTGTTGTTTATTTGACGTTGTTTTTGTTATTCTTGTTGTTGTTTATTTGACGTTGTTGTTGTTATTTATTTGACGTTGTTGTTGTTGTTGACGTTGTTGTTATTGTTGTTGTTGTTATTTATTTGACGTTGTTGTTGACGTTGTTGTTGTTATTGTTTATTTGACTTTGTTGTTGTTGTTGACGTTGTTGTTGTTGACGTTGTTGTTGTTGTTTATTTGACGTTGTTGTTGTTGACGTTGTTGTTGTTGTTGTTTATTTGACATTGTTGTTGTTGTTGTTAACGGTGTTGTTGTTGTTGTTGATGTTGTTGTTGTTATTTATTTGACGTTGTTGTTGTTGTTGTTTATTTGACGTTGTTGTTGTTGTTTATTTGACGTTGTTGTTGTTTATTTGACGTTGTTGTTGTTGACATTGTTGTTTATTTGACGTTGTTGTTGTTTATTTGACGTAGTTGTTGTTGTTGACGTTGTTGTTGTTGTTGTTGTTTATTTGACGTTGTTGTTGTTGTTGTTGTTTTTTTGACATTGTTGTTGTTGTTGACGTTGTTGTTGTTGTTGTTTATTTGACGTTGTTGTTGTTGACGTTGTTGTTGTTGTTGTTTATTTGACGTTGTTGTTGTTGATGATGTTATTGTTGTTGTTTATTTGACGTTGTTGTTGCTTATTTGACGTTGTTGTTGTTGTTGACGTTCTTGTTGTTGTTGTTGTTTATTTGACATTGTTGTTGTTGTTGTTGACGTTGTTGTTATTGTTTATTTGACGTTGTTGTTGTTGTTGTTGTTTATTTGACGCTGTTGTTGTTGTTGTTGTTTATTTGACGTTGTTGTTGTTGTTGTTTATTTGACGTTGTTGTTGTTGTTGTTATTTATTTGACGTTGTTATTGTTGTTGTTTATTTGACGTTGTTTTTGTTGACGTTGGTGGTGTTGTTGTTTATTTGACGTTGTTGTTGATTATTTGACATTGTTGTTGTTGTTGACGTTGTTGTTGTTGTTTATTTGACGTTGTTGTTATTTATTTGACGGTGTTGTTGTTGTTGACGTTGTTATTGTTTATTTGACGTTGTTGTTGTTGTTCTTGTTGTTGTTTATTTGACGTTGTTGTTGTTGTTGTCGTTGTCGTTGTTTATTTGGCGTTGTTGTTGTTGTTGTTGACGTTGTTGTTGTTATTGACATAGTTGTTGTTTATTTGACATTGTTGTTGTTGTCGTTGTTGTTGTTTATTTGACGTTGTTGTTGTTGTTCTTGTTGTTGTTTATTTGAGATTATTGTTGTTATTTATTTGACGTTGTTGTTGTTGTTGACGTTGTTGTTATTGTTGTTGGTATTGTTTATTTGACGTTGTTGTTGACGTTGTTGTTGTTATTGTTTATTTGACTTTGTTGTTGTTGTTGACGCTGTTGTTGTTGTTGACGTTGTTGTTGTTGTTGACGTTGTTGTTGTTGTTTATTTGACGTTGTTGTTGTTGACGTTGTTGTTGTTGTTTATTTGACATTGTTGTTGTTGTTGTTGACGGTGTTGTTGTTGTTGTTGATGTTGTTGTTGTTATTTATTTGACGTTGTTGTTGTTTTTTTTATTTGACGTTGTTGTTGTTGTTTATTTGACGTTGTTGTGGTTGTTTATTTGACGTTGCTGTTGTTGACATTGTTGTTGTTGTTGTTGTTTATTTGACGTTGTTGTTGTTTATTTGACGTAGTTGTTGTTGTTGACGTTGTTGTTGTTGTTGTTGTTTATTTGGCGTTGTTGTTGTTGTTGTTTTTTTGACATTGTTGTTGTTGTTGACGTTGTTGTTGTTGTTGTTTATTTGACGTTGTTGTTGTTGTTGTTGACGTTGTTGTTGTTGTTGTTGTTTATTTGACGTTGTTGTTGTTTATTTGACATTGTTGTTTTTGTTCTTGTTGTTGTTGTTGTTTATTTGACGTTGTTGTTGTTGTTTTTTTGACATTGTTATTGTTGTTGACGTTGTTGTTGTTGTTGTTGTTTATTTGATGTTGTTGTTGTTGTTGACGTTGTTGTTGTTGTTGTTTTTATTTATATGACGTTGTTGTTGTTGTTGTTGTTTTTGTTGTTTTTGTTGTTTATTTGACGTTATTGTTGTTGTTGACGTTGTTGTTGTTGTTTATTTGACATTATTGTTGTTGTTGTTTATTTGACATTCTTTTTGTTGTTGTTTATTTGACGTTGTTGTTGTTGTTGTTGTTGTTGTTTATTTGACGTTGTTGTTGTTGTTGTTGTTTATTTGACGTTGTTGTTGTTGACGTTGTTGTTGTTGTTGTTTATTTGACGTTGTTGTTGTTGACGTTGCTGTTGTTGTTGTTTATTTGACGTTGTTGTTGCTTATTTGACGTTGTTGTTGTTGTTGACGTTGTTGTTGTTGTTGTTGTTGTTTATTTGACATTGTTGTTGTTGTTGTTGACGTTGTTGTTGTTGTTTATTTGACGTTGTTGTTGTTGTTGTTGTTTATTTGACGCTGTTGTTGTTGTTGTTGTTGTTTATTTGACGTTGTTGTTGTTGTTGTTTATTTGACGTTGTTGTTGTTGTTGTTATTTATTTGACGTTGTTATTGTTGTTGTTTATTTGACGTTGTTGTTTTGTTGACGTTGGTGGTGTTGTTGTTTATTTGACGTTGTTGTTGTTGATTATTTGACATTGTTGTTGTTGTTGACGTTGTTGTTGTTGTTTATTTGACGTTGTTGTTGTTGTTGACGTTGTTGTTGTTGTTTATTTGACATTGTTGTTGTTGTTGTTGTTTATTTGACGGTGTTGTTGTTGTTGACGGTGTTGTTGTTGTTGTTGTTTATTTGACGTTGTTGTTGTTGTTGTTGACATAGTTGTTGTTGTTGTTTATTTGACGTTGTTGTTATTGTTGATGTTGTTGTTGTTTATTTGACGTTGTTGTTGTTGTTCTTGTTGTTGTTTATTTGACGTTGTTGTTGTTGTTGTTGTTTATTTGACGTTGTTGTTGTTGTTGTTGACGTTGTTGTTGTTGTTTATTTGACGTTGTTGTTGTTGTTTATTTGACATTGTTGTTGTTGTTGACGTTGTTGTTCTTGTTGTTGTTGACGTTGTTGTTGTTGTTGTTATTTATTTGACGTTGTTGTTGTTGTTGTTGTTTATTTGACGTTGTTGTTGTCGTTGTTTATTTGACGTTGTTGTTGTTGTTGTTTATTTGACGTTGTTGTTGTTGTTGTTTTGTTGTTTATTTGACGTTGTTGTTGTTGACGTTGTTGTTGTTGTTTATATGACGTTGTTGTTGTTGTTGTATTTTATTTGACGTTGTTTTTGTTGTTGTTTATTTGACGTTGTTGTTGTTGTTGTTTATTTGACGTTGTTGTTGTTGTTGACGTTGTTGTTGTTGTTGTTGTTTATTTGACGTTTTTGTTGTTGACATAGTTGTTGTTTATTTGACGTTGTTGTTGTTGTTGTTGTTGTTTATTTGACATTGTTTTTGTTGTTGTTTATTTGACGTTGTTGGTGTTGTTGTTTATTTGACGTTGTTGTTTTTGACATTGTTGTTGTTGTTTATTTTATGTTGTTGTTGTTGACGTTGTTGTTGTTGTTGTTTATTTGACGTTGTTGTTGTTGTTGACATAGTTGTTGTTTATTTGACGTTGTTGTTGACGTTGTTGTTGTTTATTTGACGTTGTTGTTGTTTATTCGACGTTGTTGTTGTTGTTGACGTTGTTGTTGTTGTTGTTGTTGTTTATTTGACGTTGTTGTTGACGTTGTTGTTGTTATTGTTTATTTGACTTTGTTGTTGTTGTTGACGTTGTTGTTGTTATTGACGTTGTTGTTGTTGTTTATTTGACGTTGTTGTTGTTGACGTTGTTGTTGTTGTTTATTTGACATTGTTGTTGTTGTTGTTGTTGTTGACGGTGTTATTGTTGTTGTTGACGGTGTTGTTGTTGTTGTGGATTTGTTGTTGTTATTTATTTGACGTTGTTGTTGTTGTTGTTGTTGTTGACGTTGTTGTTGTTGTTGTTGTTTATTTGACGTTTTTTGTTGTTGTTTATTTGACATTGTTGTTGTTGTTGTTTTTGTTGTTTATTTGACGTTGTTACTGTTGTTGTTGTTGTTGTTTATTTGACGTTGTTGTTGTTGTTGTTGTTGTTGTTTATTTGACGTTGTTGTTGTTGTTGTTTATTTTACGTTGTTGTTGTTGTTGTTTATTTGATGTTGTTGTTGTTAACGTTGTTGTTGTTGTTGTTTATTTGACTTTGTTGTTGTTGACATAGTTGTTGTTTATTTGACGTTGTTATTGTTGTTTATTTGACGTTGTTGTTGTTGTTGTTGTTGTTTTTGTTGTTTATTTGACATTGTTGTTGTTGTTGACGGTGTTGTTGTTGTTTTTGATGTTGTTGTTGTTATTTATTTAACGTTGTTGTTGTTGTTGTTTATTTGACGTTGTTGTTGTTTATTTGACGTTGTTGTTGTTGTTTATTTGACGTTGATGTTGTTGACGTTGTTGTTGTTGTTGTTTATTTGACGTTGTTGTTGTTTATTTGACGTAGTTTTTGTTGTTGACGTTGTTGTTGTTGTTGTTGTTTATTTGACGTTGTTGTTGTTGTTGTTGTTTATTTGACGTTGATGTTGTTGTTTATTTTACGTTGTTGTTGTTGTTTATTTAATGTTGTTGTTGTTGACGTTGTTGTTGTTGTTGTTGTTTATTTGACGTTGTTGTTGTTGTTGACATAGTTGTTGTTTATTTGACGTTGTTGTTGTTGTTTATTTGACGTTGTTGTTGTTGTTGACGTTGTTGTTGATGTTTATTTGACATTGTTGTTGTTGTTGACGGTGTTGTTGTTGATGTTGTTGTTGTTATTTATTTAACGTTGTTGTTGTTGTTGTTTATTTGACGTTGTTGTTGTTGTTTATTTCATGTTGCTGTTGTTGACGTTGTTGTTGTTGTTGTTTATTTGACGTTGTTGTTGTTTATTTGACGTAGTTGTTATTGACGTTGTTGTTGTTGTTGTTGTTTATTTGACGTTGTTGTTGTTGTTGTTTTTTTGAAATTGTTGTTGTTGTTGACGTTGTTGTTGTTGTTTATTTGACACTGTTGTTGTTGTTGTTGTTGACGTTGTTGTTGTTGTTGTTGTTGTTGTTGTTTATTTGACGTTGTTGTTTTTGTTGTTGTTGACGTTGTTGTTGTTGTTGTTATTTGACGTTGTTGTTGTTTATTTGACATTGTTGTTGTTGTTGTTGTTGTTTATTTGACGTTGTTGTTGTTGTTTATTTGACATTGTTGTTGTTGTTGACGTTGTTGTTGTTGTTGTTGTTGTTTATTTGACGTTGTTGTTGTTGTTGTTGTTGACGTTGTTGTTGTTGT